>JARHVA010005577.1:157500-457500 GCA_037957365.1 Torreya grandis | reverse complement strand
CTTCTTAGCCTAGTTTGGCCAAGTTATAAGTGCAAGTGTTATATATCAATACTTTTCCAGCATGAGAAGAGAGCCCAACAATCCAATCCAAGATTTCAATGCTCGATTTCAAAATACATATAGCAGATTAGAGTTTTCTAATCATCCCAATAAACCATTATCTGTAAAAATGTATAAAAATGCCTTATATTACATGACTTTTCTATTTTGCATAGAGATATTGGTATTGATACCTTAACCCTGGCCTACGTAGAGGTAATAAATATAGATAGATAATTATATCCTAAATTAAAATCATTACCTCCACTTAGTTTTGGACCTCTTTACCTATATTTTAATACAATCCATAATATAACATATAACCAGGTGGCACAAAACCAAACCTCGGTCCACAATCAATTTTCATTAACCCATGTTAACCAAAACTAGAATGCTAGTTGATTAAACAATTCTACATATAACCATCAAGGCCAGAGTCAGCCTTATATACTAGTTAATAATACTTCCACATAGGACAATGCTCCCAAATTAAACAAGACCAAGATGGAAACCATCCAGATAATGATACAAAAACTAAGTAATGAATTCCTTATCATGCAAAAATGTATGGGTAATATAGGTGGATAACAATCCAACTAGAATAATCAGGGTTATGGGTTCTAAAGGTACAATATGCCTTTCAATAGGTCTAGGAATAAACAAGAACATTAGGGTCCTTTTAATAAGAGGCTAGAGATTAATATTATGGACACAACTCTTCTAAATTAGTGCTGAGTCCATAAAACCATGAAACATGGGGAACTAGATTGTATTGAGTTTTACACTACTTTTGAAATCTTCCAAAATGAAGCTGAAAGGCAAGAAAATTCTAAAAATTATCAAAATCATCTTTATTTAATTTTTTAGGAAACCCTATCATGCCTATGGTACACAAATAATATCCCCTTTCTAGGAGAAGATGATAATGAATGTGAAGAAAAAATAAATTAGGTTCATGATTTCCATTAGTACTAGTAGGTTAGAAACAACTATAACTTGAGTAGAAATTAGCCTATGACTTATCTAACACCTCTTAATAATGGTTCCACCACTTCTCTTAATCTAAATGATAGCAAAAATCCATTTCCACTTAAGAGGGATAATCAATCTCATCCTAATCAAAAGGATCATTCATATAGATTCAAACATCAAGGTAAGGGATGATACAATATTGTTGAAGACATGAAAAATATTAAAGACAACACCAGTATTCATGAGTTGGCTCATATCACTAAATAGAGAGAGCTATTACTTAAGGTCATGACAATGAGGAATTTTTCAATTCCAAAATGTCCCATATAAATGTAATGATGTACAATAATAAACTTGAGGTACCATCATTCTTACTGATAGTTTGAATGTTCCTATTACTTAATTGATTTTAGTGTATTACCTAATGTGATGCCTATAGCTATTTGCCAAAATCTAGGTTTAACTCTTGATAATTAAAAAAGAGTGGTATTAATTTGGATAAATATTTAGTTCTATGTGTTAGATAATTGACAAATGTGAACATATAGTTATAATTAGAGCCATGTGTACATCAGACTATTGATATCATGGTCATTGATATCCTGGATGCATACAACTTATTATTAAGTTGAGACTAGTCCAAAACACTAAACAGGTACATGGCCACTAAATTCTCCCACATGTGGTTGCCTTGTAATGGAGTACCAAATTAAATCAGGGTTGATAGAGAGCACAAAATTAAGTAATTGATAATTGAATACAACACAAATAATAAGTAGGTTGAATTCCTATCAACACATATAGGTGTGTACACATTCATCACCAAACAATAATTTCATGAATAAGAACTTGAAGTTCCTTCTTAATTGATGACTCTATGCATCAATGGAGCTTGTTCAAAGTAAGGTTTTGGCATAGGCATGATATAGATAGAACCAAAAGGTAAGCAATACCTTTCTACTTATAGGTTGCAATTCTCCTTTACCAATAATCAAGCCAAATATGAAGCCTTGATATTAGGCCTATAGTTCACATTAAAGCAGAATGTCAAGCAACTAATAGTTTTCAGTGATTCAGACTTGGTTGTGGACTAGATCAGATATAAGTATCAATGCAATATTACATACTTAAAGAAATACAAGAATCATTCTTGGGACTTGATTAATCCTTTGAAGCATTTAGCATTAAGGCCATCCCAAGAGAGAAGAATTAGATATTTGATTCATTATCGACATTCATCACTAATTTGGTACCACTTTAGGACTCAAAAATGCATAAATTTTTAGTGAAGTTGGTCTCATGCCCTTTTGTCCTTGATAATGTGGACAATTTATAGGTATTTGAAAATGACCAATAAATTTTATAGTTCTTAAATAATTCTAGATCTTTTGAATCCCAAATAATAGTTAAAATAAGTATCCAACTTATGTTGACTAAAGATATGGGAAAAGAAGGTGTTCTAAAACTAAAAAAACCAAATTTTCTTAGGCTTTTTTTCCTTGGAAAGAGATTTTGACATCAACTTATTGGCCCAAAAATAAAAATAATTAAAAGCAACAAAATCTGACTTCACCAAGGAAAACTTGGGGACTAATTAGGTTCCCCAACTGGTGAATATAGTTATTCATTGTACTAAAAGTGAAAAACATAAGGTGAAAGGATTAATTATAGATTAAAAATATGTCATTAATTAGACATATGATGACTTGAATATATTTTATCCCAAGGTTATTACCTGCACCATCCCTTTAAAACTAAAACATAATATGTTTCAGTAGAGGTAGAGATTAGTAAATCCAGTCCTAAAACCACTCATAAAGATTAAGTTATATAAGCTCCTACATTACAAGATTGTTTTTTATGATTAAGCACTTGACCTAAGTAGATAATCTAGTACCAGCTAAGAAAAAAATAGACAAATTAGGTTGTGTTTAGATTTTGAGAACTTAAAAAGAGCCTTAGAAAAGGATAATTATCCTCTACCTTCCCTAGATGAAGTAATAAATATGGTAAGTTGCTCATAGATGATGTCTTTTTTGAATGGATTTTCAAGATACAACCAAGTGTTGGTTAAGGTAGAAGGTAGGATAAAGACAACTTTCACTACCAATGGGGGATTTTCACATATAGAAGGATGTTGTTTAGCCTAATCAATGTAGGGTCCACTCTCCAAAATATTATAAATTTCACCTTTTAGGGATAGGTGGGGAAGTATATAATCATCTACATGGATTATATTATAGTATTTTTGAAGAATAGGGATTCCAATGTAAGCCATATATAAAAAGTCCTATATAGGTGTAGGAGATGTGGAGTTTCTCTAAACCCCAAGAAATGTATTTTTGGGGTGATTGAAGGAAAACTATTAGGCCATATTATCAATAAAGGGATATCCATCAACCTAGACCATGTATAGGCCATCTCCAAGATAATACCACCTAACATCAACAAGCTAAAGTCATTTTTTGGAAAGATTAACTTCATGAGAAAGTTCATTTATGGTCTCTTAAAAAATGTCAAACCATTAAATGCCATGCTGAAGTAGGATGCAAATATTGAGTGGAGTATAGAAGCTAAGAAATCATTCCAAGATATTAAAATAGTGATTTCTCAATCCCTAGTCTTGATCATCAGATATTTTAATAAATATTTATATATTTATTCATTCCCTTTAGAACATACCATTGCTATGATATTGATACAAAAGGTAGAAGACAATGAGCACCCCATTGCCTTCATAAGTACCAACTTGAAGGATGTATAACTAAAGTAATCCATGATTTATAAGAAGATGTATGCCTTGATCAATGTTGTCAAGAAATTCAAACATTATATTCTATGAAATAATACATATGCCATTATACCTAACCCAGGTGTCAAACTCACGCTTAGCTAGAATGAGATATGATAAATAAGAGGGAAATGGATGGCCAAAATCTAGGAGTTTGACCTTGAAATTAGGAAAATTAAAATAGTAAAAGGCTAGGGCCTCATCTAGTTGATACTCAAAATGAATTATGAATCCACATCAAACAAATCAATGAAGCCTAGGTACCAGGAGGGAAGTAGTATTCATATATCATTCATTACTTACTTATAGAGACATGCCCACCAGAGTTGAGCAAAGAGAAAAAATGAGACCTCAAGATCAAATCAGTTCACTTCATGGTTAAGAAAGGATTCCTTTATATAAATAAATATGAAGGCATCTTCCTAAGGTGTGTTTTGAAATAGGATGCTAAGGACATCCTAGACAACCTAATTCAGAAGGTTGTTAGTGGGCACCCCTATGGTAATACTATATCCCATAAAATTATGAGGATGGGTTACTCTTAGCTTACAATGTTTAAATATGCCCATAACCATGTCAGAATGTTACATAAGTCTCAAGTGTTTATAAAGAGAGAAGTAAATGATGTCATGCATTTACATCTAGTCATTGAAGGATGCCCCTTAGTCCAATGGGGCCTAGACTTTTTTAGGGGTAATAAATTCAAATTATTTAGTAGGACACAAGAATAAGATCATCCTCATGGATAATGATTATTATATCAAGTGGAGAGAGGCTAATTCTACAAAAAATTCATTAACTATAGATATTATTGATTTCCTAAAGGAAAATATAGTCACTCAATTTGGTACACCTATTTCATTAGTATGTGATAATGGTCTAGTGTTCTAATCTTCCAACTTTAGAAAAATGTTATACCATAATCAAATCACCCTTAATTTATCTTCAAACTATTATCCATAAGGGAATGGTGTATCTAAGTTGACCAATAAGAACTTGATGGATGCCATAAATAAATATGCATAGAATAAACCATGAGAATGACATCTCTTATTGAAGTGTGCACTATGGGTAGAACAAACTAGGCATAAGCAAGCTCTCAAGGCTTCACCTTTTCTATTGGTTTATAGATGACAAATAGTCTTCCCAATCACTCTCAAAATACTAACTTACCAATTCATGAAAAAGTATATAGGTGAATATGAGAGAATAACATCCAAACTACTTGAGATAGTCCAATTAGAAGATATAAGAACTAAAGCATTGCATAGATTTAATAAACATTAAGATATTGTCAAGCATTGGTTTGACAAAATATACAAGATCAAGGATTTTAGGATTTCAAACCTAGTGTTATTTTGGGATAAAGCACATGAAAATAAAGGGTAGCATGACAAGTTTACTTCATTTTGGGACCATACTAAGTATATGAAATCCCAAGAAATAATGCCTTCAAATTTAAATACCTCCAAGGTAAGAGCCTCACCTTTCCAATAAATGGATAGATTTTGAAGCATTAATTCATGGATAATCTAATTGGGACTGCATTAGAGTGAAATATGAATTTATATTTAGAGTAGGATTAGATTAGATTAGATTAGATTTCATGCTTTCTAGATTAGATTTCATGCTTTCTAGATTAATTTTCCTACTTTCTAGATTAGGTTTCCTACATTATAAATTAAATTTATTATTTTATGCATTTGTTTTTCTTTAGATTAGTTTTACTAATTTTGATAGCTTAGTTTCATGATTTCTAGATTTGTTTCTTAAATTTTTTAGAATTATCTCAAACAATTTCCTGAACCAAATCCAAGAGAAAATACCAAAAGAAAAAGGGGATGATATTGAAATCGGGCATAGTGGGTACTCACAAAAATATATTCTGATAAGTACTAGACATTCTAGATTTAATGTATATATTATGAATAAATTTTAGTTTTAATTATGATTGAATAATCCTACTCATATTTTGGCACATGCTTTGATATAATCCTACAAATTAAAGAAAATATTCCCATTTCTAAAGATACATTGCACTCTCAAATGTTAAAAATTGGATAGAAGATGATAAACCTATGGATGTATATATGCTAATAGGGACATGTTGAAAAATAAGTTTTCATACATTTAACCAAAAGTAATTCCCAACCTTCCTAGAAAAAAAAACAAATCTAGAAAATTGATAGTGGATTGGTGATTCAAGAAAACTCTATTAATGGACACATAGATAAAAGTATAGAAAGGATTAACTGAAAGTAGATGTATCTCTATTGGGTTTATGGATGCCTAGATGGTAACAGAGCAGTACCCAACCTTTATTTTTTTCATTGGTTTCAAATTTAATATCAAGGTGAAACCTACAGTTTTTATTTGAGCCTTTGTAAAAATATTCATGCCCAAGGGAAATTAATTTCACAATATCACACACTTATCGAAGGATTGTGAAGGTTAGTATGTTTCATTGGGAAGTAAGAGTTTTGTTCTATAAATTAGGTTTCATTATTTTATCTTGATAAAAGTTTAAATTTTGTTATAATATGTTCTAAAATTTTGGGTTCTCAAAATAATTGGGAGTATTTCCCCTGTGAGTCACCATTTATTTTTCCCTAACATACACACACACCCCATTTTGATAATTTAAAAAAAAGGACCCATTGTTAAAAAACCCATCCCTATAGAACTATGAGCCTAAATATCTATGATTAGGGTATTATGCTTTTATCATAAGGGTTATTTCTATAAAATTGAGCATTGCCCAAGTAAAATTCATAACAATCTAGGCTTAAATTGGTATCTTAAGTCATCTCAAACCTTGGATTGTATATCATTTTTTACTTTAATATGATTTTTAGACTAATGGGTATAATTTTTATTGTCATAGTATGTACATGTTGATCACATGATTAATAGCCTAAGACCATTGACTTCCTCCAAATTGGGCCCATAACAAAGATATCACGCAGTTGTGACACATGTCACTCTCATATCATTCATAATTTTGGACATTTAAAAAATATTAAGTCTTTTAAGCCCTCTAAATCTATCAAGCTTTGAAAACAAGCCACATGGTATAACCATGCTAAATTAAAACTATAATAACTTCACTTGTTCATTGATAAACTTAATATTTTCTTGTTCCTCGAGCCTCCAAGTTTCTAATATCACTCTACAGGTCTCAATCATGTTAACTCACAATTATGGGAAGGTTAATGGTTCTTTAATATACCTCTAATGTCTTAATTTCTTGAGCTTTTAGGGTTTTGAGAGGTTGACATGTGGCATACTTGCATTAATCCACATAGTTTAAAAGTTAAACAATTTGTTGATTGCCTACTACGTGCTCTAAACTCTTGAGTATTCAAGCTTCCCAATATCACACCACATGTCTTGATCACATTGACCCACAACCATGGAGATATTTTCATCAAAAGGAATACTCGTTTAATGTCCCAAGATTGCATTCTTCTAGTGCTTCAAGATCACACCATGTGGATAAACCATGTTAGCTTGTCATTACGAGCCATCCCAAATATAGAGAATAAATCCAAAGGGATAAGTTAAAAAGAGCATGAAATGTGTCACTATCTAATGAAAGTAAGCTGAAACATAATAATGAAGGTGAAATAATGTGGTAAAGAATCAAATTAATAAATGGCTAATAGTTATCTTAAAGTGATGATTGGACATGAATAATAAACAAAATAACACCATTTGGCAAATAAGGGGCACTTGCTAAAGCTGGCAATCATATTCAAATAAAAAAGAGCATTAAAGTGAGTTTTTTATTAGTATTCAAAGAAAATTAATTCAATCAATACATAATCTTGTGAAAGATATATACAAAATTTGTGAACATTGCATTCACCTTGTTATTGCTTTGATAATTAAGAATTTATATTATGGAGTTTCCTAAGTATCTAATGATCCCTAGTTTTCTTCATTCACAGAGCATTGAAGGAACTGATCTCAGACATCAAAGGATTTAAAGTGATTACATAATATCAATGGCCTTGACATCAAAACAAGGTAAGAGCTTAGTCCCATACCCATTTTAATTTTTGGGATCAACAGAGTATAAGCATACAATGTTTGAAAGGAGTTATTTGTATTTAAAATTCCCTCACTACTCGGCAATCTAGGAGGTAGTCTAGTCAATTTAGGATTTTTATATGGAAGATTAACTCTCCCATGAAACCAAATAATACATAGATGACTTTCTCTCCATCAAGGAACATGCCATCTACCAAGATGCTACCAAACTAGAGGTAATGACATGCATTAACCTCATAAAGGTTTTGTTCATCAATATAACCAATGTAGGTGATGTTATTCATGTAAGGGAGGTATAGAATGCCTCTACATATATCTCAAGGAGGGTGTTTTAATGGTATATTAGGCTTCTTATCCCTGAAACTACATACAATTAGGTCTCAACCAATGTGTGGCTTGAGCATAATGCTATGGAATGGAAATTGAAGCAATGGATAGAAAAGGGCCAAATATTGAATCCAAAGGGGGGAAATTTCCACCAGCTATATTATCAAGTTTAGACCTAGAATTTCCATTTTAATGGAACTATTAAAAAAATTATACGGATTTCTAAGCATTGCATACATTTAGGTCGAATGGGTACCCCTACTGGTATTCTATTAACCACTAAAAAATTGGTATCCCTAGGGGATATTATAAGCACAAGATTAAAATCTCAAATTTTCTACATTGACAAGAGACATAAATATGGATATTTTTACATGATGTATTATCTACTAGAAGTAGTCATGGAAACTGTGTAAAATCCCTATGGCCAAGAATGGTAACCATCCATAGAGTATCTAGGGAATAGGGTTGGAGAAAAAATCTCATTCATTTTTATTCATAGGTATAAAAATGACATTAAGAGAATAAGTAATGAAGTATACCCTCACCTATACAAGAATATCCATGGGATAACAGTGGCTAGATTATTGGAGAATATAATAAGGATGCTCACCAAGATGGGTGATTAATAACTCTACCCATATGTGACTATCATCTGAGTAGAGGGTACAAGGACTAACCATTTGTTATTACCTCACCATGTTGCTAAACACAATACAAAATACATATAACTTATCAAGTTTTTAATAGTATTGATGAGGAACTCAGCCATAAACACTTGGATTATTACTTTAGGACACCTTACAATATTGAGGAACATTAGTATGTGATTAGGTCACATTTTTTATCCACAAACAAGCTCAAGACAACCTATTATTTATATCTAGCACCTTTCAAGGAATAGGACCCTAAGAAAAAGATAGGAGGTTATTTTAAGGCCATCCTTGAAAATAAGAAGGTTCATGTTTCTTATGGTCATTAAACCTATGACCATGACCAGGTTTTATTAAATGCCTCATATGAATCCTAGGTATGGATCAAATTAAAGATAAAAAGATATCAATCATACTATCATAAGATATTCAATACAATCCTAAGTCCATAAAGATGGAATCCCAAAATGTATGGATCTAGAAATGGCCTCCATCTCTACTTAAAGACTCTCAACAACTAGACCAACCTCCATCTCTAGAAGCTCAAGCCATAGAAGAAGAGGCAAATCATCTTGGAAGTAAGAGGGAGTCAAATACCTAGTTTAGAAAGAAAAATTTGAGAGGATTCCCTGGTCCTTAGATTCCTTCCACATCCTCATGTGAAAAATTTCTAAGAACAAATACAACTATGTAAAAGCTAGCAACTAACCCAACCATCCAAAGGAAGGTTAAATTTGTGATGACTCCTTTGCCTCCACTTTCCATAGTTACACAAGTAAGTTTATGTGAGTTATTGTAGTCTTCTTTTTATTTAATTCTATCTCCCCTAAGCTATTGTAAATCCCGTAGGTCTCCTCAAGGAACCCTTGGACTTTTCACACTCTCCAATTCATTGCACACCTCTCCACCTCCTACCAAAGTTGTTAACATAACCCATGCACCATATCATCCACCCTCCACTCCACCTATATTCACCTATCATAGGAAGTCCAAGGATTCCCTTGATCCTTTCTTAAGTTGAAAATTAGAATAGAGGCCATATATTGACCTCTTTATCATTGAAGAAGCTACTAAGGAAGAAGAGAAATACATAGAAGATGTTATGGATCTATAAGAAGAGGAATAGCCATAACAATTAATATCTCTGGTTGAATACATATTATAAGAATAAGACACAGATATAAGAAAAGTCCAACTAGATGATGAAGAATCAGATCTTGAGAAAGTAAAATATTTGAGTTTGGGTAGTATCAAAAGAAGGAAAAACCTTGGTTGGGCTTACCTAAGAAAAACTTTAGAATATATTTGAGGTAGCTTATTTTATTATTTATTTTATATCTATTATACAAAGTCCAATTTTATGTTTGCATCCCATAATGCCTACTACTAGATCTTTTACTTCCCAAATTACTACTACAAATTTTGACATTCTTTTAATAAGGGCTCCCAAATTGGCCCATTTTGAAAATTTAGTTATTGTGTCCATTTTAAATCCCTAAAATAAAATTAACCTAGCTTTAGCTTCCCATGCCCCAATTATAGGCCTTGAATAAAATAATTATGGCTATGGAGATAACACTTGGGTTAACCAAATTCTTGGCTGAGGTTACACCAATAGATGAAACCTCTCCTTGTCAAATAGTGGGCCAAAAAATTCCATAAGTGACCATACAAATAAGTCCTTCAATGATAGCCATAACTCTCCCAATAAACACTTCCATTCTTATGACCTATCAACCCTCTACATTCTTATAAATTAACCAAGGAAAATGTATGAGTGAATTGATAATTCCTAAATGGGTAAAAGAGATGTAGAATCTATAGGATCAAAGGTAGAATCTAGTTATGACAGAGCTCCCCATAATTTATATAAGGTTTGATAAAGAGAATGGGACCATAAAAAAAAGTGAGGAAGAGGAAAATAATAAACACAATGACAAAGACAAAAAGAGAGATTGAGTAGAGGGAGAATGTGTTTCAATTGGCCAAAAGACCCAAGAGGAACCCCAATGACCCTATGGAGTACATTGATTAATTTAATACTCTTATTGATTCTACTGGGTCAACATTAAAGGAAATTCACCAAATCATTGAGGAGGCCTTGAGGAGATGGAAATAGATGAACATCATACAAGATCCTTAAGAAGTAATAGATGAGGTACAAAGTTTAGCTACAAAGTTGTATGACATCTTCATTAACATTATAATATCAAGGCTATCTAGTCAAGCCCATAAAACATATATGGTCACACTATGGAATAAAAGGAATGAAAAGGAAATAAGGTTTAACTTATTGGTCTAGTGTTCCAGAATAAGTGCCTTTGATCAACCAAAATTGATGACCAACATGGATGATTCTTGGTAACTTAACTATGTGATTACCAAAAAGGATGATTCCCTTAACTAGTATAGATTAATGAAGTTGTTGGTTATTTTTATAACTAATGAAGTTGAGGTATTGCAAATTTTGGCTGATATGTGGGTAACTAAGGTGATCACTGAAGTAGGGGAACTAGTGAATCTACCCAATTTTGACAACCTACTTCACTTAGTTATAGAAGAGTTCAAAAAATAAGTGTAAGCTATAGTATATAATACCAATGAAGAGGTAATATAGTTTATTATTTTTTCTAAAGACATGAACATAAGAACTGAAGCCTTAGTAGCTAAGCTTAAAATCTTAGGGGTATAAGAAGATAGATTAATGGTAAAAACTATTAGGCTTTTAAATCCCTCACTTTTGAATTTTGAGGCCATAGATATATAATTTGATAATTCATATGAACTTAGTGAAGCATTGAAGTCAAACAAGGTAGCTTTCAAATCCATAATTTATGTAACTAGTAGTTAGTGTCTCCAACTGAAATAGAACCCTTATTCTACACCACAGTTGTAACTATAGTATCTTCATTAGCTAAATCAAGTATCATGGCATCAGTATTCTAATTTTTAAATAGTTATATATTTTAATTATTCTTATCAAAGTGGGACTTTGATTACCCATTTATTATTTTACATGCATAATTTATTTTGTTTGGAAGGTCTATTTTTGATAGTTATCATCATAACATGCATTCTTGCATGAATTCTACATTTAGGGTTCTATATTTAGACTTGTAAAATTAGGCAAATATTGAAGAGATGAAGCCTTCCCCATCCCAAGATTATATATACATGTAACCTCTCAGTCACAAAGGGAGGATAATTTTGGTTGTTAAGAATAATAATAATTCAAATAAGTTCTTGACTTGATTTTGATGTCCAAATATATATTCTTCTCTGATTCTATAGATTACATTGGAATTCCATCATTATGGTATATTAGTGTTTAAAACTATGTATGAGGTATCTATTTTTAATACAATCCATTTTTAATAATATCTAATTTGAGAATATTTTGCATGATTATAATAATCCTCTTTTAGATGTGCAATAATAATCTGGCAATTAGGCAACCTTTGATTCATGCATGTTTAAGTATAATATGATTTTTTTTCATTTGAATATTTAAATGTATTTGATTATTTTATGTTCTATAGTATCTTGTGATAAATATTATCTAGATAACCTATCCTACTTGATCTCAAATATTAGTATTGAAAGGATTTATCCTTGGATTTTCCATAGACCTTCCTTCTCTACCTTACTTTTTGATATTTTTGAAGTTTCTTGTACAATCTCTCCCACCTTAGTTAGAAATCATCATCTTTATATTCACTCTATATGCAATAAAAAATGCATCATGTCTGTAGATCAATCATGGATCAGAGAAGATAGAGCATACCTATACTTCTAATTGGGAATACATTTGATAAATGAGGACATGACCAATATGGGGATCTGATAGATTTGATTAGGGGATCACTTGTCATAATACACCATGTTAAGAAGGGTTCCAAAGCCTATAGTCTAACACAATTATGTAACAACCCTAAAAGAGTCCTAGGTTTAATGTTCACTCTATTCTAATAATAAGAAAGTAAATCTAATCTAGTGCACACCAAATATTATGGTAAAATATGAGGGGTTAGTAAATCAATCAAAAAATGCACAAGATAATCTCAATTAAGCTAAGTATAAGTAATACCCTAATACATTGAATATGAAGAGTAATAATATTTGAGTCAATACTTATGTTACTTCTTTCTTCTAAAGAGAGGAGAACAAAGTTAGAATATACTTACCAGAATGTGAACCCATCAAGATTAATCTCTCCCTTGGAAAATTGGGCTTTGAAATAGGTTGTTATGGTCTTTAAGGATAACTAAGAAAGGCCAAAACATCCAAGACTTATCCACAAGACTAGATTATTCAAGTAGAAACCCTAAGCTAAGACTCCTCAAGTAGAATGGTGGAAGAGTAGATTGTAAATAAGCACACACAAATAATAAATCTTGATTGTATTTTGAAATAATTATGAAATGATCTTGTATATATAGGTATATCTCACCCTAAATACTTTTGAATATATCGACTGTATGGGGTTAACTCAGTCAACCCTATATGTTTTCAGGAGATAAATCACTATGTCCCAAGCTAGGTTAGTTGAAGGGCTGATGAAACTCCAAGTGAAAAATAACCCAAATATTATAGGGTTGACCCAATCAAAGCTATATAATAATCAAAGGCTGAAAACTATACAGGGTTGACCTAGTCAACCTAGTATAGTCAACTAGCTAAAGTGGATCAAGGTGAGGAAAAGAGGGATAGAAAGAGGAAAAAGACTGTATGAATGTGAAAGGGAGGATTAATAGCTTAGGTAATGGTTTTAGAATCTATTTATATTGGTAATAATGTGGTAATAAGGGACAAAAATCCTACAAAACACCAAAGGTCTACCTACCCCTTTCTTGATACACCCTTTAAGGCATGCACTCAGAGAGATTGAGTCTCGATGGGTTCTTAATTGATAAATTTTTTAACGTATTATGTGTATACATATGCCCCACTTGAATCTCATCATGTGTAACTAAGGTACAATAGGGGATGGTGCTTTTAGAAAGAACATAAGGACACATAATGTTGATGCTAAAAAAAGTTGTAGTATTTTAAAGCAAAAATAACTGAAAGTAAATGACTACAAAGTAAATGTGATGCATACCTTGAATTAACTTTATCATGATATGGTTTTCTATTATGTTTTTATTTTTAATTATGTAGGACATAGAGACTACTTTGAACAAACCCATGAATATAAAACTAAAGAGAAAAAACAAACAAACACAAGAAAAGCCAAAATAACTAGTGCTATGAGGACATGACATACTTGGGAAATTTGGAAGATGGGGTGATAAGTGATATTTTATACTAAATGAACAAGTAAAAAAATATTAGTAAATTAGGTAACTGAAAGGCCAATGCTACTAAAGATTGAAAAACTCAAACAAGCCATCCTTGAGTAAGAAAGGCAAACTCACCAAGTCAAACCAAGGATACATGTCAAAAAAGATGGTAATAAAACAAATCAATGGTAAAAAGAAGAAAAAAAATGGTAAAAAAACATTTATGAGTGAGTAGTAACAATCCTTATCTCAATCAATAGTGGAAAAAGGGTGCATAAAAGGGAAAACAACATTGATGAGTGAGAAGTAACAAGCCAACCTCACTCAATAATGGAAAAAGGGTATGAACCAAAAAAAAATGGTAAAAATAAAGTAAATTAAGTTTAGGAATGTAGTTTTATGGTGAAAAATAAAAGTAATTCATAGTTACTCAAACGTGTTATTTTGCTCTAAGGATAGATAAAACTGAATCAAAGTAGTGCTAGCATGTTTTTAAGAGGTGAAGAAGGAATTAAAGAAGGGAACATATATTTGGAATCATAATTTGTCTATCAAGGAGGGGGGAATGAAATGGGTGGAGGGGATAATTAAGGAAAATTCAAGGTAAAGGAAATCTTTATCAAAGTCAAGACACTAAATTTAGGTTTGTCAAAACAAGAGGACTTTTGATCTTAAGGATTTGAAGAACTTCTCTTAGCCATAAAAGTCTTAGGTCAAAAAATGGAGTATATAGATCATCCCATGAAGGCTATATGCATGAAAATAAAAATGGAGCTATCTTCCCACAATGCATTCCTCATTCCTCAGGACCCCTTATAGAGCCACCAGTCTACTGTGAATATTGGGTACTTTCATGAGAAAGTAGGTAACACCATAGAGTTTGTTGAATTCCCCTATTCCAATCTACTAGCCTACCACACCCCAAGGGACCTTGGCTGTATGTGAGGCCAAATGTGGAGTTTGAGATTTGATTATAGGTAGGAGATGTGCTTATAATCACATATTTTAGTGTGATGATAACTTTTGAGATTTGTATTTGCCTTTTAGATATCATTGCCTTTTGTTTCAAATGATTTGTCTTTTAAATTTCTTTGTCTTTTTCTATTCCTCCTCTATATGGATTTGGAAAACCAATCATGGGTGATAAAGATGAATTTCATTTGAATACTTGGGATAAGGTTGCTAAGAAAGAGAAACTTTAAAGAGTATGGAGTCTAAGAGTCTCATAAATCTAGGTGAAATAAAAGTGCTATCTTAACTCTAACCTTGTTTTATCTACTGTGGAGTGAAATAAATGGGAAATAAAGAGGAGTGACACATGAAACAATTTGAATTACTTCAAATTACAAAAAAATTGATAAAGGGAAAAAAGAATATAATTATAGTAAAGTGTGATTCCTTATCATAAGAATGAGGGAAATGGAAGAAAACATGCTAACATAGATTATTTTTGAAAATTCCATCTAACAAAAGAATCAAAAGATAAAGTTTGAGAAAAAGGATGTAAAAAGATGAAAAGATGGTAATTTTATGAGGAGGGATGGGTCCTATCCATAGTCTTACACTACAACTTCATAAAAAATAAACCCAAGGGGTGATAAAAAGAAAGTGAAATATAAAGTGAGGTAAATAAAAAGATGGTAGTTTTGTGATGAATGTTAGGTCCTATTTGTGGTCTTATGAAGTAACTCATAAAAGAAAAACCCAAGGGGTGCCAAAAAGAGAAAATGCATGAAGATAAAGAAGACTATGGTACATCAAGAAACCAAAATACCAAAAAGGAAGGACTAAAAGTTTGTGAAAGGAAGGAACTTGATGTAGAGGGAGAGAATTGTATAAGTAACCTACAATTTTTTTTAGATAGATATAGATGGAAAACATGAAAATAAGGAAATGTTTAAGCAAAGTACTTTTTGAGGAATTATGTGTTGATGTGCTCTTTAAAAACATGGCCTTCATTAGTTTGAAGATGGTAGGTTCTTGGACCTAGAATGTCTTTGAATAAATATGGGCCCCACCATTTTTGGGCATATTTACCTTATTTGTCATGGGTGTAGTCTAATTTAAAGACAAGATCACTAACATTAAAAGTGCAAACTTTAACACATTTATTATGTTGTCAGGGAATACGAGACTTGTATTGGTGGTTAGTTGTAAGGTGAAAAGATGACATTCATTGAGTAGATTAAGGGCATGAAGATGAGCTTCACATAATTATTCATTAGAATAATACCATGAAGAGATATACAAAGAGAGGGAAGCTCAACTTCTAAAGGAAGAACTAACTCAAAACCATAGACTAGAGAAAATGATGTTGCCCTAGTGATAGTATGTATGCTAGTCCAATAGGCCAAAAGTATAGGGTAAAGATGAAGATGCTAATCTATATGGGTCTCAAAAATTCTATTTTGGTTAATTTTTTAAAGAATTTTATTAGTGGCGCCAACTTGACCATTGTATTGAGGATGATAAGGCATGGAAAATTTGTGATTAATTTTAATTTTTTTGCAAAGTTATTTAACATGTTTATTTTTGAAGTTGCCACCATTTTATAAAATGAGGGTTTGGGGAACACCAAAGTGGGAAATGATTTGATTAATAATAAATTTGGAAATTTTAGAACCAATGATGTTAATAAGGGGCATGGATTCTACCCACTTGGTAAAATATTTGGTAGTGGTGATGATAAAAACATGCCCATCTTGGGAATGAGGTAGTTTTCCAATGAGATTGAATCTCCATGTGGAAAATGGTCAAGGAGATTTAATAGTTTGAAATTCAACTAGAGGTGAATGGATTAGATCATCATGAAGCTGATAAGGATTACACTTTTTAGCATATTCAATTTCATCATTTTCAAGAGAAGGCCAAAAGTAACCCATACGTAGGCATTTACGTGTTGTATCATGTCCACTATAGTGGTCATCACAAATTCCCCCATATTGTTGTTCAAGAAGAGGAGGGACCTCATCTTGAATAATAGAATAGAGTAAGGTACCTTTAACATTGTGATAATAAAATATGTGTTAAAAGACATACTTGAAATCTTGTTTATGAATGCCCGTATTTTCATGAGAGTTTAAATTAGGAAAATAAGTTTGGAATTATAGGAATTGAATGATGTCTTGGTACCATGGGCTTTGTCAAATAGTAACAACCTCAATATGATAGATAAGCAAATCTAGTGGTTGAGTAAAGGAAAAACATTTTCTTATTTAGATAAGAAAATTAGGATCAGAAAGAACTTGGTGTAGATGAAAGAGAGATGTTGAAGAAGCAAGAGAATCATTAATGGAATTTTTATCTCTTGAAATAGGCTCAATAGTGAAAGAGATTAAATAATTAGCAAGAGTGGTTGTAATTTGATGATATGTGATGAGATTCTCACTTTTACATTGATAATCACCGCTAACTTGGTGACAAATATGCTAAGAGTCACATAAAACATGAAGGTATTGAATGTCTTAGTCAAGAGTAGATTAAATTCCTAAACTAAGAGCTTAATATTCAGCTATATTATTGGTGACATCAAAGGTGAAGCAAAAATATAACATAATGATCTTGCCAAGAGGACTTTTGAGAATGAAACCTGCCATGGCTCCTTGAAAGCATTTAGCACCATTAAAATGAAGGGTCCAAGTATCCTCATACAAGTCAAAATTAATTTCAAGAAGCTCCTTGATAACTAATTTTGGTTTAATAGTACCATAGGGAGTAGTGGATTCATCAAGATTATTGGCTTCAAGATCGATAGTAAGCTATGAAAATAATCTTTGAGAGAAATATATTGATTAAGAACTTTGATGTAAAGGATATTATCATTTGGAATATTATCTTGAATAGAAGAAGTGGTTGGAATGGGAGATATAGCAAGTTGATCAGCTATGATTTTACCTTTGATAACTTTTTTAGTGATGATGTAGAGATCAAATTCTAGGAGGACCATCCATTTACCAATTCTATCTCTAGGAAGAAATGCTTTAGAGAAGAAATGACAAAAGGTTTCAAAATGAACAGTGACATAAGTAGTTTGGTAAAACATATAGTAGCAAAGCTTTTCAATTGTAAAATAAATGGCAAGGGAATCACACTTAATTTTTGTATAACATGTTTCATAATCGATGAGGCCTCAACTAATGTAGTAGATAGCATAATCTCTTCCCGTATAATTTTTTTAGGAAAGAATTTCCACAATTAAAATAGGTGTGGAAGAAGTATATAAAATCAAAAGTTTATCATTAGAATGAGGATGAAGTGTAGGTGGATGAAATAATGACTATTTTATGTTATCACAGGCTTTTTGACATGGATCCATCCATTCTAAAGCATTACCTTTCTTGAGAAGGGAATTGACAGAGTGAATTTGATATGCAATTTTGGGGATGAATCATCTAATTTCCCCAAGTTTACCTAAATAAGTATTAATGTTAGGAATAGAATGAGGAATAGGCATGTTAATGATAACACTAATTTTGGTAGGGTCAACATCAATGCCATGGAGAGAGATTAAGAATTCTAATAATTTTCTAGATGTGACTCCAAAGATACATTTTTAAGGATTAAGCCTAACTTTATATTTAAGGAGATGGTCAAAGATGATAAAAAGATCAAAAAGATGATTTTTATTATGTTTGGATTTAACAATAAGATCATCCACATAAGTTTCAATAATTTCGTGAATGAGATTTTGAAAGATGTGAGTCATTACTCATTGGTAAGTGGCTCTAGAATTCTTGAGGTCAAAGGGAAAATTGACATAGAAATAGGTGACCCATTCTATGGTGAAAGATGTTTTATGTTGGTCCTCAAGAGTGATATAAATCTGATTGTATCTCAAAAATCCATCCATAAGAGAACATTTTGTGACTAGCTATGGAATCAATAATATCATATATTGAAGGTAAAGGGAAGTTGTCTTTGAGAAAATCAAGATTACGATTTCAAAAATCAATACAAATGTGAATGACCATAGTGACCTTCTTATGAATGGGGATAATGTTAGAGACCCATTCAAAATAATCCACTAGTTTAATAAATTTAGCATCAAGTATTTTGATGATTTACTTATGACATAAAGTGGAAACTTTAGGCATAATTTTTTTTTTTTTTTTGATACACAGGCTTGGCATCAGGATACGGAATGATGTTATAAACCATAATGCTAGGGTCAATTTTAAGAATGTCCTCATAGGACCAATTGAAAGCCTCATGATATTTATCAAATAATAAGCTAAAGTCATCATGTTTAGTAGGTGAAAGATCATGAGAGATAGTAATTGGTCAAGTAAAAGATGATGTACCATATTTGATGTGAGTGGTTTATTCAAAAATCATGGCATTACCATATTTAAAGTGGTATGGTGCATTGGGTAAGGCTGAAATTGGATTTGTTTTAGGACCAATGTTAGTAATGAGGTTGTTAAAGCAAGGAGTTTTAGTCTTAAAATTTCCAAGTTTATACTGCTGCCAAGGAAGTTGAGGTTCTCAGGCATAAAGTAACTCAAGGATAAATTTGTCACTAGGAAAAGTAGGAAGAGGACCATAATAATTGACATCTACTTCAATACCTAAAATTTTATTGCCATGGTGATCATACTCAGATTGTATCTAACAAACATTGGTTGCCTTGAAATTTAGTGTAATTATAAGAGTAGGAGAAGTAGATGGATCAGAAGGGGTTGGAATATTAGTGGGTATAATGATAGGAGAAGGATCAAATGTAATGATTGGATCAATAGGTGGTAAAGGAGATGTATAAATTTATTGATGTTTAGAATGTATAACTTTCTCTACCATCCAAGGAGTATTGATAAGATGAGGATTGATAGAAGGCACATGACCCTCAAAATCTAAGGTATGATCCATAAAAATGGTATGAACATCCTGATTAAAAGCATGAATTTGGGATAAGGTTTTATGATAATGATGGACATCTAAGTCTCTAGATAGAGCTTAAGCCATTATATAGTTATCATCGTATGTTGGAGAAATTACACATGCTTCAGAGTTAGGGGAGTTTTAGAGGATAAAATATTGATATTACTAAATGTATGAAGAGACATGATGAGAAGATATTGAAATCATTTGGCCACTCTAAAATCATTTCAAGTGAAGTCATCTTCAAGTAAAGAAGAATATTGAGTATTTCATGGAGGGGGAAAATAAGTAATCTCATCAATAAGAGGAACAATAAAATCCCTGGGTAATAGAGGAGGAAGCCATTACAAAATGTAGGGAGGTAACTTGGTAGTATTGTAAGTATGTTGCAAATAATTGGGCTCATCATCATTAGAATCCATAAGAGTAACTTGTAAATTAGGATTCATGTTAATGAATTTAGGTAAAGGAGAACTATTGATATTAGGAATGGTAGGAATATGATATTGTGATTTAGGATTAGGAATTTGTATTCTCCATGGGTTGGGATCAACTTTATGTTTATATTGTTTTCCATTATATAAGAATTTAATACATTGACTACCAAAAGAAGAAATGACCCTCATTTGATGAGTCCATGGATGACCAAGGAGTATGTTATAAGATGAAGGAAGATCATGGGCTAAAATCTTGGTTTGAAAAATATTAGGTCCAATGGTTAATGGAAGCCAAATACAACTATGTGGTTTTTGATTAGTCTTATCAAAACCATGAAATGTAAGACGGGTTTGCTTGAGATGATCCTTATTATAATTGAGTTGTTGGATGAGCAATAAATATGTCACATTAATACCAAAACCGTCATCAACTAGAAATTTTTGGATAAGAGTGGTATTAATGGCTACATTGATCAAAATTGGTGGATCATCAGCATGGAAAAGAATTTAATCATTGATCATGTCCTCTTCAAGGAATTCAATATAGGGTTTAGAATAAGGACATATATTTTCAATGGTATTTATGTTGGTAGGTTGAGATTAAATAGAAGGTGGTTATTCATCTATGGAGGATGGATCTTCAATTTCTTGAATTTTTTGCATAAGGAACTTACAATGATAGGTTGAAGTATGGACCAACTCCATAAGTGGAATCTTACAAGTCATAGAGTTGAGTTCTTCAAGAAATTTCCAATGAGACTTATAAGAACCAATATGAGGTTTAGAAGGTAAATTAGACTTTGGAGGAATAGATGAATTTGGAGGATCAAAAGGAGGAGATGGTTCCTCTTAGGCTTCCAAAGTAACAATAGTAGTGGTAGTATATTTAAGAAGTTGTTCCTCCAAAGATGGCTTCTTAGGCTTGGTAACAAGATCTTTATGAGCTGATTTATGATGATAATTGACCTTATTAATATTGACATATTGAGAATTATCAAAATATTGGTCATAATCAACATTAATGGCACAAATTTCCTTAGTATGTGACTAATTACTGGAATAATATTTTTGGTTATTTGAAGTAGAATCTTTAAAAGTTTGTCATTTTTAAAAAACAATAGTGTATTCTTGATGATGAATATTGATAATAGATTCATGATTGAATGAATAAAAAAGCATATAGGAGATAAAAAATTTAGTGATCCCTTTACAATATTCTTGAGATTATCCAATGTTGGCATAGAACAAAAAAATTAGATTGGGGTCATACCACGTAAGAGGAGAATTGGGATAGATGAAAGGTTTTAAGGGTGGAAAAAAATGTTTCATTTTCTAAATTGAAAGATGTGTATGAGAAGGTGAAAGAATATAGGTTTTTTAAACTCCAAGTTTGGGTTGTGGAATATTACTAGTGATAGCATTGGATGTTTGGAAAGACCCTTTAAAAAATTTAGGATTAGGTTCAAATTTATTAATAATAAATTCTTGATGTTTGTCTTGGTCAATAGCTTCATTAAGTGTTTGGGGAGCAAAGGCTCAAATCTTATATTGAAGAGTGGGGGTTTAAGTAGTGATAAAGAGTTTGAATAATTTATCATCAATCATGTTATTGTTAGATTTATGACCTAAATATTTCCATATTTTGATAAATTCATGATATGATTCAATGGGAGGTTGCTTAGAAATAATGAAGTCGCTAAGACAATTTTTGAGAAGATCATTGTGTTGAAACTCTTTAACAAAAGGATTGACCAAATCTTCAAGTTCCCAAAGAGAATGTTGGGGAAGTTGATTATACCATTCTAATACATTGCCAGTGAAGGTTTTCACTAAGAGTTTAGTTTTGGTGAAGGTATTAGTTTGGATCTACTCTTTGTAAAGGTTGTTAAAGGCTTTGAGAAATGAGGTAGGGTCTTTAGTCCCATCATATTTGATAGTTGGAGATATGTTACCAATATCAATGATATAATGAAGGGAGATAAAGGCTCATTTTGAATGGTTTGAATAATATTATTATTAATTATGGGTTGAGGAATAACATTAATTAATGCATCCCAAAGAGGTGGAGGAATGTAATTAGGATTAGCTTGAGAATGCATAGTTGGAGGTTGATTAGCGACATTGACTAAATGTTGTTGAAGTTGCATCATTTGGTTGGTGTTAGAATTTTGCCTTATGTTAATGTGTTGGATAACTTGGGATAAAATTTGAGTTGTATTAGGAGGTGGGTTGGTGTTTGTAGTAGCACTCCCCAAGTTGGTATTAGGGGAAGGATTACTATAAGAAGGATTATTAGTGGGATTGTTAAGTAAAATTGTATCACTTAATCCCACATTAGTTTGAAGATTTTGAATATGAGAAGTTTATTGGTAAGTAAGGAAAGGATTATATGCATCAAATTCATCTTGAGGTGTTATTTTCACCATATTTTAGGTCATAGATGAAGGAGGGGAAGAGGTGCCCCAAGAGTGATGGTGATTTTGGGAGGAAAAAAGAGAGAGAAATGAACATCCCATATAGTATCTAAATGGATTAAATTTATCTAAGAATATTCTAATAGGAGGATTCGTTATGATTGAAGAAAGATAAAAATAATGCAAAGAAGGAAAAATAGGGAACTAGATTGATAAATAGGGAAGGTAGAAAATAGTACAGGGTCGACTAGGTCAACCAAACATAAAAAATAGAGCTTACCAATAGTACAAGGTTAACTGGGTCAATCTAGTATAGTAAATAGAGATTGGAAAAGGAAAAATTAGGGTCTAAAATTAGTACAAGGTTGATTGGATCTATCTAATATAGTGAATAAAAGCTGAAATAGATACAGGGTCAATTGGGTCGACCTAATACAATAGATAGAGAAATTAAGAAACTTATGACAAGTTGTGAAATGAAACAAGGTAACTTTTGAAAGAAATTTGAAAATAAATATCTAAAATGAAATAAATAATCAATTGGATTAACATTGGATAATCCAATTGAAGCACATAACACAAAACCTTATACCAACATTAGCTAATGCAATTTTTTGAAATACAAAATACAATTGAGAAAATAACAAGAAATCAAATGAGAAATTAAATAAATAACTAATTGGTAAACTTTAATTTTTATTATATTATTAATATATTATTTTAAGTTTAATAGGAAGTTGGCTATAAACAAAGAACTAGAATGGTAATCTAATGATGGTTTCAAGTAGTTTGGGCTGAAAGGGACTGTAGTGGCAATGATAAAGGATTAGTATTGGGGTATAACCCCTCACTTCACACACCAAAATGATAAGTTTTTTCTGTGATTATCAAAAATATACCATTAAACATGATTTATACTTGACCAAAGTATCAAGTCAACTTCTCCCTTGTTGATGAAACCAAGTAGGTTGGCCTTGGGTAAATAAATGTTAAAATTCTTGTTTAGATTTTATGATTTGGCCATTTGTGCATAAAATAAAAAATAATTAAATTAAAACCACCTAATTAATCTATGTGGTCTATTTTAAGCATGAAAGCAATAAGGAAAGAAAGTGTGAACTAATTATTAGCATATAAGGTTAATTCTAACTTTAAAACAAAGTAAAATGTTGATATGGTCAATAATGTATGCATAAAATAAAAAATAGAGTCAATAGGGTAGATCCTATAATATAGAATCAAGTTATAAAAGTGAATAGGGTTGATAGAGTTGACCCAGTTATCTAGACAACACATAAAACATAGAACTGAGTCAATAGGGTCAATCTAGTTGATTATGCAAGGGCAATTTTAAAGAATACAAACTATGAAAGGAAAGATTGTAAAGAAAGATATATATAGAGAGAAAGGAACCTTTGTGGATAAAAGATTTTAAATAATGAAGATTAATATTCAATAACCTTGATATATGCTTTCAAATTCTGCTAACTAGGTCAACTAAGTTGATCAAGCTTTACAAAAACTTGTTGCTGAGTGATAGAAATATACAGGGTCAATTAAGTCGACCTAATATGCTGAACCTAATGTATAAAAAAGTATAAGGTCAACTAGGTTGACCTAGTAGTCTAGACTAGATGTCTAAAAAAATACAGGGTTGACTGGGTCAACTTAGTAGTCTAGAATGGATGTTTAAAAATCTAAAAACCTGTACTGGGTCGATAGGGTTGATCTAGTAGCCTATACCTAAAAACTTATGCATATAATTTAGATATTGGGTTGATAAATTTTATCTAGTATGGAAAATATATGATAAAAATAATGATTAAAGGATGAAAGAAATGAAATAAGATGAATAAATCCTACAAGGTTTAGTTCACATCGGGTTCACCAGAATGTATTATGAAGGTGAAGCCAAATTAAAGCTAATGCTAAGAAGAAAAAATGGAATCATGAAGACAATCCAACCGGTGGTGGGATATGATTCATTTTGGGTTCACTAGAATGTATGCAATAAAAAATGCAACATGTCTATAAATCAATCCTAGCTTAAAGAAGATAGAGCATACATACATTTCTGATTGGGAATATATTTGTAAAGCAAGGGCATGACCAATATGGGGATATGATAGACCTGATTAGGGGATCACTTGTCACAATACACCATGATAAGAAGGTTTAAAAAGCCTACAGTCTAACATAATCATGAAACAACCCTACAATAGTCTTATGTTTAATGTTAACTTTATTCTAATAACAAGAAAGTAAATCTAATCTAGTGCACACCAAAGCTTGTGGCACAATATGAGGGATTAGTAAAACAATCAAAGAATGCATAGGAGAATATAAATTAAGTTAAGTATGAGTAATACCCTAATACATGGAATATGCGGAGTAATATTATTTGAGCCAATACTTATGCTACTTGTATCTACTAAAGAGAAGAGAACAAAGTTAGAATATATTTACCTAAATGTGAACCCATCAAGACTCAATATATCCCTTGGCCAAAGGGGCTTCACAAGAGGATATTTTGGTTTGTAAGTATAAATAAGAAAGGACAAAGTATCCAAGACTTATCCACAAGACTAGATTATCCAAGTAGAAACCCTAAGCTAAGACTCCTCAAGTAGAATGGTGGAAGAGCAAATTGTAAAGAAGCATGCAAAAATAATAACTCTTGATTACATTTTAAAATAATGACAAAATTATCTTGTATATATAGGTGTATATCACCCTAAATCCTTTCATATATGTCACGTATACAGGGTCGACCCAGTTGACCCTGTATGTTTTTAGGAGATAAATCACTAGGTCCTGATCTAGGTCAGTTTAAGGGTTGATGAAAATACAAGTGAAAAATACCCTAAATAGTACAAGGTCAACCCAATCAACCCTATATAATAATTAGAGGCTAAAAACTATACAAGGTTGACCCAGTCAACCTAGTATAGTCAACTAACTAAAGTGGATCAAGGTGAGGAAAAGAGGGATGGAAAGAGGAAAAAGACTAGAGGAGTGTAAAAGGGAGGAGGAATAACTTAGGGAATGGTTTTAGGAATTGGTTAAATTGGTAATAATGTGGAAATAAGGGACACAAATCTTATGAAGCACCAAAGGTCTTCCCACCCCTTTCTCAGTGCACCCTTTAAGGCATGCACTCAGAGATATTGAGTCTCAATGGGTTCTTGAAAGATGTAAAACATAGATATTTGATAAAAGGTTGAAAATATTATGTGTATACACATTAAAAATATATATAAGCTCACCCATAGCCAACTCACCTATGGTAAAAAATATATGTTGCTCAACCACTATTTCATCAATAGGTTGTTATAAAATTGAATACCCTACAACTCATGCCTTGGAGTGATTATATTCACCAATCCTAAAACATTAGAGGCAACCTCGTAACTATGGGAGTGTGTATAAAACCCATGTAAATAGTTTTTGCTGTAGTATTTTTATGTATGTTCATATACATTAGTTTGACAATTACTTCTATAAAATAAAATGTTAGTAAGATATAATAAGGTGCATACACATCCAAAATGGAGATCAGTAGCATCTACTAGAAAATTTAAGATATACAATGAAAAATACACTTTTCATAATGAATTTAATGATTTCATTTCCACAACTAGTTGCATATTCATTAATATTCATAAAAAATTATAAAAATATAAACTAACATAGGAAATAAACCTATTACACAACATTAACCAAAAATGTTATAATTTTTAATACATATCATAATCAAATATAAAAGTTACAATGTTCATCACCAAATGTTACTTAACCAAAAATAATATCATTTTAATATATAAAATTTATAATTTAGGAAAAGTGGATATGATAGAGCATGCATTTGTATACACTAGGATTTTGGGTGGGATGGTTTCTAACACTTCATGAGAGATGTGTCATTTTTTTCCTTTATTACTACCACCTTAATATCACTTTCATATCAACATATTAATATTCTTAAACTCCCCAATACTTCTTATATCTCCCATTTAGATATCACCTACTCATAATTAACATCATTGGCCTAACTAATGATGTGTTTTATCACCTTTGTTTTGGCCAACCTTATCAATCAAACAAATTATGTACTAATTTACATTTATTATTTTTTAAGTCATCATTTGGGTTGATTATGTTGGGTAAAACATTTTTTGGGGATCAAAACCATATTTTTAGGGTTTCCTTTATAATTTATCAATAATAAATAATAATGATTTTGTTTGTTTGTACTTTTAATTATCCCTTAGGAAGAAGATGATGATTTGGGGATAAAATCACTCAAGGAGGAAATGTTAGTGAATAATGGCCTTGTTATCACACTAAATTACACCATTGAGGAGGTTATTCAAGCCTCCTCACTTAGGTGATATCATGGAGACATCTCTAGGCTATGGGTTTCCTAATAAATAAGGTGAATCTCTACATAGGGCTAGCTCCCTTGATGCTTCACCTAAAATTTACAACTAAGCCTACTAATTGATGGAAAAAGGGTAAGATATAATTGAAAAAAATGTAACTGAGGAGGTGATGCACCAAATTTTTGTACCACTACTAAACATTTGTAGATGCATAATGAGCATAGAGTTAACCTATTTATGCATTACTCCTATATACTCTTACATCAGTATTTAAATATGAAGGTGGTAGATGATGATTAGGATAGGAGGGATGATTTTCAAGAGGTATAAATACACTAATTAAATATTGACTCACTTAACCTTCAAAATAATACTTAAACACTCCATATGACCTACAATAGTGAGTTCAAACTACATATAGGTGAGAGAATGAGATAACATGTCAAGGAAAATTAAATGAACACTAGATAAGATCAATAATTAATATAGAAACACTAGAATATAGTTATAAGAGAAGGTAAAAATAGATTGTATATTATTATAATGGATTACAAAAGGAGGAGGGATTTTCCATAATAAAGTGGAGGATCCCTTTCATTTCTAAAATTAGGCATACATATATAAGATAATGAGAAAGAGAGAGAACAAGGGCATTGGAGAAGCCTATGACAAGTGTCATCCACCTCAAATAAGTTATAATAAAAATGGTAGGTGAGAGAAATTTTTTATCATCTTCCTCTAAAAGTTTTTTTTTGAGTTGATGGTGCCTTCATCAAGGTGGCATATGGGATCTACATGGTCCTCTATGACTCATCCTTTCATTCATGAAACTATCCATTCTTGGTTTAGGAGGAGTTACAAGTCTATGTTTTGACACATGGAAATATTTATCATGCTTATTGGAATATTCAAAAACCATATTTTTAATATTCAAGGCTTATCTCATCTTGATGGGAGTGATACTTGAAACCAAATCTTTTTCATATTGATAAAAACCTGCACTTTCATTATGTGAGCTTGGTTGATTCAAAAGGGGCCATGTAAACAAGCCCATATCTTAATCCAATGTCTATTAGTTGATTTATGAATATAATAAAATATTGAAAACCTTATATAGGTTTATTAAAGGATCATTATATCCATGTTTAACTTGTAAACTACCTTCAAGGGCTGACATATAGATGCATTTGGTCTTTTGGAGCTCTTGATGACATGTTTACTTACTAAAAGGTTTCTTGATATTTTTGGTAGCCAATATGTCACTTTAGGGGTATTATATATATTTTAGGTAGATGACCAAACATATTACCATGATCAACAAGTCCTCACAACTGGTCAAGATGCTTTCACATAGCCAAATCCTTGAAAAGAAGCCTAAAACTACCACTTCTAGACCATTTTTTTTAATACCTTTTGCTCTCCACACGTGACAATGAATAGATAAAATAGGTGTTATTGAGACATCTGAATGTTATATAGGTTATTTTAAGACAAAAAAAGAGCATTAGAATCACTTATGTTCATTATCTTTCCCATCGAGCTCTTACAAGGGTTCAAAGAGGGTTTAGACCTATTTTCATTCTTAATAATGATTAATAAAGATGAGGCTTTCAATTTATTGACTAGTACCACAAATTTTAAGTTTATATAGACTAGTAACAAAAATTAATACCATTTATACCCATGGAAAAATTCCTTCAAGTTATGAGCAAGAAATTATGTCTTCTCAAGCTCTTAGAGGTGATTTAGGCAAGTTTTGAGTGATCAGTCTTCTTAAGCATTATTCATACTATAAAAGAACTTGATCTATGAAATTATTAAATTATTTTAAGTGGATAAGTATCCTTATAATATATAATATCTATTAAATCTCATGAAAATTCCCATGCAAGTTCGTAGGTAGGGAAGGTAGCCCTCTTGAATAAACCAAGCCTGTGTGTGACTCGAGAAAGTGTTTTGAGAAAATGAGGGCATAGAAATATTTGAATTTATTTTAAAATGAATTATTGAATTTTTAAATTTCTCCAGGGAAATTAAAAAACACTTATTCAATCCATTTGACCTCTTAAAAGACCTAAAATCTGATTTGGCCAATAACAAGGGTTTGTAGGCAACCTTCCCATTTTGACCCTAAAAGTCTATGTTTCGGTGTCTATTTCTCATTTAAAAGTTAAAAATCAAATAAATAATATTAATAATTATAATTAATATCTTAAATAAGCTTTAAAACAACAATATTCTCTCAAAATCATGTTCTCTTCATACTCTACCTGCAACTGGCATGTAGATTCACTATTTGGGCCTAATACCCTGCCAAGGATTGAGATTAGCTTCTTATTAGTGATTTATCCTTTTTTTAAGAATAAAAACATGTAAATTATCTCACTATACTCTCTTAAACTTCATACAACCCTTAATTTATTGTGTCCAACACAATATATGTACCCTACCTTTATATTTATGTAGGCAAGCTCGTAGGTCTCTTTTAGGCCTAATGACGTATTTTAAACATGATTCTTGAATTAGTTAATCTTATCCTTGTGACCTTGGATGGAATGAATTATAGTATGTGGTTTTAATTTTTTATTATATTTATACTTATCTATGGAAAAAAACATATTACTCATATCATAAAATCCATACTTAGGCCATCTTTAGAAGCCTGCGTTTCAAGCATACACATTTTTTTAACCAACCAACATATTTATCTATTTTCATATAATTATATTCGTTTTATAAATTTTAATAATGTTATAAACCTTTATTAACATTATTAATTCTCAAAAATACATTTCCAATCTCAATTCTAATAGAAAATATGCATTCTCTCCATGTTTTGTATGTAATTGTAGATGTACCTTTTAGGCTTCTTGACTGAGCTTGCATTGGGAATGGGTTTTCTTGAGCTGAATATAATTAGGATATAAAATTTTATTTGTATCCATATAAGCTATACAAACTTCCTTAACCCCTTATCCAACACTTATGTGTGTTCTTTATCTCAATCTACCTATAACATACTTGTAAGTTTTCTAGGACTAATATCTCATTAAACCTTAAGGGTGCCTTTCTTGAGTATTTATTTATTTAAAAAAGGGGATAAATAAAATTTAAATATTTTTTAAAGACTAATTATACCTCATATATCTCTCATAATTCCCATTCACTATAATATCTACCTCTTTTACTTAAAAATGTATAAGGAAGCCTGTAGGTATACATTTTAAGCATGGAGTCTCATTGCAACCTTATTTATTGGAGTGAATCCTATACATTAGGTGTATTTATATGGAATTGAGTAATTTAAATGAAAAATTTATCGCACATGAATATCCATTCAAAGGAGAAAACACATAAGTGTTTTAAGAACTTTCTCTCCTTGCATTAGCAGGTTGTATAAAATCACCTTGTGTGCATATTAACATAGTATCTTTGAATTTTGGGCCCAAATGGTGTCTTTAGAAGGTTTTAAGGGAATTTAATAAGTCAATAATACTATTAATAAGTTATTTACACTTATATTATGCTTATAAACTTCTCATAAAATCATAACTCCACCCTTTTTCTTCATTCATACACTTGCAACCTATAACAAACACAATGCTTGTGAAGGATTATAGGCCTTATAGGCACTGAGGAGTTATTAAATGAAATTTTATAGTATCATGGATATATATATGTGGTGTGGTATATTTGACAACATTATTACATCTATTTGAAACCTTTAACTCATCAAAACCCCATTGCCTCTAATCTGAAACTTGAGAAAAATGAAGATGTCTTATATTTTTAATCTCACACATGACAAGTGGTGATTAAGTATAATGTGTAAGGATTTTAAATACCCACAATTACTCACCCAACATTCCATTTTCATTATATAACCTTAAAACATGTTTAGATAAGCAAAAATCATGTCTGTGGGGTTTAAAAACACCTTATGCTCTTAATGACTGTTCATAAACCATAACACTTAAAATACATAAATAATGCCTATAATTTAAATATATTAAGATCACATATCAACCCCCAAGATAATTCATTCCAAATCTCTCTCCTCTACATACCATCCTCAAACTAGCTAGTCTTTCTAGAGCTTCCAAGGACCCGATGGAGAAAATAAGGATTTTTTCCATCTGTTTGGACATATAAAACCTTAAAAATCATGGATTTGAATTGAATAATGTAAGATGGAAATTTAAAATCTTGAAACCAGTTCAAGTGATCTCTCATCCACTTCTTAAAAACATAAACCTTAAAACTACCTCTTGGGAAAAGATGAAACTAAACCATGTATTGTAATTTCCAAACCTAATCCTCTATGACCATGTCATCCCACTTCCCGCTTTGAATTTGATTATAAAAGTTTATCATGTATGTATAAATCATCATTTTGACTTTGAAACCACTTTACAATATTCATAGTATATTGACAAGGTATGCAATGCATTTGAGAAGATTAGTATAAATTATTACAAATCAATCAGGCCTAAGATCACATCTAATGCATTGATGTATGACTATGCCACCCTAGCAAATTGTATTTGGACTAACCTAGAAAATCATGACTTTTGACAATGGAGTCCTACAAAAGGAAAATCTATAAACAATTAAAAAATCATAACCCCTCATTACCTTAACTTCTCCAAATCTACCTTAATATTTCCAAAAAACATGTCATCAAACTCTAATGAAAGGGATTAATGACAAGAAAATGGGGTTTTGATTCAATCTTATTGACTAGACCTTGAAAATAACCTTAAAATGACCAAATAAACCTAATAATACATCTTTTTATAACACAAAATGATCAATATACCAAGACCAAAGTTCTCAAAAGGCTATTAACAAAGTTAAACAATGTTAGAGGTATAATCACTGAGAGGGGGAGGGGTGAATCAGTGAGACCAAATAATCCAAATTCAATTAAAAAACTTATGAAACTCTTAATAAATTACCACACGCATTCATGAATCATACACATCATTCATAACAATGAACAAGATAAACAATGTGAGATCAAGCACATAACATATGACATATTTGGGAAACCCTATTGGGGGAGAAAACCTACTGGTACTTATAATTGGACTGATATCCTATAATAACAATACGTAATTTAGACCATCTACAACTAATCAAGGAGATACCATCCCTTATTTTAGTGAAACTACAATCCCACAAGGAGCTACTACACCTATCTAGCTAAGCTACCACAACAACTAGACCTTTAGCAAGTTTCACCTTGTAAGGAGGCTACACCCCCTAGATGTTGAGCTACCGAAACAACACCTATGAATATAACATATCCTAGAACATTGATTTCCTACCAATCTGATGGAGATACAAAGTATATCATCTCTCTTCAACTCTGCACACTTAATACATCCAAAGCCACATTTTAGATCAATCTTCACTCCTCATCAAAAAATATACCACCACATAAAAAACATGACCAAATTGTCATACACATAGTCCACACTCTAATATATCTCTCAAATCATCCACCAAGCTCACACATACATCATCTATCCTTTGCTCACACTCAAAACACCCAAAACATATTTTTGGGTCACCCTATACCTCTTTGATCATCTTCAACCTATAAGATCACTATTATAACATAGAAAACATGACCCATAGGTCATACACATAGTATTCAATCTTCTCTACTCATCAACTAATATACTGGGTATTCTACCTCTCCTTAACTCCACAGCTCTCACATACACACACCTCTTACAAGTCTAGAAACCATCATATTTGGTTTCAATATTTATAGAGAATCATGATTATCAAGATCACAACATTTATATTTGAAACAAAAAATGCCTTCACCCTTAAGGCATCTAACATGGGTCACATGTAAGCAATTACACCTTTCAATTAGGCCCTTGTAGCTCTTATAAGTCTCATGGAGAGCTATTCACCCATTTAGCACTTCATCAAGAAAGAAAAACATGACCAAATTAAAATAAATGGGTACACTCTTTATGTCCCCTTAGACATCCTCAATTTCTTACAGTCATCTTTGCTCACCTTTGCATATGTTCAATCTAATCACACAATATCCTTGTACATAAGACACCATGAATGATTGGTAAAAATTAAAAATACCATAAAGATCAATCTTATGTAGTCTAAAACACTATAAAATATTAAATTCATCATGAGACATCGAAATAACATCAACACAAGCTCAAACATCCTTCTCAACTCACTTGTAGAACATAGTCAAACACACAACCAACTTTGGATCTTAATATCTTTGTCTATACATATATTAAGATCTAATAATCTATATTTATAGATGTGTCTTGGAGTCCTTTAAAAAATTTCCTTTTACACCATGGGAAAATTCTACCTGTATCAATAGATACGTCCCAAAAACTAGACACTAGTCTTTCCTTTGTTAAATTAAAATATTTAAAATCAAATGATCACAATTAAACTTCAAACACCTTGTCCTCATCTCGTGTCCTCACATATTAGATTAAATATGCACCATTGATATTACTCAAAATTTAAATCATAGTACACCATTGCCCAAATGTTAAACTTCAAATAGTTGATCTCATCTCATGCAATCTTACAATCTTGACCACATACGCACCATTAATCTCCTGTATGTAGCTAAGACTTTATCTATTTAAGCATTGGAAACCTTTAAACCATCTCAACAAATATACACCATTGATATGTATATATATGAACATCTACTCACCATTATATCTTATAAGAATCTTGATCTTTACCTCTGCTCAACATTAAACTTCAAACACTTGTCCTCATCTCGCTACTTCTTGACACCTTAGAATAAACATGCTCCATTGATATTTTTTTAAGGAGATATATCTTTAAATTTGTTAAACAATGAACACTTTGACACATTCAAATCAACATGCACCATAGATCTTTATTTTTATGATCACTCCTGAGCCATTAGATCTCCATCTGGTCCTGATCTTTAACATCATCCAAAATAGATTATGGGGACCATTACTATCTGCCTAGAATGCCAAATTTGCATAGTCATATATTTTACCTCACAAAAATAATTCGTTTTGAAATTTGGACCATATGTTCTCCTTTCAAAGAGGAATCCAATTGAGTATTAATCATCTTTTGAAGCCTTTACATGTGATAGATATGTCATTACCAAACTACTCACTTGGCTCTAATTTGAAATTAGATTTTTAACATAATTTAGATTATAATGATTTTGCATCATAAATATTTGATGAGATGAAATGTGGACCATTATATCTACCTTTGTAAATTGACTAAGTATTGGAACTCAATGCACTTTTGTTTGAGAGGCCAACTTTACACTCACATAACTTTTATTGTGCTAAATCACATATTCTAAGATTTAAATAATGTGATATCCTCACATAGGAGAATCCATCCATATGTCAATATACTACTAGAACCCTCACACATGTGAGATATGATGTCATAAATATGCCTCTTCCGATTTATCTATCACAAAGCCAATTATGCCTAGATGAATATAATTAAGAATTAGATGAATTCCACTCACTTAAATAAGATCTTGAATCACCATTGAACTCTAAAAAGACACCTTGAAAATGCTCAATAATTCATAATCATCCCTAATCTTCTCTAAGTAATCAAACTCTAAAGATCAACCAAGACTTCTTTAAGTATAATAGGACAAACACATTACAAATTTTATCATTATCAATTAGACTATCAAGGCACTTTATCCACTTACCTTGACATCTCCATGACATCACCATGACATTATTGACAACTAACCAACAATATCCACCTTTTTCATTGATGTCAACACCCATCATAAAATAAAATAAAATATAGCTCATCTTCTTTCTCTCTCTTCAAGCACTCTCACAATAGGAACTTTATTCCCCTTTGAGACAATGAAAAAGTGGGTACTAACTGATCTTAAGGATATGTCAAGACTACAAATATGAGAAGACCATATTATAAATATATTAAAAAATTCCTCTTGGTAGATGCTAACACTCTTTTTCAACCAAACACTACAACCAATGAAGAAATAACATACAAAAAACATTGAAGTCTGATGGATCTCACCAAAAAAATCTAAGAGGGACTCCCCCTAAGGTCTCTAAGACATTTCACCTCTTGAGCATCTTCAGATCTCTATACACCATGAAGAACCACCACACATGCCCACTAGCCTTCTCTTTCTACACACTTCCATGACTACCAACTCAACATATGTACTGAAGCTTATTTATAAACCTTTGGAGCAAGCTCATGAAATTATTTCGACCCATTAACCAAAGACCTTTTATTGATTCATATAGAAAGAAATGACATCCCATCTTTGTCTTAGATACTCAAATGTATCTTTTAACAATGGTTTGGTCATAATATCTATAATCTGCTCTTTTGTAGGCACATGCTCCAACTTAACACTTTGATTAATCACTTGTTATCTCAAGAAATGGTATTTAATATGAATGTGGTTTGTTTTTGAGTGCATAACATGAATATTTGAGATACTAATTGCACTAGTGTTATCACAAAAGATAGGACAAGGTCCATTTTGTCTTACCTTATAATCCTCCAGAGTTTTTCTCATCTACATAACGTGAGTGTAATAAGAAGCAACTAATATATACTTAGCTTCTACAGTTGATAGAGACACCAAGGCTTAATTCTTGCTTATCAAAGACACAAATAAATCCCCCATGAAGAAGACCCCACCATTTGTACTCCTCCTATCATCCACACAAATTGTCCAATCTGTATTAGTATATGTTTTCAAAGAGAATTATTTACACCTGGGATACCATAAACCATACTCTATGGTGCCTTTAAGATACCTCAAAATCATTTTCACTAATTTAAAGTGAGATTATCTAGGGTCATCTTGAAACCTTCCTATAAGACCCACTGCTTGCATGATATTAAGCCTAAAAATAATAGAATAAAAAATACTTCTAATCATGGATCTATACAAAGTTTGATAAGTTTTTGGTGAGTCATCTAGTTTAATTAACTTAAATCCTATGATCATTGGAATGCCCATTGGTTTAAATTCTATCATGTCAAACTTCATTAGCATGTCCTTGATGTATTTAGCTTCTAAAATGAATATCCCTGCATCAAGTTGGTTAATCTTCAATCCTAAGAAGAAAGAAAGTTCTCCCAACATTGACGTTTCAAACTTAGTCTTCATAGTATCTGCAAATTCTCTAATAATTTTATCATTATTAGATTCAAAAAATATTTCATCAACATATACAACCACAATCAATTGATGATTGCCTTCTATCTTCATGTACAAATTACTATCAGCTACCCCTCTTTTAAAACCTTGACTCAAAATATAATTATCTAACCTGTGATACCAAGCTCTAGGATCTTGTTTAAGACCATAAAGTGACTTATTTAGTTTACACATAAAATATTGATTACTTGACATGAAGTATCCTTCAGGTAAATCAATGTAGACTTCTAAATTTACATTCAATAATGTCGATTTCACATCCATTTGATATACCTTAAAACCTTTGAAACTAGCATATGCTAAGAAAAGTCTAATTACTTCCATTCTTACCACAGGAGAAAAAGTATCATCAAAATCTATTCCTTCAACCCAAGAATATCCTTTACACACCAATTTATATTTTTTCCTTGTGACTTCTCCTTTCTCATTCATCTTGTTTTTAAAAACCCACTTGGTACCTATCATATTTTTATCTTTTGGCCTAGGAACTAAGTCCTGTGTTTCATTCTTTTGTATTTGATCAATTTATTCATCCATCACATCATTATAAATTTTATCTTTGATATCTTACATGAATGTTTTGGGTTTAATCATGGATAACAGAGCTAATTCTTATTGATTTTGATTGATTAACATTCTCCTTCTAGTATTCAACCTTGCACTGACATTTCCAATAATTTGAAAGATTAGATGATCTTTCTGAATTCTTCTAGATGGAGATTTATAATCTTGTCTTTCTTCCTCCTCTTCATTTTCACCATCTATTTTAATGGATATCTCATCATTATTTACAACAAAATTTTGAATTGAGTCATTTACTACTTGCAATTTTGGCTTCTTGACTCTACTTATCTCATCTACCCTTACATTTTAAATTTAAAAAATCTTTTGAAGCCTCTTTTTGAAGCACCTATAGGCAATAATGATAGAAGAGTAACCTAAGAATATGCCCTCGTCATACCTTTAATCAAAATTTCCAAGATTCTCTTCATATCTTTTGATGAAGTAGCTACTCCCAAACACTCTAAAATGTTTGGCATTAGCTACTCTATTCTTCCATAACTCATAAGGAGTATTATCACCATTTATTCTAATTTGACACCTATTTAGGATGTAAACTAAAATGTTAGCCACCTTTTCCAAATAACCATCTGATAAATTGGCATCTTGAATCATTGCTATACTCATCTCTTGAATAATAATATTCTTCCTTTTAATAACACCATTCTGTTATGGTGTTCTAGATGCAAAATATTGTCTTCTTATCCCTTATTCTTCATAGAAGTCATCAAAATTATGAGACCAAAACTCACCTCCTTTGTTTGATCTCACACATTTGATCTTTAAATCTTTCTCATTTTTCATAAGATCTTTGAATGCTACAAATCTTGTAAAAGCTTCTAATTTTTATTTAAGAAAGAATATCCAAGTCATCCTAGTAAAATCATCAATGAGAAGCATAAATTAGCTATTACATTGAAAACTTTGAGTTCTCATAGGTCCACAAAATATTATTTTGAATCAACTCTAATGGCTAAATAGTGGATAATTCCTTGGACTTATACCTTCGCTAGGTTTGCTTCCCATGAAGACATGCCTTGCACAAAGAATGAGGAATCTTAGAAATCTTGGGTATATGCCTTACCAATCCATTTGACTTGATGTTTACCATATTATTAAAATTTATATGTCCAAGCCTTCTATGTTAAATCCAAATTTCTTCTAATTGACTCATGAAGCATTCCTCCTTCTTGGACTCATGAAACACATACATGTTGTTATCTATTTTATAAACATTTGCAACTAATCTACCAAATTTTTATTTTCTTACTTCACATACATCATCATGAAAAGTTATAACATCTCCTTGATTACACATTTAGATTACACTCAAAATATTATGTTTTAAACCTTTTACATATAAGACATTCTTAGTCCTAGTATGGCCATTATCCAAACTCACATTACCTTTGCCAATAATGTTAGCTGATTTGTTGTCACCAAATATCACTGATCCTTGATTGGTCTTCTTGAGGGAAATAAAATTGATCATCTCTTGTCATATGATTTGAGAAACCACATCTATGAACCATCTCTTATTCCCATATTCTTTAGTATGCAAGGCTTCTTGAAAAAACATTGATTCTTACTTTAGTGGAATGCTTGAATTTTGCTTATTTTCTTCTTCATATTTAGACTTAGTATTCTTGAACCATCTAATGGTGTCAATGACTTGTATATCCTTTTTCCAAAAGGGTATGTTATAGTTCTTAGCTATGTGACCTTGTTGGTTACAATTGTAGCATATGAGTTCCCTTTTGATCTTTGGAAAGAGAGCACAATCCTTATATCTATGACCAAATTCATTGTAGGAAAAATAATACCCATTGAAGATATTGTTCATGTTTGAACCTCTTTTCTATTGACCATTACTAATCAATAGATTTTCATTCTTGATCCTTTTGGTGGATCTAAAATCATTTTTTTCCTTATATAATATCACATCTAATTAATTCATGACTTTATTTTCACATTGTTCCATATTTTGATTGAGACCTTTATTCACCATGACTTATATATTCTTGACTGTTGCCTCTAGATCTTGCACTTGCATCTTCATATCATCCATGCTTGCATTGATTTTTTATAAATGAAATACTAGTTTATATTGAAGATAATCCATATTCTCTTTATCATCCATTGTACCTTTGATCACCTTCAAGTGGTTAAACTTGAAAGGACCTACTTTGATACTATTGTTAGAGGTAAAATCACATAGAGGGTGGGGGTGAATCAGTGAGCCCAAATAATCCAACTTTAATTTCAAACCTTTCAAAACTCTTAATCAATTACCACAAGTGTTCATGAAGCATACACATCATTCATAACAATGAATAAGAGAGATAATGCAAGATCAAGAACATAACACATGACATATGTGGGAAACTCTCTTGGGGGAGAAAACCCACTAGTAATTGTAATTAGAATACTATTCTATAATAATAAGAACCAATTTAGACCAGCTAAAAGTGATCAAAGAACTACCATCCATTATTTTAGTGAGATTGCAATCCCACAAGGACCTACTACACCTATCTTGTTGAGATAACATAACAACTAGACCATTAGAAAGCTTCACATTGAAATGAGGCTAAAACCCCATAGATGTTGAGCTACCATAAAAACACCTATGAAGAAAACATATTTTAGAACACCAATTGCCTACCAATATGATGGAGATACAAAGTATATCAACTCTCTTCAACTCTGCACACTCAATACATCCAAATCCACCTTTTGGATCACTCTTGACTCCTCATCAACAACTCTATCACCACATCAATAACATGAAAAAATGGTCATACACACAATCCACACTCTGATATGTCTCTCAAATCAGCCACCAAGCTCACATAGATAGAATCTATGATTCACTCATACTCAAATCATTCGAAACATCATTTTAGATCACCCTAAAACCCTTCACTCATCCTCAACCTAAAGATCACTATTATGAAATTATAAAAATAACCCATATGTAATACACATAGTCCTAAATTTTATCTGATCAACAACTCATCTACTAGGCACTAAAGCTCTCCTTCACTCCACAACTCTCACATGCACACTCCTCTTACAAGTATAGAAACCATCACATTTGGTTTCACTATTTATAGATCATCATTATTATCAAGATCACAATATTTCATATCAGACACAACATATGCCTTCACCCTGAAGGCATCTAACATGGGCCATACTTAATTAGCTACACCTTTCAATTAGGCTCTTATAGCTCTTATAGGTCTCATGGAGACCTATTCACCCATTTCACACTTCATCAAGTAAAAAAAGAACACTTTAAAATACATTGGTCCATTATTTATGTCCCCTTAGACATCCTCAAGTGATTAAAATCATCTTTTATCACATCTATGTATGCTTAATCTACTCACATAATAGCCTTGTATACAAAACACCATGAATGAACACATAGTCAACTTCTTAGCAATTATTCATACTAAATATGAATTAGTAAAACTTCTAAAGACCACATAGATCATACTTATGAAGTATAAAATACTCCAAAGTATCTAATTCATCATGAGACATCAAAATAACACCAACACAAGCTTAATCATCCTGCTTAGGTCACTTATAGAACACAGTCAAACACACAGTCAGATTTAGATCTTAATATTTTTATCTTTACATACATTCAGATATTCTAATCTATTATTTACAGATGAACCTTGGATTCATATAGAAATTCTCTTTTTACACCATGAGAAAATTATGCATGTATCAAAAGACATGGCCTAAAAACTAGACATTGGTCTTTCTTTTGTTAAATTCAAATACTTGAATTTAAACAATCACAGTTAAAATTTGAACACTTTGTCCTCATCTCATGTCCTTACATATAAATTTAAACATGCAACGTAAATATTATTAAAAATTTATCTCATAGTACACCACTAATAAAAATTTAAACTTCAAATAGTTGACCTTATCTCATGCAATCTTGCAATCTTGACCACATACACACCGTCGATCTCTTATAAATAGCTCAGTCTTTATCTATGTTAAACATTAGGCACCTTGAAACCACCTCAATAAATATAAACCATTGACATATATATATTTATGAACATCCACTCATCGTTATATCTTAGAATAATCTTGATCTTTACCTCTATTTAACATCAAACTTTGAATACTTTTCCTCATCTCACTGCTTCCTGACACCTTGGAACAAACATACTTTGGTGATAATTTTTTAAGGATATTGATCTTTAAATTTTTTAACCAATAAACACTTTGACACATTAAACTCAACATGCACCATATATCTTGATTTATATGATCACCCTTGAGCCATTAGATCTCCATTTGGTCCTGATCTTTAACATCATGCACAATAAACTAAGTATGGGGACCATTTCTATCTGTCAGGAAGGCCAACTTTGCATAGTCATATATTTTACCTTGATACATAATATGTTATAAAATTTGGACCATATGTTATCCTTTCAAATAAGAATCAAACCATGTATTAAGCATCTTTTGAAGCCTTTACACGTGTAATATATGCCATTACCAAACTGCTCACTTAACTCTACTTTGAACTTATATTTTTAACACAATTTAGCTCATATTGATTTTTCACCATAGATATTTGATGTGATGAAACATGAACCATTAGATCTGCCTTTGTAAATTGACTAAGTGTTGGAACTTAGTGCACTTTTGTCTGAGATGCCAATGTGACACTCACATAAATTTCACTATGCTAAATTCTATGTCCTAATATTTGAACCATGTGATCTCCTCAGATAAGAGAATCTATCCATATGTCAATTTTATCCTATATCCCTCATATGTGTGAGGTATGACATCATAAATATACCTCCTCAGATTTATCTATCACAGAGCCAATTATGCCTAGATGAACATAATGAAGAACCTGATGAATTCTACTCACTTTTACAAGCTCTCCAATTACCATTGACCTGTAAAAGGACCCATTTCACATGATAAATACTTAAGACTCATCCATAATCATATCCAAGTAGTCAAACTCTAAATATTAACCAATCTTTCCTCAAGCATAATAGGACAAACACATTACACACTTTATCATTATCACTTAGACTATCAACGCACTTCATCCACTTACCTAGACACCTCCATGACATCACCATGAAATAATTTAAAAATCACCAACAAATAAGACTAGAAATAAAGTTTTGAATTGTACTCACTCATGTTGGCCAATTTTGGCTAACATCTTTGGCATCCTCCTGGCATTGCATGCCTACTATGCACCTAGATCAATATCCTGATTGCATCCATTGGGATATGGAGTCATCTCAAATGAACATAAATTGAAAAAGACATTGAAAACTGACCTAAAAACTCTTGATAATTATGAAACAACTAAAAACCTTCAACACACACAATAAGACAAGAAGCAAACACACCAAAGTAAGACACCAAAATAAACAAGACAAACACTATGGTAAGAATCACTTAGGGAAGACAAAAATAAGAAACTAATATATACAACTAACCTTTAAGGTCTGGTCCTCCTAGATCAAAAGGAAAACTCTTTAATTCTTATTTATGTGATGAACAAGAATGATGTAGAAGCTGCTAGTCAAAATGTTTCCTTGCTTTATCATCTCCTTTATTGACCACCACTATCTTTCCCTTGACCTCAAGTGGATCAAAAATATAAAACATGTCTCCAATAAAGACAAATTCATCTTTAGGATCATAAATTACTTCATATTACTCTTTATTGATAAGAGAAACCTCTAATGTGACCATAATTTATTTCATGGGAGTAGCAATAACCTTAGCTTCTATTGGCTCTTTAAGCTCCATCTCTTGCTCACCTTAAAGAGAATCATCTCCACAATATATTTTTACATCATGAACTTGAACCTCTTTATGATGACTTGTATGAGATGTTGGATTAATAAGATATTTTAATTTATTAAAAACTTCATATTTTTATTCTATAGGTGTTAACCTACCAATATCTTCAAATTCCTTGAACATGTCCAAATAGGATTTCCACATGTTATCAAGACCTTTTTGAACTTGTTCATGAGATTTAACAAGATTAGAAACCATGATGTTTTCTTTAAGATAATTATTTTTCATATCTTCACCATGTTTATTATCCAAGACAACCATCTTAGCATTCTCATCATGGGCTGTAGATTTACTATCCAAGCTTGCACAAAATATTTCTAGCTCCTCCCAAAGGGAAGATTCTTATTGATCACTTAAAAGTATGTATAATTCAATAGTTATAAAATATTCAATGGAATCATGACATATTTTTAATTTGTCTTCTTCAAGATCTATCTCCTACTCATTAGGCTCAACAAGGTTAATAACAAAAGTGTCTTCATGAATATTTACCTCATATTTAGCTACAACTTGATCAATTTCTACATGATATTCATTTCTTTCATCAAGACTCAATCCATGACAACTAATTGGTATTTTATTCCTCCATGAAGAATGGAAGTTCATCTGACCACTCAAGTTCTAATTCATCATGTTTTTCTTTTTCCAAACCTTATTTTTTTTCTTCAAGTCTCAAACCATTAGGATTACCTTCTTGAGTTTCAATTGTCACTACGATTCATGTTCATTTGCAGTCGTAACCTCTTCTTGATCATTTAATTATTCCATGCCAATATTTTTAATATATTCAAGGAAATTATAATATAATTTCTGTCAAGCATCATTAAGCTCATTAGGAGTCTTAGTGCCTTAAAAAATGAGTTCATTTGAGTTGGTTTTAGGATTAATTTTTGATAGATAAGTTTCCTTGACTTTATTCATACTTTCATAAACTTCTTCCCTTTGATTTTATTTTTATTCCATGAAACATGGGAGTGTATCATGTGATTTCAATGTTATTATTTCATCATTATATCCTTACTCAAGTGAAAAACCATACCAATTTGAATGATTTTCAAGATCATTCATGACATATTGAGGGTTATCCAACTATTATCTAGAAGGTATATAATTCTCCTCATATTTGAAATCTGATTTACTTTATTAATTTCCCTCACAAAGAAGACATATAGTGGTGACATCCTCATCATATTCACTCACCACATCTTTATCATGACCTTATTGAGATCCACTTATAGCTGACTAATTTTACTTCTCAAGGACATTCACTTCATCATCCTTATTTGACAAGTTCTCATTTTCAACTAAATGATCCTCTTATGCCCTTAATGCAACATGTTCTCCTTCACAAAATTATGAGGTGGGAGGGAAAGAAAACTCATTGCTTTCTTGAAACTTGATAGAGTATCCTTAGAACTTAGAAATTTGGGAGGGTTAGGTTTATTTTAGTATTCTTAGAGAGATGGAGAAGAGAATTGTGTTAAGGATGTTAAATTTTACCTCTTCCATTCCTAAATCACTCTATCAAACTTTGATGTATATTTAACTTAAAGGATAGCTTCAACTTAGGGGGTAGGTAAAGGAATTGAGATACTTGAGAGATCTCTTGGTTTAACCTCCATATACTTCTCTTTTTCTTGGATTTGGATAGACATGAGAGGAGGTTCCTTATTAAGGGTTGGAATGATATAATCATGGGTAATATTCAAAAAAGGCCTCTATGATGGAATGGTTATAGATTCTTGAGGAAGAGTCAGTGAAGGTTACATAAGAGTGGGCCTTTCTTGATGGCATAGTATAAGTTAGAGTAATTTAGGAGCATGATAATGTTGATGTGGAGTATGAGAATGTTTATAAAGATAATTGTATTGAATTCTCTACCTATATTCAAGTAGTAATCTATTATCCATGAATTTAATCAAGCCTCTTATTTATATCACATCATTTATTGGTATATATTGATTTTCTCTCTCAATATTTGCCCACCCAGACTTGTTCAAATTCACTAAATCCCTCATCACTTGAATGATTTCATTATAAATATAATGGTTATAGAAAATAAAACTAAGCTCCTTTTCCTCATCAATCCCCCCTCATTTACATTTCAATGTCTATAAGGGTTTGCTTGAAATCTAAAAAGTCTTGAGTAGGATCAATATAAATTTGACAAGGTTGATTATAGGGACAAGTAGGTTGACAAAGAGGTTATGTTGGAGTGGGAGAGGTCATATACATATATTGATAAACTTGGTAATTTGGGTATGTTGTTGTTTGAGATCCTATGATGAATCCATGAATGTTATCAATCTGATATAAAGAATGTGAAGATATAGAATATGCAGCTTGACCAAAAGAATGATGAAAATACATACCAATTTCATATTTTAAAATAATTGGATTGATTATACCAATTGTGGTTCACTTGGAGTTTCTATTTATTCTTGTGTTCATGCCTCCAAAGGCTGATGTATTGAAGAGAAGAATCAATAACACTTCAATGAATGAAATCCTTGTCCCATAGAGCATGCCAAAACTATTATCACACTAAATTACACACTTGAGGAAGCTATTCAAGCCTCTTCACTTAGGTTATATCATGGATAAACCTATAGTATTTTGGTGGCATAATAAATTTGGTAAATCTATAGATAAGGCTAGCTACCTTGATGTTTCACCTCAAATTTGAAACTAAGCCTATTAATTTTTGTGAAAAGGGTAAGAGATAACTGAAAACAACCTAAATAAAGAGGTGATGCACCAAAATTTTTAACCATTACCACACATTTATAGATGCACAATTATCATAGATATTACCTATTCATACACTTCTTAATCTAATCATCTCACATTAATATTTCAATATGAAGGTGGTAGATGATGACTAGGCCAATAGGGCTAGTTTTCAAGAGGTCTAAAGACATTAATGGAATATTTACTCACTTAACCTTCACAAGACTAATTAAACGCTCCATATTACCTACACAAAAAATTTAAAACTACATATAGGCGAGAAAAAGAGACAACATGTCAAGGAGAAATAAATCAACACTAGACAAGATCAATCATTCATGCAAAAACACTAAAATACAATCATAAGAGAAGGCAAAACTAGTTTTTCTATTGTTTCAATGTCTTATAAAAGGATGAAGGATTCATAATACTCAAGTGGAGGATCCATTTCAATACCAAAAATAGTCACACATATAGAATAAAATGAGAAGGATAGAGAAGATGGGTGTTGGAGAAGGTTATGACAAGTGCCATCCACATCAAATTAGTTACAATATAAATGGAGGGTGAGAGAAGAATTTTATCATCTTACTAAACAATTTTTTTTTTTAGTTTATGATGCCTTCATCAAGGTGGCATAGGAGATCATCATTGTCCTATATGACTCATCCTTTCATTCATGAAACTATCCATTCTTGGTTTAGGATGAATTAAAAGTCTATGTTTTGACACATGGCACTATTTATCATGATTCTTGGATTATTCCCATGCCATATTTTTCCTATTCAAGGATTATCTCATCTTTATGGGAGTGAGACATGAAATTCAAGCTTCTTCATATTGATAAAAATTTGTGCTTTCATTATGTGAGCTTAGTTAATTCAAAAGAGACCATGAAAATAAACCCATCTCTTCATCCAAGGTCTAGTCCTTACTTAAGGACTGTAATCGCATATTTCAAACCTCATAGAGTTTTATTAAAGGATCATTCTATCCATGTTTATCTTATAGATCACCTTCAAGGACTAACATGTAGATTCATTTGGTCTCTTGGAGCTCTTGATGACATGTTTGATTACTAAAAGGTTTCTTGAGATTTTTTGTAGCCTATATGTTACTTAATGGGTATTATATAGATTTTATAGAGACAACTAGACCTCTTCCCATGATCAACAAGTCCTCATAATTGGTCAAGATGCTTTCACACAACCAAATCCTTGTATTGTAGCTTATACTCTCCACACATGATAATGAATGGATTAATAGGTGTTATTTATACCTATGAATGTGTTTCATTTGATTGTAATACAAATTAAGATCATTAGGATCACTTAGGTTAATTATCTTTTCCATCAAGTTTTGAGAAGGGTTTTAAGAGGGTTTAGACCTATTTTCATTTTTAATAATGATTCATAAAGATGATGCATTAAATTCCATTAATAATGAATTTTTTTAAAAGTTTATATGGAATAATAACACCATTTAATACCATTTATACCCATGAAAAAACTTCTTCAAGTTCTGAGCAAGAAACTATGTTTTCTTGAGCTCCCAGAGGCGTTTTAGGCAGGTTTTGAATGATTAGTATTTGTAAGTATTGTTCATACCATAAAAGAAATTGAAAAATGAACTAATTCCATTATTTTTAAGTGGTTAAGTCTCCTTAACACCTCAAATATCTATTTTATCCCATTTAAAATTCTCTACAAGTTCATAGGTAGGTAAGATAACCCTTTTGAACAAACCAGGCGTTTATGTGACTCGAGAAAGTGTTTTAAGCAAATGAGGACATATAAATATTTGTGTTTTATTTAAAATTAATTTATGAGGTATGAAACAAATAAAATTAAATTCATCAACACTTATTAATCCATTTTACCTTTTAAAAGACTTTAAATCTAATATGTCCTATAATTAGGGTTTGGAGGTAGCCTTCCCATTTTGACTCTAAAGGTCTCTATTTTTGTGTATTTTTCTCATTTAATGGTTATAGATAAAATAAAAAATATTAAAAATGATAATTCATATCTTAAATAATCATTAAAAACCTAATATTACATCAAAATCATGTTTTCTTCATACTCTGCCTACAATTGGTCTACAGATGCACTATTTAGGCCTAATACCCTACCAAGGTTTGAGAATAGCTTCTTATGAGTGATTTATCTATTTATGTAGGAATAAAAACACATAAATTATCATTTGAGTCTCTTAAACCTCATGTTAACCTTTATTTATTATACCCAACACAAAATATGCACCTTTCATTCATATTTATGTAGGGAGGTTTGTAGGTCTCTTTTGAGCCTAATGACCCATTTCAAACATGATTCTTGAATTAGTTCATATTTTAATTATGAAATTTAATGGTATTTATGATAGTATGTGGTTTTCATTGTTTATTTTAGGTATCAATCTCCATGGAAAACAACATAGTACCCATATTATAAAATCCATACTCATGCCATCTTTGGAAGCTTGTGTTTCGAGCATACACATTTTTTTAACCAACCAGAATCTTTATCACTTTTAATATATTTATAATAATTTAATAAATTTTAATAATATGATACACATTTATTAACATTATTCACACTCAATATGACCTTTCCAATCTTAATTCTAACCCAAAATATGCATTTTTTCCATGTTTTGTATGTAGTTGTAGGGGTAACTTTTAGGTTTCTTGACTGAGTTTGCATACAAAATGGATTTTATTGAGATGAATATAATATAGATATAACATTTTATTTTTATCCCTATGATGTATAAAAACTTCTTTAACCCCTTCTGCAACACCTATGTGTGTTCTTTCTCTCAATTTGTCTGTAACTAGCCTGTAGGTCTTCTAGGCCTAATATCTCATTATACCTTAAGGTTGCCTTGAGTAGTTTATTATTTAACATAGGGGATAAATAAATTTTAAACCATTGATTAAATAATATAAATACCTCATACATATCTTATAATTCCCACTCACTAGAAGATTTGCCTCTTTTTCTTAATAATGTACAAGCAGGCCTATAGATATACATTTTAAGCATGGAGTCTCAATAAAACTTTATTTATTGGAGTGAATAATTTACATCATATGGATTTGTATGGAATTTATGATGTTATATGAATAAATTATCCAACATTAATATACATTCAAATGATAAAACACATAACATTGTTAATAACTTTCTTTCCTTGCATTAACAATTGTACACACTCACCTTGTGCCCATATTAACATAACCTCTTTGAATTTTGGGCCCTAATGGTGACTTAATAATGTTTTAAGATACTTTATTAAATTAATAATAATGTGAATAAGTAATTTTCACTTATATTATGCTCAAAAAATTTCCACAAAATCATAACTCCACCCTTTTTCTTCATTCATACATCTGCAACCTATAAAGAACACAATGCTTGTGAAATATTTTAGGCCTTGTAGGTATTATGGAGATATTTGGTGGCCTTTTATAGTATTATGTAGATATATTAGTGGTTTTATATATTTTACAACATGATTTTATCTATTTTAAACCTTGAACTAATCAAAACCCCATTACTTCTAGCTTGCAACTTGATCATAATTAAGATTTATTATCTTTTGACTGCTCACACATGATAAGTGGTAATGGAGGATGATTTGGATGGATTTTACATACCCATGAGGAATCACCCAACTTACCATTTTAATTTTTTAACCTTCCAATTTATTTATACTAGAAAACATTATGCCTGTTGCATTTTAGAAGGGTTTAAAAGCACCTTATACTCTTAATGATTGTTCATAAACCATAGCCCTTAAAATTAAAAAACAATTCTTGGAATTTCAAGGTAATAATGGCCTGTATAAACCCTAAAATAATTTAATCAAACTCTCTCTCTCTCCCCTTTACATACCATCCTCAATCTAATTGGTCTTTTTAGAGTTGCCAAGGTCCTGATGGAGAAAAGGAGGTTTTCTATATTTTTAGACCTGTAACATCTTCCAAAGAATGTATTTGACTTGGAGAATGTAAGAGGGAACTTTAAACTATTTAAACCCATTAAAATTATCTATAATTAAATTTTTAAACACATAAACCTTCTTAAAACTAGCTTTTGGGAAAGGATGAAATTGAAGCATGCATTGTAACTGCCAAACTTGACCCTCACTGACCATGTCCTACCTCTTCCCATGTTGAATGTGGTTTTACAAGTGTATATTATATGTATAAATCATCATTTTGAATTTTAAACCAATTGAAAAGCCTCATAGTGCATTATAAATGTATGAAATGCATTTGAGAATATTATTACAAATTATTTCAAATTAATTATACCTAAGATCACATTTAATGCCTTGATGTATGATCATGCTAGTCTAAAAAATTGTATTTGGACTAACCTAGACATTCATGAATTTTTATAATGGAGTCCTACATAGGGAAAATCTATAACTTAACCCCTCATTGCCTTAAATTTTCCAAATCTACTTTAATCTTTCCAAAAATATGTCATCAAACTCTAATGAAAGGGATTAATGACAAGACAAGGTGGTTTTGATTCATTCTTCTTGACTAGACCTTGCAAATGACAAAATACACATGATAATACATATTTTTATAATAAAACATAATCAATAAACCAAGACCAAAGTTTTTAAAATGTTATAAACAAATTTAAATGAGTTTAAAACTTTTGAATTGTACCCACTCATGGTGGCCAATTTTGGCTAATAAGCCTTAAATATTTCTAGAATAATAGTTACACCATTGAGGTATACCTAGTATTTCAAATATAAAATTATGATATACTAAGGGTTTATTCCAACCATCCTCACTTCACCTACACCCATCTCTCACAAAGTGATAAAATCTAATGGGAAAACTATTATGCTAACAAGATGACTCAAGGTAAGTATCTCTAATCACAATATTTTGAGTTTTCACTTTCATCACTTATAATTTTTTATTGCTTAATATATTTGGTATTATATTACATGATTATTTTCATTTAATTTATTACTATTATTACATTATTTTTATCCTATATATTTATTTAACCTCTAGTGACACCATAAGTCAGGTTACCATCTAGTGACATTATAAATCTAGATTTAACATGTAGTAACAATATATCCCTTTCTTTTTTGTTGACCAAATTTGACCCTATAGGTCAAATTGGGACCCATATAGGTCAAATTGGGAGCCCTATAGGTAAATACTTGATTTTTATATGTTTTATGGGTATAATATTATGTCATAGGGTGTATTATATATCTTTTGATGCCATTTAATGCTATATTAGCCTTGGTCTTAGTCATTTTAATCAATATGTCATTTTGGGTAACATAATAGGCCATTTAAGGGTCATAAATGAAAGTAAAATGGTTTTAAAGGTGTATAAGTGTCATATTTTCCTTCAAAACATCCAATAAGTTAGATTACCTATCAATAATGTCAGTTCATCTAAAACTTGCAGGTTATCTAATTGAAAATCAAGAAAACAACTGAAAAAAGAAGAGTTTGGAACTTATACGACCCATGAGGGAAGGTGACATGTGGGAGAAGATAATGGAACATATATTAAGCTTCATTAGACTAATTTACATGCTTAACATGATATTAAAGTTCTAAAAAATGTCCAAAACCATTCTACTCCTTATTCATCCTTCTAGACACATAGAAATTATTAGTAGGTTTATGCTTAGTACAACCAGTTGAGGAGGTTTCAGACCAAAAAAAATTATGGGATAAATTAAAATAAGAGAGATTATTTATAATAATAAGAGGCTAGGGATTGGTAAACTATGCTTTATGAACAATCTCTAACAAGTTAACTATGTTTTTCTGCTCATTATTTCTTGCACCCTATAGGTTTTGCTCTATTTTGGATGAGTCCGTACAATCTAGTTGGTGATGTTAACTGTAGATGATGTTAGATATATCATAAAGTTATTTACATGATTTGTTTCATGATTTAAGGCATTTTAATATGAAAATCATATCATGTTGTAGGAAGGTGCCACCATGTGTAGTCTCAATCAATTTTCTTTGTTTACAAAATTATTGGTTCTCTGTAAGGGTCTCATGTGAAGAGGACATGAGGTTTCTCATGTCTAAATTCCATAGTGATCACCTTAAATTCATGTTTAGTCTCATATCACCATGTTTTGATCAAATATTTAGTCTTTCCATTCTCATAGTCAACTCTCCACTCACTTTCACTTGCGGTCACATGTATAAATCCTATTTAGCATGTTCATGGAGTTGTAGTGAGGATATACCAATTTATTCAGGGAATAAAGAGATGAAGAGAGTATATTTAAAGGTTGAAGAGGATTAATATTGGTTTAAAGTTAATTAAACACACAAACCATCAACTACACACCATTTCTTGTTATTATTGGTTACAAGTTCATGCACCACACAAACCATCCACTAGACACCATTGTTTGATCTATAACAAGTGTTTGCAAGAGGTTCTCATGATTAGAATAGATGTTTTAAAGATTTTTTAAAGATATACATAATTAAAAACATGTATTTAAGGGATATATAATGAGTTTAAGTTATTTATGAGGCCATTCATCCACACATATTACTCCATTTCATGTTCACTACTTGCATACAAATCACACACACCTAAAAGAGTCTCTCCTTGATGATGTCATACTAAGATGGAGTTTTGATAAGTGGTTAAATATTTGAGAGTGATATTAGGGCATTTAAATTTTTTTAAGGGCCTAAAATTGATCACAAGATCACACATATTTTAGACTGTCTAAATTTGCACTTACTAGCTGTATATGAAATATGCACCTACAAGTGGAATTAACAGAGATATAAAAGTACCTATATAGAGAATATTAGATAATTTTAAACTATTTTAAATCCATAATATGTTATTTATAATCATTTTAGACTCATGTATAATGATAGTTTGGAAAATAGGATTGAGGAACTACTTTCAAAATGCAATGACTGAGTTTAGGGACCTTATCCCTAAATTGAGAAAATAGAGGACCTCACCATTTTTTGGATGACATACAATAAGGTTTCAAATGAATTTTGTGCATCTTGATGACTAAAAATTTAAGCCTCCATATAGTACAAGGAATCTACAAGGTTTTAGGGGAAGATGATAAATGAAAATTGGTTTTTTGAGGCCCAAAGTTATGCTTTTATGCACTAAACACAGACAATGAAACCTATAATATTTAAAACTCCAAGATGACTCTAGCATCCAAGGTTGAAAATGAATCATGTTTTATTGTTTGAAAAACCTTATCAAGTGAGAAGGCATATAAATTAACATAAATATCATCAAAGGAAGTTGATATACTATGTTTTGATCACATTTTCACCTACAAGGGTGCTTAACTCCAAGAACACTCACCTACAACTGGTTATAGGTGTACATAGTCGATGCTAGAGGATTAAAAATGAAACTATTAATATTGGATAATGGGATATGGTTTAAAATGGTTAAAAATATTTAGTAGTTATGTATAACCTTTCAAAGGAGGAATCTTCACCTATAGGGTTTTACCTTTCCCAACACAGTTGAATGTGTTTGACCATAACAGGTAGTGGGTTGAGGAGTGAAGTGTGAGGGTTACCAATGGATAGAGATGATTCAAAATGGGACAAAAAAACATATAATGATCCTTAGAGGATCTAGGGTGATCAAAATACTTTGGCTCAAGCTTAGGGAAACATGAACACCTACATGTATACCTCATGACATGAAACACAATCAAGAGTTGAAACTCAGTCTTGACTAAGCAAGGAGTGTGAAGGGTATGTAGTAGGTTAGAGTGATAAACATGTTTATAACATATAAACCATGATTTTTATATCTTTAAAGTGATCTCACCAATGAAGATCATGCACAAGAAAGAACTCAAACTAAGTAATACATAGTTTAAAGTGTAACCTTGCACACAAGCTACCTGTTCATAATCTATCTTAGATTTTTTAGGAGTTGAAAGGGTAAATGGCATGACCAAAGGTCAAAATTTTATGTATAATGTATATAAAACTAGGATAAACACCTCCAATACTTGGTTTTTTTTATAAAAATAGGGGAAGTATCCTCTATTTTGTCTCAGATAAAGGGTACTCCCTTTGAGCATAAATCATGTAGTCCTGAATAATGGAGACAAAGGGATGAACTAGCAGCTAAAAGAGCCTTTTAATAAGGTGTGGAAAGTTTATACACACATAGGAAAATCATGGAAACATATCACAAAATAATCAACCTCAACAGGGATGTCTAAATCATCAAGGGTTATAGTTAGGCCTATTAGGCATATTTAGGCCTAAAGACCAAATGTGAGACCAATGTCACGTACAGCTCTAGGAGTAGATTACAATGGAATAATAAATGTTTATTGTGTCATAATAGATGTGTATGATCTATTTTTATTCTTGGAAACCACATAGAAAGCCATTTTTGGCTTAAGACCATCTCAGGCCTATGCAAAGTGAAGAAACAAACTCGATAGGAGAGGTTTGGAAGCTCATATCTCTTTTGATGATTTGTATGGAGATAAAATAGGTTTATAGGTTTTATAAGGGGTCTTGAATATCATTATAATATATATATTTTTTCAATTCCAACATCCTATTCTTATAAACAAAGCCTAAGAGTGGAAATGGCCTAAAACCCTTGCAAACCCTTGGATAAGGACCCGATGAAGGAAATGAAGATGGAAAGCTGATCTAATGGAGTATTTTTCACATAATGATTATTTTAAATTATATTATAATATATTAGGATACTCCCCATGCTTTTTTATTATACATAATTATATGGATGGGGTAAAAAACATGGTATTTTTTACTATTTTGTGCATTATGCAAGTTTTAAGAGGTTTCAAGAGATGAAATAAATTTTGGAAGAAATATTGAGACTTAATATAAATAACTATTTAAATTTAATGCATTTAAAAAAAATGCTAAGTATTCTAAAAAAATTTCTCATCTCAACCAATCAGAACTGACATAGTGAACATGGTAGTGAGAATGGTAAAAAGCTTCATGTAAACTAATTTTAAGGTGTGACTAATGACTCTAAGGTCATGTAGGGTATTTAAAAGTGTCATAAATTCAACTTTATAAATTTTCATGGAAAATTAATGCCTTTTTGGAAGCCAAGTGTGCAATGTGTGTGAAAGAGGAGTTTCTTTGACTGCAGGTAGTGATGATTCACTTCCAAAAGATTCCAGATGACTAGGAATACAAATAATGCATGGAGAGGAATGTATACAACCATTTACCATCATTAAAATAATTAGACCCATCCTTAATTATTTTTAATATGTTCAAAAGGGCTAAATCATGAAGGTAGTTTTATGACCCAGTAAAGGGAATTTCATGACACATTTCAAGAGTTTCATGACTTGGGGTGACACTTGTGCTTCTTGACCTTGCATTATCAGTTTAAAATTCCATTTTCATGCAGATTTAACTCATTTTATTATCTTTACAAGTGTCTCTATGACCATTTTGATTCTTTCTTCTCCTCTCTCTCTCAAGTTCTACAAAAATTAGCCATTTTGGCTTTGTAAAATTATGCTCTACCTGAGTATGGTGAAGACCTAATAATTTGCATATCATGGATAAATAAAGACATATAATTTTTACCTCTTATATTACTTTTAATAGTGTGTTAACTTGAATTATTTATCTTGCTTATGTGATGACTATTATTTCCTTAGCATTGTTGTCTCATTCTCCCACCTATTTACAACTTGAAAGCTTCTTCTTGTAGGTCATGTGAAGTGTTGTATGATGTGTAAAGGTTGAGTGAGTTAGTATATTAAAATAGTTCCATTATAGGCCTCTTGTCTAGTCCTCCTAGACTAAACATTCATAACAACCTCATAATGAAATATTGATGTGAGAATATTCGGATTGGAGAAGTGTATGTTTAGCTAGTCTCTTGGTCTCATGTGTGACATGCAGTTAGTTGGTAGTCATCAATAAATTTGATGTATAAAATCTTTTAGGATAGTTTAATTTTAGTTTTCTCTCCCTTTTCTCTCACAAGAATAGGTGTAGTAGTGATCTACAAGTGGTACATCAAGGGAGCTAGCCTTATCTAGAGATTCACCTCATCCTTAGTCTACCCATAGCCTAAAGGTGTTTCAATTGTGCCACTTGGATGAGGAGAGATAAGACATCTCATAAAAGGGTGAAAATCCAAGTGACAAAATTTTCCATATAATAACACCCTAAATATAGTAATTTATTCCACCCTCTTTATCCATAGATATTGTATGTATAATTTCCCGTTTACATGAATTAACAACAATACTTGGCTATAGTCATTGATTGATTTGTGGACTATAATTATTATGTGTTATATTTTTAATGGCCTTATATCTATTACATATTTATAGGAATATATTGTAAATGCCTATTTGATACCTAATACATTATGGTAATACCAATCTTAATCTTTCCCCACCTTATTGTTTTTGGTAATAATCATGTATCCTTTATTATTTAAATTTAATATTATATATCTTTCTCATCACGTACACTTCAACTTGAAATATTACCCTATATTTCATTTGGTTATCTTCAAAATTTATTTTTAAAAATAATTTTCCAAACATTTCCTATTTTTCAAAAGTCTATCCCTTTAGATTACCTAAGGGTTATTTTCACATTCTTATGATGGATTATCATCATGGAATCAAATAAGTGTCCACCAAATAGACCTCCTTATATTAAGTGAAATATTAAAATAATGTAAAATTTGATAATATCAAATATGTCTTAACCCCTCTTCATAAGATAAACAATAGATCTAAACCGAAACAAAATAAAATCTATGCACAAGAGCATAGTAAATAATAAGGAGAAAAAATTTAAGCCACTAATTTTAATCCTTAAATGAAATAAATAATATATGAAAATCCTCAATATGCAAGGGAAAATCCAAAATAAATCCATATCCTCATGGTTTATTACCTTGATACTCCCAATAATAAGGAAACTAACATTATCTCAAGTTCAAGGGAAATTCATGCTACTAACATGGTTTACACTATATTTTCCTCATTTATAATCCCCAAAAACTTATACCAACATTTCATGTGTCACACTTGGTACCTAGCCTTATATTAAAATGAAAATCAAAACTAGTACTCGTGTAAATAAAAATTCTCAAATAGATCATACCCAAAGGATCATGTAAGTTTTAGATCAAATTGACCAAATGAAAGCTTCAAGAAGAAACCAAATGATGAAAAATTAACCCACCCTCTTTTTAATGGATGAAACAAGAAACAAATAAAAAAATTCTTATTAAAAAAGAAATGATTCAAGTACTAAAATATGAACCATATCTTCCTGCATTACAACCTTGTATATTTAGATTGGTAACTCCAACCATATCATATTATGGGTCCACTTTTATGATCTTACACCTCAAAGTATTTTTAAATATGTAAAAATAGTGGCTTAAGATAAATACTTATGAAACTACTAATTTATTAGCAAAACCCTAACTAGGGATGCCTTAGAATGGTAAAATCAATTTAAGCATCACTCCATAGTTGAATCAGAAGGCTTGGTTTCCCCTTATTTAATAATTTAATAATGATTATTTTAAATATAAATTAATAAATTTTGTTAATTGTAATAAACTAGACCAAAAATCTATCCATGACTTCATAAAGTGATGGAATTCATTATACCATATAGTCAACTATAATATGGATGAATAAATCATGTTTAAACTATTTAAAATGGATTTAGAACATAAGTTACAATAAAAATTTCAATCCTTCTCTCCTAAAACATTGAAGGAATCCTTTGAAAATGCCAAAATATATGATCATATCATGCGATAATTTGATAATTATCAACCTTAAAAAAAGGCATTAAAATCCTAGTGAAGACCAAAACTTGGCATGCCACCAATAATGGTGTAACTAATAAATTTTATCATTGCTTTTACTCAAAATAAAAATTAATTTTGTCATGCCATTACCCCCAAAATGTATATATTTGCCAATCAGTCATGGGAAATAAATTTCATCCAAATCCTCAACCATGAGAGTGTAACCATCAACCTATATTAAAATAATAACTAAAAAAATAATTTCCTAATCCCTGACCTCAATAATTAGGTGATCTTAAGTTAGTATCTTAATGAATAACACTCAAAAATTATGTTAGTGGCATGAAAAATTTGGCTACTCTACTAAAACAATCGTACCAATAAAATCTTAACGTATTACTTCCTACTAGGAAATAAATTTGATCATGAAACAATGATTTGAGAAAGAAAATATTAATATCTCATTTCCATACAAAAATATAACACATAAATTGAGAATGAACCTAAACACCAAAAATATGCATCTTTAGATGTATACATAAATCCACCACTACATCATTCCAAGAGCATAATTCAAATTCCTCAACCTAAATATAATCAACGCCCTACCAATATTATCTAAGAAACTAATGTATTTGAAACAATAGTCAACCATAATGATTCAAATAATGAATAAAAAATTGTTTGAATGTAATATAAGAAGCATATCATTGCATATGTTGATTCAAGTTACCCCACATAATATTATCCCATTCAAAAAATAAATAGGACTATGAAATAAAATCTAGTGTATCAAGTGATTATTAAAAATTACATAGATAATTATAAATTCTAAAAAAATTAACATATTAGCTAGGTTGATGACATAGGAAATTTTATAATCCTTTTATTAACATGATTAATTAGGATAATGAAATTCATATAATCTCCCAACTTTATCACCATAACTATGGTATTATATCCATGTATTTGAGGACCTATGACTATTTAATTCTGAGAGAGAGAGAGAGAGAGAGAGAGAGAGAGAGAGAGAGAGAGAGAGAGAGAGAGAGAGAGAGAGAGAGAGAGAGAGAGAGAGAGAGAGAGAGAGAGAGAGAGAGAGAGAGAGAGAGAGAGAGAGGCTTGACTAAACATACAACTTGTAGGAGTATGATTGGATAAAAAACATGTTTGATTATAGAATGAAAATAGGTATTTAATTCTATGTGGAATTTCATGAATGATGAAAAGTGATATACAATGAGTGAGGTGGTGATGCATGAGCCACTGAAGCATAGCCTAATACATGTGTGTACTCCGAAATATACTCTGAAGAAGTGTGAATCTTAAGTTCCTAAGGCATGTTTGGTTAAATCATATCTATTTTTAGCATATCAAAACAAACATATAACAAAGAAAAGATTTATAATATAGTCAAAAGCATGGTGAAAATTTTTATTAGTATTTCACATGTATAATATCCATATGGAGTTATTGGTAGAAATTAAGTGTGATTATTGGTATAAGGCTAATTTTGTATATTTTATTGATTTATATATAAAAAAATGTTTGAAAAAATAACCAAATATATCATTGTATGACATAGTTTAATCATAAACAGTCACAAACTATGTATACAATAGTAATATATAGATAAAATATAGAATTAATAATAAGAAGAAAAGTATACACATGGGTCAATTTTACACAATACATAAATTATGTGGGAAAACCTCCAATGGAAGTAAAAAACCCACAATTATTATTTAATGTTGGAATAATTCCACCAATACATAAAATCTTCTCAATCTCACTTTTTCACAGAATGGACTTCACAAAAACCTTTGTACACCTGAGATATTTGAAAATCATCAAGATGTTTGAGTAATAGGGGTAAACCCTATTTTATATTAAAAATTGAAGGGAGGTGACCATTGTAACCAATGGGTCTGACCGTATCAAGAACATTTAAAAACATAAATAATAATGTTTTATTTTTATCGACAAGTAATAAATAATTTATTATTTATTATTTGTTTACACGAGGTTGTTAACCTATGTTAATAAATAATAAATAATAATTATTTAATTATCTAAAATTTACTAAGGGTATTTATAATTACACCACTTAGACATTAAATGTTCTAACACTCCCCCTTAATTTTAAGTGGGGATAAATGCCATAGTCACCATTAAGGAATTATACTATGTGCAAAATTTAAGGATTTAAAAACTTTCATCATGCCAAACACCACCTTTTGAAATAAAAGGAAGTTTAATCCATAAAATAATCAAAACTAAGTTTATACTAGCATGATCATGAGATTACATCTCATAGTTTTTCATGTATAATCAATTAAACATATTTTCAACCTTTTATAACATAAAGACCTCCATTACAAGGTATGCTTTAATGTATTTGGGTAAAAAATTAAAACTTCCACATAAAGTTTATACAAATAAAATAACTTCCATATAAATTTTATAATTATTTACAATGAGAATGAGTATAAATATGGAGAATAAACACATGGTTGTTAGAAATTGGCATTACCATGCACACTCCCCCTCAATGGACACTTTGAGAGGCCTAACATTGCAAAAAATTAACAAAACTTAGTATCACCAAGTATTTTTGTGAATATATTTGTTACTTGTTCATCTGTAAGATAGAACTATAGATAAATATCACCATTTAAGACTTTCTATTAGATAAAATGCTTATGAACTTTAATATGTTTAGTTTTTTGGTGTTGCACTAAATTTTTCACTAGATCTATATAACTTTGGTTATCACAATGAAACATGGTACTATGAGAAACATCAAATGAAGTTCTCCTAACAACATTCACATACACATGACTTATTTGGTAGATTCCATAGCACTTTTATAATCCGATTCAATATAAGAGATAAAGATAGTAGGTTGCTTCTTGCTAATCTAAGTGATAGAACTTGAACGAAACTTATATACATATCCAAAAGTAGATTTTCAGTATATCGTATCACTAACATGGTCAACATCAAAATAATAATATAATTTATCATTATTAATGGAAGAAAAAATAAACTAAAATTAATTATTCCTTTCATATAATGAAGAATACATTTAGTTAATTTATAATTATCCAAATATAGATCCTGTATAAATCTATAAAAAACACAAAGAACATATAAAATATTTGGCCTAGTAATGGTTAAATAAATCAAACTATCAAAAATATATCTATATAAAGTAGGAATAGCTTTTCACATGCAAGTTTTGGATCAAGTTTAATGCTAACTTCAATAGGAGTAGAAGAAGATTTACAATCAAACATGTTAAAATTTAAAATAAAATTATGTGTATATTGAGATTGTGATACAAAAATAGAATGATTATCCTAAAATATAGTCATTCTTAAAAAATAATGTAGAATTCTTAAATTAGTTATTTTAAATATTTGACTTAGTTTACCCTTATATTTATGAATTAAACTAGTTAGATCATGAGTAATCCAAATATAATCAAGATATAAAATAATTAAGATTAAACAACTATTTTCAACTTTAATAAAGAGATTATTATCAAAGTAACAATTAGAGGAACCCAATTATTTGAAAAAAGAAGTAAGTTTAGAATACCAATCTTGAGGAGATTGTTTTATACCATACAAATATTTATTTAATTTGCATATAAAATATTTTATATTAGGGTTAGTGAAACCTTTATGTTGAGTCATGTAGATTTAATAGTCTAAATCAAAATTTAGAAACACATTCTTGACTCTTATTTGGTGGATAACCCAATCATTTTAGACTATAAGAGCAATAAGTAATCTAATAGTACTCATTTTTACTATAAGAGCAAAGGTTTCAACATATTCAATTCTAAGTTTTTAAGTAAACCCACCAACAACTAATTTAACTTTAAAATTATCAATTTTACCAATTGAATTATATTTAATATTACAAAGCCACCTACAGTTGATAATATGCATTTTTGGTAGAGGAGGGACGAGATCCCAAGTCTGATTTTTAATCAAAACATTATATTCAGCTTGCATAGAAATATTCTATCTATCATATTTAGTGGCTTACTCAAAATATTGAAGTTCAAATTCATACATATTCATTAATGCATGATGAAAATATTGACTTCTAGTTAACTTATTAATGTTATCAATGTTAGAATATTGGATTAGGGATTCTACCCATTTATATATTTTAGATTAAACATGGAACTCAGGGGGTTATTTAGACTCTAATTTATCAAAAACTAGATCAAATTCCTCAAGGGTATCCATTTCATCATAAGAATAAATATGAGAGTTAGGTTCATCAATAAAAGATCACTGAAGAGGTTCTACAAAGGGATCAAAAAAGGAATTTTCAAGAATAAGAAAATTCATAGTCTCAATGACCTGATGTTTATAAGAATAATAAAATCTTAAAACTTTTGTATTACATCTATAACCTATAAAAATTCAATAATAATAAGTGGTATCGATTTTTTTTTAAAATTTAGGAACAAAAATAGAAGTAAGACTACCACAGATCCTGAGATGAGCCACACTAAATTTTTTTTAGACTGCATTTATGAAGGGGAGAAAGATGAAAATATTTGGTAGGGACTCTATATATAATATGAAAAATAGTATTCATGGCTTCAACCAATAATAATTTAGGAACATTTACATATTACACCATTGTTTTATCCATTTCTATGATGGTAGGGTTTTTCATTTCAATAGTATCATTTTGTTGAGGGGAATAGTGAATTGTTAATTCCTTTTGAAAACCATGAATAATGTAAAAATATTCAAACTCTTTACTAAAAAATTCAATGACATTATCAATTTATAATCTCTTAATATAAAAATTAGATGCATTTTTAACACTAAATTTAAATTCCTTGAATTTAGATAACACTTCAGATTTCTTTTTAATGAAATATGACTAGATCATTCTAGTGTAATCATAAATAAATGTAACATAATATAAATATCCATTAAGAGATACAACTTAAAAAGGTTATTAAACATCACTATGAATCAATTCTAAAGGATGTGAGGAATTCACATCATGATTCTTGTGTAATGCGTTAGTACATTGCTTACCACGTAAGTAACCCTCACAAGTTTCATTATGAGAGGGGATAAAAGGAAGCCCAACAAAAATATTATTTGTAGACATATCATGTAAACTTATAAAATTAATATGTCCTAATATTTCATGTCATAATTGAGATTCATTCTTACTATGTGATGAAAGAAAACATACAAAAAGAGAGAAGATATATAAACCATTCTTTTGAACACCTTAAATAATCAAGGAACCATATTGATTTCTTATGGACTAGATATCTTTAAGCAATTTTACAATGAAATTACCACTTATAAGGTGAGAAAAATATAGTAAAATATTTTTATATCTTAAGTACATAGAAAACATCATTAATAACAATATTTTAAAACTTTGATTTTTACTTTTTAGTTTCTTTTAAAAAATAATTATCTCTAAAGTAAATTATTTCAAAGATATCTCTATCATGACAAAAAATATCAAATAAGCATGTCATATGGTGTGATGCACTTCTATCTAAAATATACTCACTTTCATTTGAAGAAAATAAAGTAGTATATAAAATAATAACATTTGAATCTTGATTGTTGTTCAAAATAGGATTTTGATTCTTCTACTTATTTTAATTAGATTTATTTATATCATTATTTTTAAAAGATTGATTGTTAAATATATCCTTGTTTTTATAACATGTTTCTCTTCTAAGACCAAATTTACCATAGAGATTTTAATTTCCATTAAACTTAGGTTTATGATTATTATAACCATATTTATTGTTCTCATTTTTACCTTTAGAAAAATTAGGGTTAGGTTTATAGTTTTTATTACTATCAAAAACATTATTTAAAGTGAGAAGTTCCTAAGTAGAAATATCTTTAGAATCAAAATTGGTCATAACTTGCTCTTCTTAATCAAGAGAGTAGACAAGATGGTAAGGTTAGGGATATCTTATTTAGTTTGATATTTAGAATTCAAAATTAAAATGAATTTTATAAACTTATCATGAATATTTAATTGATTGATAAAAAAAATCAATTGATCTTGAATCAAATTACAATTACATCCATGTAACTGATCTTTACTACTCTTAATTTGAGAAAGAATATTATAAACTTTTTCATCACTTTTCATAAGTGGAGTTAGAAATTTAAGTATTAATTTAATATTTTTTTAGAGATGACTGCCCTTGTACATGGACTCAAGGAGTTTCTAATCATCTCTAAGAGACTTCTGATTATCAATGTGGAGAGGGAATTCATCATTAACACTCCACAAGATGATGGACATAGCTTCCTATAATTTTTATTAAAATGCATCAGTAAGCTTGGGGGTCACATGTCATCTATAAGGGGTTTATTCAGTCCCAATGATAGTATTCTACAATTTACAAGCCATAAGTTCAACTTTAACATGAATTTTCCATATATTATAGTTATTTCCATTAAGCATTTAAGATTTATCTAAATAAAAATGAGGTGAATCCATAGCTTTCCTTTAAATAGTATATTAACCAAATGCTTAAAAGGAACCCTTTTTAGTGTGAATTTTAACTTTATTTGATAGTAAAAAAAATTTAAATTGCAAAACACACATAATAATTGTTCAATTTAATTATAGAAAAAGAAAGAAAATTGTGAAATCTTGTGACAAAATAAGGTGTCTCAAGTGTCAAAAAAATACACTAATATAAACACAACTATTTAAAAAAAAAAATTTAATGAGTTTTTGAACTTGTTTAAAAAAATATATATATTAAATTAAATCTAACGTGCATGTAAAAACTTTAAAAAAAAATGTAAAGATTTAATTACCTCTTTAGTAAAAAATAATTAAATGATGGTGGGGCCTAGATTTGCATGGAAATTTGAGAATTTAAAAATAAAGTATTTTAAAAATAAATATCCAAACTATATCAAAAAAACATTCTTATAGATGTAAATGGAAGAATGGAGTTGAGGTGGAGTTTTAGATCTCCACAAAAATCTATATAGGTCCCCGAACAACATGAAAATTTGTTTTTTCTCTTAAAATTACCATAGGATGATAACCATAACTTCAAATTTTGATTTTTGGTAAAAAATTAGGTATTTCAAGCACACTAAATTATGGCACCCCACACAAAGAAAATAATTTACTGGTTCTTGAGGAAGCCTTCAAAGGGTTTGACAAAGTGTTTGATAAGAAAAATGATTGAAGAAACTAATGCCAATGACCAAAACCCATAGTGATTATTCTATGTTGAAACAATTCCCCCAATACATAAAATCTTCTAAATCTCACTTATTCAATAATGGCCTTCAAAAAATCCTTTGTTCACTTGAGATATTTGCAAATTATTGAGATGTTTGAATAATAAGGGTAAACCCTATTTTAGATTAAAAATTTAAGGGAGGTGACCATTGTAACCAATGGGTCCAACCATCCCAAGAACATTTAAAACATTGATAATAAAATAAATAATAATGTTTTATTTTTATCAATAGGTAATCAATAATTTATATTTTACTATTTATTTACACGAGGTTGTTAACCCATGTTAATAAATAATAAATCATTGTTATTTAATTACCTAAAATGTACGAAGGATATTTATAATTACACCTCTTAGACATTAAATGTTCTAATATAATCATAGAAGAGGGGTCACCCAATAGCCTAGCATAATCTATATGATCTAATCAAAATCCTAAATGGAGTGATTCATTGGGCACAAAGAAGTGTAAATTTTATATGAGGAATTAAATTAAAGGCACTTATTTGATGTAGGTTGTTTGTACAACCATATAAGGTTTTTTAGTGTCTTGACAAATATATTTGAAATTTATTGAGATTTAGATTTAAACTTATATGCTATAAGTTTAAAAAATAATATATGTTCATTTAATATATTTTTATAAAGTTTATAAAATTAAAAAATTATAATAAAAACAGTAAAAAATATTGAATTAGTCTTAAACTAAGAATCATTTGTAACTCATGAACAAGAGGGTCTTTTTAATTCAAAAATTTATAGTTTGTGCATTTATACAAGAGAATCTAGTAAGCAAAACACCATTTTGAGTTTTTGAAGTGATACATTCTAGTTAGGAGTCATAGATTAAATATTTTGGAATATAAGTGTGTGTTAAGGAACCTATAGAGTCCATTTGATGTCCTTAGAGTCATAATCATGTTGAACACAACTATCTATTGAGAGGGGGGTGAATCAATAGATGAGCTAGATATAGTCCATTTAAAACCTTTTATAGAGGATGTAAATTCATGTGCAAATCAAAGAAAAAATGAAGAAGTCACACACACACATAGAAGCACATAACACCATATTTTTATGTGGAAAATCTAAAGGAAAAAACCATAATGAGAATCAGCTACTAGAATCTACTATTTTAATCCAGCCTCACAATAAAATACCTTACTAGTAAACCTCACTAGTTACATTCAAAGAGACTAATCCTTAGGAGACACCAATCTCCTTACTGAGTACCAACCTAGTTTGTATGTAGGCACCGACCTACTTGAACTATGGAGCTATAACTCCAGTGTATAAGATAGATTCACAAGTGAATTCATTTTAATGTTCTTTGTTACTAGTCTAATTTGTAACTGCTCACCTTCTTCTCATTATCTGTATGATCTATCTTAATACTTTATTAATATCTATATATTTATGTCTTTCACTATATATCTACATACATCTAGTTATGTTTTGTTTAGATACACTTCATTCCCCTTCCTTTTTCTCTATGTTTTACTCTATATGCATATTTATTTTTATCAACAACCCTTTTTCTCACTTGAAAACACAATAATAACAACACACTTATGATGTGTTAAGATTAATGTTTATAAAAGGATTCATTAGGGTTTCTCAAATCACTTATTGAATTCACATTCTATTTTCACTTAACCAATTTTAGTTCTAGATTCTCCTTTAATGCGTATTTGACTTTTACATTTTCCTACATCTTGGTTCTTACATTATACAATAATTTTATATTCTAATTTCGATCTTTGAAAACTATAGGATTTTGGTCAAAACTACATCATTTCCTTTTCATGTCTTGGTTCATGCATCATGCCATAATGTTCTAGTCTCTTTACTATGTTTGGTAGTTGCGAGATTTACCTCTTAAATACACAACCTCCTTAATCAATGATTGATCAGTTGGATTGATCAATATTGAGCTCTATGCAATAATTTGTAGGTTTTGTATATTCCTTCAATTATTCATTGAGAATATATTAAATATGAGCCTTTGATTTCTTTTTTCATGCCAAGTCTAACCATTGAGCTCCTCTTTGCATCTCACTACTTCCTATATATCAGAATCACTTTCACTCTAAATTTATTCAAATATGCTCGATATTTAAATTATCCATGATGCATTAACCTTAAATCACCTTTAAGGCTTTATATTCACTTGCTCCATTAAATCTTCTTAATCCTAACTTGTGTGTGTTATTAGATCATCAAAGATGCTTGCTCTTTATGTTAAATAGATCATTAACCTTCGACATGTTGAATTCATCTCACTTATTTTAGAGTTTTGAGATGCTTCCCCTTCATTGATATCTTTAGACTTAATTGAACTTTAACATGTTCTCTTTGGGACAATTTCAGCAAACTTTTTGTCTAGGTTATTTTCCTCAAGTTATTTTCTTTGGGACTTTTCTCTTTGGGCTATTTTCCTGACTTAATTCTTCAAGACAATTTTCCTGATAAATTATCCTTTAGAATCCTTGGAAATATCCTCATGACCTTCAAATTTTTTGTAGACTACCCTTCAAATTTATTGAACAATCCACTTGCCCTTTAGACTTCTTGAGAAGTGCCCTTCAGCTTTATTGAATGGTCTACTTGCCCTTCAAACTTTTTGTGGACTACCCTTCAGCTTTTTTGAATGGTCCACTTGCCATTTGAACTTATTGAGAAGTGCCCTTTAACTTTCTTGAATGGTCCACATACCCTTCAACATTTTGAAAACTACATTTTGGCTTTTCTGAAAGGGTCCACATACCCTTTGACCTTTTACAAACTACCCTTCAACTTTTCTAAAAGGGTCCACATACCCTTTGGATTTTCGTAAACTACGCTTTGGATTTTCATAAACTACGCTTTGAATTTTCATAAACTACCCTTTGGATTTTATTAAAGGGTCCACATACCCTTCACACTTTCTTGAATGTACCCTTTAAATTTTTTGAACAGTCCACTTACCCTTTGGATTTCTTGTAGGCATCTACATCCCCTTCGAAACAATTTCTATGGTATTTTTATCCAAAAGATTTATCCTTACCAATATTTTTGAAAGAATTGTCTTTGCCAATTTTTATAAAATAATTATTCAAGACCATTTCAAGTTCTTCATTCAACATGACTTATAGACTTATATGAAGTAAATTCATCTTATAAACCCGATCAACTCTTCCAGACCCATTCAAGTTTTCAACTTTACTTAACTTATTAAAATGAACTAAGTAAAGTTGTTGCAAAACTTTGATCAACTCACCTAGACCTATTCAAGTTTTTCACATTGCTTAACTCATAAATATGAGTGAAGCAAAGTCACTCTGAAATATTGATTACCTCTTCCTTGACCCATTTGGGTTTTCCAAATTGATTATCTTATAAACATGAATTAAGTAAACTACTTCTGAAACCCTGATCAACTCTTCTATACACTTTCAGGTTCTTGAGACAACTTGAATTATAAAAATGAGACAAGTAAAGTTTTTGCATAAAATTGATTAATACTTCTAGGCCCATTCAGGCTCTTAGGACAACTTAACCTATAAAGTTGAGAGAAGTAAAGTTATTCTAGAATCCCAATTTGCACTAAAAGACCCATTCAGGTTCTCAAGATTGCTTTACTTATTTTATAAGTAGAATCTCTTCATAAATATGATTTTCACTATAAGTATATGCAATTCAACTTTTGACATTAATGTTTGATAATAAAAGATACCTTTGACATCAATGATAAAATTACAAACATTACCCAAAATTACCAATAATCTCCCCCTTTGTCATTAATGGCAAAACATCCTCTCCTCAGAATGACTACCCTTCTTCATTCTTTCATCATTCTTTCTCCCCCTTTGACATTCGTGACAAAGAATCTCTACCATTCCTTCATCTAACTACTCCTTTTATGACATTTTGTTTATTTTGATCCTTGGACCTGTCATGTTGGAACACATTGTGAGGAGTTCCCTTTTGGGCAATCACATATTTGCCTAAACTCTATAGACTCAGTCACATTAGAGATCTATAGACTCAGCCAAATTTGAACTACTATAGACTCCTCAAAAGATTATATATAGCATTGGTCTGAAAGAATAATCAATAATTGATATATATTTCTATGGATAAGAATAATGATCTAGAGCTAGCACACCTATTTCTCCTCCTCTATTATCACGTAGTAAGGGGATTAAAACCATCTCTCCAAACTAATTTTCCTCTTAATCTAGGAGTTAATAATATTTCCTCAATACTCCCTGTGGATTCATGATCTATCACTAAAATATAGTGATGTGGTGTGGGAGCCACCACTCCTAATTTCTCTCTCAGATACACAAATTGATCTTTGGGAAGAGGTTTGATAAATATGTCTGCAATTTGATCTTATGTTGACACATTCAATTTTGACTTCTTTCTCTACGACCTTTTCTTTCAATAAATGATATTTAATGGATATATGCTTGGTTTTGGAAAACATCACTAGATTCTTGGATATGTTTATGACACTTGAGTTATCATAGAAGATAGAGATAGGTTTTTTGTCCTCTACGTTGAGGTCTCTAAGATTTTGCTTCATCCAAATGACTTGGGTGCAATATTATTCTTCTATGACATACTCTAATTCTATTATATAAAGTGTAACTGATTCTTTCTTTTTCCTCAGCCATGACATAAGTCTATTTCTAAGGAAGAATTCACCACCACTAGTGCTTATATTATCATCCACACTTCTTTCCCAATCAACATCTACATATGCAATCAAAGTGAAATATTCACTTGTAGGGTACCATAGACCATAATCAACTATGATTTTGATGTATCTAAAGATTATTTTCATAGCATTGACGTGTGATTCCTTAGGGTTTGCTTAAAATATTGCAACTATACACATGGCCTACATGATGTCTGGTATTGATGATATTAAGTATAATAGGATACCTATCATTGATCTATATAATTTATTTTTCACATTAGGGGACTTATCTTCTTTGCTCAACTTGCATCCAATTATCATAAGAGTACTAACTAGTCTACTATCCTCTACGCCAAATTTCTTGAGCATCTCCTTTGCATACTTGGTTTGAGATATGAATATCCCTTCACTAGTTTATGCAATCTATAGTCCAAGAAAGAAAGAGAGTTATCCCAGCATATACTTTCCAATTCATTTTGTATTTGTGTGGCAAATTATTTGCACATGTTACTATCACCACCTCCAAAGATAATATCATCTACATAGACAACAATAATAAGCATATACTTACCTTCTGATTTAAAGTATAGATTACTATCTACACACCTTATCATTGTAGGTATTGATCCAATCATGAATACCATGATCGAGGTGCTTGTTTTAGACCATACAAATCTTTTTTTAGTTTGCACACATAATCTTCTTCTTCTGCTAACTGAAATCCTTCTAGTTGTTCAATGTAGACTTCCTCTTTTAAGTTTCCATTTAGGAATACTGATTTCACATCCATTTGATATACCTTGAATTTCTTGTGAATAGAGAATTCTAAGAACATTCTTATCACCTCCAATTTTTCCACTGGAGCAAATTTTTCTTAAAAATCTATTCCTTCTACTTGTGCATATCCCTTGCATACTAATCTTGCTTTATTCCTTACAACAACTCCATCTTCATTAAGTTTGTTCCTATAAACCCATTTTGTTCTTATTAAATTTTTATTTAAAGGTCTAAGAACTAATTCCAAAGTTTTTTCTTTTTTATTTGATTTAGTTCTTCCTCTATGGCTTTCAACCAATTTTCATCCATGTTGGCTTCATTAAAGGTCTTCGGCTCAATTTCTAAAAATAGAGCAAAATTCACTTGCTCCTTGTTCATTATATCTCTTCTCCTAGTCTTAACACCCTCTTTTTTGTTGCCAATTATCTACTCCTTGGGATTTTCCTTTTGAATAAATCTTGTAGGTGCCCTTTCAATATTTTCTTCTTCCTCTTCACTATCTTATACTTCATTTTCTTCTCCTAATTCTTCAATTCTGATCTCCTCATTAGGCTCAACTTGTTTGAATCCTTCTTCTAGCTTGACGTTGATGCTTTAAACTATTTTATGTAGCCTTTTATTGTAACATACATAGGCTTTACTCTAGTGGAGTAACCTAGAAATATTCCCTCATAACATCTTGACTCAAAGATGCCTAGTTTGCTCTCCTTTATTTTGATGTAACACTTATTTTCAAACATTTTGAAGTATTTGACTGATGCAAGATTTCCATACCATAGTTCATATGGTATTTTGTCACTTTTCACCCTTAGCTATACTCTATTTAGAATGTATACTACTGTTTGAACTGCTTCTCTCCAATATCCATCAAAATTTTTAGCTTCCTTTAACATTGTTATGGCCATCTCCTTGATAGTCCTATTCTTTCTCTCAACAACTAAATTTTATTGTGGAGTTATTACATTAGATTAGTTACTTTTAATCTCATGTTTCTCACAGTATTCTATGAATTCATTTGAAGTGAATTCTCCACCTTTTTCAGATCTCAGACATGTGATTATTCTTCCCATTTCATTTTCAACCATGGTTCTAAAGATCTTAAATCTATCAAAGGCTTGAGATTTGTCCTTTAAGAAGGTTACCCATGTCATTCTTGAGTAATCATCAAAAAATAACATGAAGTAATGAACTCCTTTTGATCATTTAGTCTTGGTAGGTCCACATAGATCAATATGAACTATCTATAGAGCCTTTGTTGTTACATATTCTTTTGTCTAAAACTTGGCCCTTATTTGCTTTCCTAATTGGCATTTTCTACATGTAGTATCTATGGTTTTGGTGATGGGCATATGTCTTACACACTTATTTGAACTTACTTTGACTAAATTGTAAAAATTAACATGACCCATTCTCCTATTCCATAACTAGATTTCATCAACCTTTCTTATGAGGCAACTATTATTGTTTACCTCAACAATATTGTAGATGTTGTTTTCAGTCCTTTTCCCTTCTGTAACAATTTTTCCAGATCTCTTCAACTTGTAGCCTTCATCATCAAATATGATTTTATATCCATTATCACACATTTGAATGACACTTAGCAGATTATGCTTAAGTCCTTCAACATAGAGTACATCATGAGTAGGAAGCTTACCATCTATATGCAAGGTTCCTTTACCTTTGATTCTTACTATTGTATTATCTCCCAAACTAATAGTTCCTTCCTTTCACTTTCTTACTTTGAAAAACTTACTTTTATCACCAATCATATGCTTTGAGCACCCACTATCTATTACCCATAAAATTTGCTCTTTGGTATGGATTGTTGTTTGAGTAATCAAGGATTGATTTTTCACTCTCCACATTTCCTTGGGCTTCTCATATGTCCTCTTATTTTCTTTATTAATGACTTTCAGACCTTTTTTCTTATTATAAGACTTACCTTTATTTACTTTTGATGTTGAAAAGTTAGTCCTACAATACTTGGCTATGTGACCAAAGTTATTAAAATAGTATCATATTGTACTTGAATCTAATAAAGGAATAAATGTGTTTCTACTTACAAAGTTAATTATTCTTATGGGAAAAATTCTACACTCAATATCCCTATGACCAAATTGATTACAACTCTAACAATAACCATAAAAGGATGAGTAACACCTAGTTATAACATTTTATGGTGCCATGTATTGAACTCTCCTAACCTTTTATTTCTTCAAATATGCAAATTTGGTGTATCCTTATGCATCTTTGATTTCATACTTCCTTTCAAAAAAAATTCTCCTCTCATCAATTTTGTTTGAGTCAATCTTATTATCCTTTCCGTCCTTCACTTTCTTTGTTTCTACTACTCCTCCAATCTTGAAATTATCATATAGACTAGTTGACATACTAGTTGAGGAACCTTTGCATTTTTCATATCCAATACCTAATTTTTAATTTGAGAGTTTTTGATAGCTGATTAATTCATTTAAAATGTCTGACCCTTTTGTCATCTTTAGACTCTTATCTAGTTCTTTTTTCAAGGTTACTATTTCTACTTCAAGTTTTATGCACTCTTTAGTTTTGGATTGTAGTTCCATCTTAACTATCTCTTCTATTCTCTTAGCCTCCTTAACTTGAGTTTTTAGAGTCACTATAATTTGATCATATTTCTCAAGTTCCATTTACCCAAGCTTCTTCTATTTAGAGTTCTCTTTTCTTAGTTTCTCAATCTCTCCTAGAACACAAACTAGTTCTCCTTCTAGATCAATTTCACCTTCCTTTTCTTCATCCCAATCTTAGTCTTCCTCTTAAACTTGAATTTTGGATGTAGATTCTTTTTCCATGAATATGTATTCATTTCCCCTAGCCAAAAAGGCACAGTCCTGATCATCATCCAAACTGTTACTGTTGTTATCTTTCTCTAAGTTGCTATTTTATTTTGTGTATAATCCATTCTTATTCTTAAAGAAGTTTTTCCTATATGTATTTTAGGATTTTACCTTTGTACTATTCTCCACTTGCTCAAAATTTTCTCCCTTTTTATGAGGACATTTAGAAATAAAGTGTCTTACCTTTCCATTGTTGAAACATTTGAAAGGTAATTTACCTTTATACTTTCTAGATCCTCTCTTTAGCTTTATGACAAAGTTGGATTCTTATTCATTAGAATCCTTAGATCTAGATGTGGCTATCTCATCCTTAACTGGATTTACTACTTTGAATATAGATTCTCTTTTAAATGTGTTTATCTCTCCCATTCTCATCTCATAGGCTATGAATGTTCCATGCAACTCATCAATAGTGAGCTTATCCAAGTCTCGTGCTTCTTCTATTGCAGAGATTTTTGAATCATATCTTGATGTCAAAGATCTTAAGATATTTTTAACAATAGTTGACTCTTTTACTATTTCTCCAAGTCCTCTGATAGCATTCACAATCTCATCTACCCTGAGGAGGTAGTCTACAATCTTCTCCTATTTATTCATCTTCAAACTCTTGAACTGGCCTTTGTATATTTCTATCTTGGCTTGCTTCAATTTAATGTCTCCTTCATATATTATTTTTAAATTATTCTATATGTCTTGTGCACTTTTACAATGCATGACTTTGATAAACTCAAAATTTCATATTCCAAAAAGAATAGCATTTTTTGCCTTGATTTTAATTTCATATGCCTTCTTGGTAGCTTAATTAGTAGGAGGTACAACAAGAGGTGTATATATATTTAATATAGACATAAATACATCAAATCCTAATGAGGACATATATGCTTCCATTCTATGCTCCAGAAAGCATAGTTGGATCTATCAAATAGAGGTGCTTTATTTGAGGAGGATTCCTCTTTACTAGTCATTGTATTCATTGATCAAGATCTACCTGAGTTGATTCGAATTATCCTAAGGAACCTTATGCTTTGATACCAATTATTAAACATAACTATCTACTGAGAAGGGGGGTGAATCAGTAGATGAGTTAAAACTAGTTCATTTAAAACCTTTTACAGAGGATGTAAATTCATGTACAAGTCAAAGAACAAATACATAAGTCACACACATACACAAAAGTACATAACATCAAATTTTTATGTGGAAAACATAAAGGGAAAAACCAAGGTGAGAATCAACTACTAAAATCTACTATTTTAATCCATCCTCATAATAAAATGCCTTACTGGCAAACCTCACTAGTTACATTTAAGGACACCAATCCTTAGGAGACACCAATATCCTTACTAAGCACCAACCTAGTTTGTATGTAGGCACCAACCTACCTAAACTATGGAGATACAACTCTAATGTTCAAGATAGATTCACAAGTGAATCTAGTTTAATGTTCTTTGTTACAAGTGTAATCTATAAATACTCACCTTCTTCTCATTATCTTTGTGTTCTATCTTCTTACTTGTTTAATCTATATCTGCATATGTCTTTCACTTTATATCTGTATACATTTATTTATGCTTTATTCAAATACACTTCATTCCCCTTCCTTCGTCTCTACATTTTACTTTGACTATATATTTCTTTTTATTGACATCCTTTTTTCTCACTTAAAAATAGAATAGCAGTAACACACTTATGATGTGTTAAGAGTCATGTTTATACAAAGATTCATTAGGGTTTATTAACTCACTTATTACATTCACATTTTATTTTCAATTAACTAGTTTCAGTTCTAGATTCTCCTTTAATGTGTATTTGACTTTTGCATTTTCTTGCATATTGGTTCTTGCATCATATAATAATTATCTATTCTCATTTCTATCTTTGACAACTATGAGATTTTGGTCATAACTGTTCCATTTCCTTTTCATGTCTTGATTCATGCATCACATCGTAATGTTTTGGTCTCTTTACTATGTTTGTTATATGTTGGATTTACCTCTTAAATGCACAACCTCCTTAATCAATGATTGATTAGTTAGATTGATCAATCTTGAGCTCTATGTAATCATTTACAAGTTTTGTCTATTCCTTCAATTGTTCATTGAGAATATATTAAATGTGGGCCTTTTATTTCTTTCTTCATGCCAAGTCTAATCATCGAGCTCCTCTTTACATCTCACTACTTATATATCAGAATCACATTCACTCCTTTCAATTTATTCAAATATGCTAAATCTTTAACTTTGCCACTGTGAATTAACCTTCAAGAAATTTTAAGGCTTTGGATTCACTCACTCTATTGGATATTATTAATTTAACTTGTGTGTGTCAATGGATCATCAAATATTCTTACTCTTTATGTTGACTAGATCATTAACCTTCAACATATTGACTTCATCTCACTTCTTTCAGCATCTTTGAGATGCTTCCCCTTTGTTGATCTCTTCAAACTTACTCTAACTTTAACATGATCCCTTTAGGACAATTTTAGAAGACTTTTTACCTAGGTTATTTTCCTCAAGTTATTTTGTTTGGTACTTTTCTCTTTAGGCTATTTTCTTGACTTAATTCTTTGGGACAATTTTATTGATAAATTATCCTTCAAAATACTTAAAGACATCCTCATGCCCTTTCGATTTTTTTTAGACTATCCTTCATCTTTATTTAATGGTTTACTTGCCCTTTATACTTCTTGAGAAGTGCCCTTCAGCTTTCTATAATGGTCCATTTGCCCTTCAAAATTTTTATAGACTACCCTTTGGTTTTTTTTGAATGGTCCACTAACCCTTCAAACTTCTTAAGAATTACCCTTCAACTTTATTAAGTTCCCTTCAACTTTATTAAATGGTCCACATACCCTTTATCCTTTTTAAAACTACCCTTTAGCTTTTTTGAAAGGGTCTACATACCCTTCAACATTTTACAAACTACCCTTCAGCGTTTCTAAAAGGGTCCACATACCCTTTAAATTTTTGCAAACTACCCTTTGGATTTTATAAAAGGTCCACTTACCTTTCATCTTTCTTACATGTGTATACATGCCCTTTGAAACAGTTTTTGTGGGCTTTTTATCCAAAAGATTTGTCCTCGCCAATTTTTCTACAAGAATGTTTTTGAAAGAATTATTCAAGACTATTTTAGGTTCTTCATTCAAAATGACTTATAGACTTTGTTGAATTAAAGTCATCTTATAAACCTGATCAACTCTTCTAGACCATTTCAGGTTTTTAACTTTGCTTAAATTATTAAAATGAATAAGTAAAGTTGTTGTAAAACTTTGATCGACTCACCTAGACCCATTCAGGTTTTTCACATTGCTTAACTCATAAACATGAGAGAGGCAAATTCACTCCAAAATATTTATTACCTCTTCCTTGACCCATTTAGGTTTTCCACATTTCTTATCTTATAAACATGAAAGATGTAAAGTGCTTCTGAAACCCTGATCAACTATTTTAGACCCTTTAGAGTTCTTGAGACAACCTAACTTATAAAAATGAGACAAGTAAAGTCATTGCGTAAATTAGATTAATAATTCTAGGCCCATTAAGGTTATTGGGACAACTTAACTTATAAATTTGAGAGAAGTAAAGTTGTTCTAGAATCTTGATTTGTACTACAAGATCCATTTAGGTTCTCAAGACTGTTGTACTTATTTTATAAGTAGAAGCTCTTCATAAATCTAATTTTCACTGTAACTCTGTGTAATTAAACTTTTGACATTAATTTATGATATCATAAGATACCTTTTACATTAATGTAAATATTACAGACATCAGCCAAAATTTCCAACAAATTAGTCATCAAGGGTGTGTTTTGAAAGTATGGGAGTTTTCCCTCCAAAAGTGACAATTTAAAAATTTAAATCTTAGAACTAAGTATTGAGGGACCATGGGATTAGTATGAATTATTTAGGTGATAAAATATTTGTAAAAGTGTCATAGGGGTCATAATAATCTAATAATATGTCAGAAATGTAGTTAAGATGTGAGGTGGTCTTAAAAATGACTTATGTAGGTGACTACATGTAAAAAGTTTCATGTTATGAGGAAAAAGGTGGTGGAAGAGTTTTTAGTTGTAAATACCCAAACCATATTATAATTTGGAGGAGAATGTAGTTTTATCATGAGAGGAGAGTAGGATGAATAGATGAGAGAGCTCTGAGAAGGGGAGAGAGGGAGAAAAAAGAAGAAGATTGTATACCTTTCAAGAAGGTGGCAGAGTCCATTCATGGACTAAATATGTAATGATATATGATTCATAGTAATAAATAAAAGCTGTTTGTTGTGTTTACTCTCCCTTGATAAGTATATGCAATTTTATTTATTTTATATTTCCTCTGAAAATTATTTAAGGCTATATACATACCTCATTGTGTGTGGTGGTAGGTTTGAGTAAGGGACTATAACTTACAATCATGAAAAGGAAGGATTTAAAGAAGTAGATGAAGACTAGTAGAATAAAGGATATTGTTTAATATTTTAAGGTATGTCCAAATATTGATAATTTATATGTTTCATTTTATGTATTCCAAATTAAAGGATCTAAAATAAAAGTTATTAGAGGAGAAACCTTGTTGCATGCCTGTGATAGTTTGAAGAAGGTAGTGCCTTATTATTTATTGAACTCTTTGTATCAAGAAGATCATAGTTATAATTTTGATGATCTATAGAAAATTATCCTTATTTTAATGATATATTATATGGTTTTAATTCAAAACAACTGAAAAATCCCTAATGCACAGTCCACATGTGTTTAAGAACCCTATTTACATACTCAAGAACTCTATCTGCATAGTCACATGCCAAGGAAGAAGTATGTGTGCTTGAGATAGATAATAAGTATGTATTTGGTGAAGTATTAATATGATTGAAAGGTGAGAAATACATAATAATATCCTTGTGAAGTCTTAGAACTTCCTTGAAGTTTGAATAGACTACAAACCCTCACACAATCCTACAAGAAGATAACATAATTTTGTGTTTAACTTATTATAAGCCGAAAAAGGTTTAATCATGGATATTTATCCATTTTGGAAGTTGGATAGTGTCATTACAAACCTTTAAAATGTCTTAGATCCCTTTGAAACAACCTAAAACTAAAGATATTAAATTTTAAACCCTGTCAACCTCTATAGTTAATTAACTAGGGTTTAGAAACAAAAGCCCCAATAAGTTTTGTTATAACCATTAGAAATGGACCAAAACTTGTAATAATACATATTTTAACAAGATGGAAAGTATTCAATAGGTTTTAGTTGGGTAACATATGGTTTTGTATGGATCTGGTGACTGAAAAATTGTAAGGAGGGCTAAAAGGCCTAATTAACAAGGAGCTTACAAAGGAAGTATTGTTAAATAGAGAGTTAGGTTATGAAACTTAAGGGAAGGTAGTGAAAATATATAGGGTGACCAAATATGGTCTTATATGTTTAAAGGATTTGTAGACTATTCAAACAAAGGAAATTTATGAAAAAAGCCTACAAGCCAAGTAGTCTCACTAGTGAGTGGAGGTGTGTAAGTGGATGAAGTAGAGTGAATGAAAGGTTTAAAGGGGTAAATTAAATTATGATATGATAATATTAAGTCATATATTATATAAGGATATATTCACAAACTCTATAATAATATTTAGTGTTTTAAGCCTTTAAAAAGATTGATTAGGGTGGAGCTAGTGAATGAGTAAAGTTCACAAGGATGGAATAATGAATGGAATGAGTGAGTGGATGAAAAATGAGGTTTTATAAGGTTCTAATTATAATAAATAACTACTCCAAGTTTCATATAAATAGGGTGAACAAAGGAGAGGATGATATCAAGCTAGAAAGAGGACTAAAGACTTTTATTAAGCATTGAAGCTTTTGCATAAAGCAAAGCATTTGAAGTCCAAATCAAAGATTCAAGATCAAAGCTAGGATGGTGTGTTTTATTCTTTTATCATGTACCTTTTCATCATTTGGTATCATATATAGGTAATTTCTTTGTTAATTCTATTTTGAGTTGTTAAATCTTATTGATTTGAGATATACAAAGAATGCTATGAACATTGCATGATATGACATTGTAGGGGTATTGTGTGAAAATATTAAGGTGAAGGTATAACCTATTGAGGATAACATATATAAATATTATATTAATAAAGAGAGAAGATAAAGCCCCTAAGTCTAATTAGAAGGAATTGAAACTAGTCAAGAGAGACCTAGATAAGGTAGAGTGGAAAGAGCATAGAAGCTTAAGAGAGAAAAGAGGAGGACTCCAAGTGAGAGTCAAGGGAGATAATAAATTATTAAACAAGGACTAGATAAATATAAGAAGACACAAGAGTGTTATAAGAGGTAAGTTTATAAGATTTCTATTAGATAGGTCTAACAAATGCTTATAACGTGAAGAAAAAAGAGAATATGGATGTAGAAGAGGAAGTGAAAGAGATGAGAAGAGAGTTGGGGAAGATTTTTAAGAAGATATAGCTCATGGTGAATCTAATTAAGGATAAATGAATCTAATGGATTGGTTTTAGTATGATAAAGAGGGTGAAGTGTCTACTAGAGCTACTTATGAGAGAGAAAAGGCACAAGAAGAATGCCTTGAGGGAAAAGAAGAACAAGGATGGTACAACCCATAGAGGCATGAGGGATGAAGATTTTACATGAGAGAAACATGATAGAAAAGTTGAGAAAATATTTCTCATTGAGGAAAACATGGAGATAGAAGTTACAAGAGGATCACTTGAGAAAGAAAGTAACAAGAAGAGGATAATGTCTATGAAAGAGACATACATGGAGACTATCTAGTCTCTTATTTTATATTCTAATATTGCATTTGAGTGTGTGTATGAAGGTATAAATAATTTTTTTCTAAAGGTCAAGAATGAGACCTTAAAATTTGTGAGAAATGAATCAAGTAGATTACCCATGAAAAAATATGAATATGACCAAAGAGAAGAACATGTTGTAGAAGTTAAGATGGTGAAGACTAAATAATCTTAGCATGCTAAGGATGAGATGGAAGAGGAATTTTATGATTCTTTTCCAAGCATTTCATCTAAATCTAACCTTGATTACATGAAATCAAAACATGAAGACATGAGAGTTAAAATGATATTACATCAATCCTTCAATGAGGTAAATGAGTGATTTAGAATTGATTTTTATTGCACATTTGAAAATAAATAAGTTAATATTCAGGTTGGCAAAGTCAAGGGCAAAGTACAATCCTCAAGGAGATTACAAGATCATGGTTATGTTTGGCCTACATGGCTTAAGAATTCAATTGGTGAGAAGAAGAAGGATAACCTCAAGAGGTCATGCAAGGAAAGCATACAATTGAAAGACAAGATAAAATAATTGAATCAAAGATTACCTCAAGTTGACATGATAACTTATCAAGCAAATAATCATGAAGAAGGTGAGATAATAAATCAATATTAGTCCCATCATGTGCAAGGTAGAAAATGGGTTGTAAATAACATGGAAAGAATTCATAAAGATAGGCTTAAAGGTATACTCCAAAAAAGCATGAAGATAGGAGAAGATTTAAAATATAATAAGTAAATAGGAGAGATGGTGGAACCGATCAAAGACAAAGAGATGCTATTGTAGTTGAGTCAACAAGGTGACAAGTGTGAAGAGGCTAGTTATTCTCAAGATTTGATTTATAATGTTATTTTTGATGATGAATATGAAGATAATTCAAACAATGAAGATGATTTATATAAATAAACAATAAAATTGATGGATAGGCTTGTGAAAAGTCAACATGAAGATGAATCACCTCATAGAGTAGTTAGAGAACTTAATTTGCAACATCATAATGAGATTGATTTGACTCTCATGAGAGAGGAAGTTTAAGGAAAATTAATGGATCAATATTACCAAGAATATGATGATGAATTTTTAGGTTATATGATAACATAAAATTAGCAGAAAATGATGAGTTTCAGCCTAAGAGATGGACAATGTTTTTTACAAGATGATTCAAGTGAGATGACAAATCAAGGAAGGTTGAGTATGGAGTCTAATGAGTTGATTAAAACACAAGAATGGGTAGATAAGGAATCAAGAAAATAATATAGGATAGGAAAACATGATGATGAACTCAATAACTTAAGGGAGAAACACAGTGAATCACAAGAATCTATGTAAGCAAAGCTACAAGGAAACAAACTAGAAAACAAGAAATTGAAGTATGAGTAAGTTAAAAAAGTAATATATTCCATGGGAGAAGTTAAAAATAATTTTTTAGTTGATTTTTATGATGGTGGAAATAAAAAAGGTGCCAAACAATATTATACCATGATGAAGATGAATTGGTTGAGAGGTTGTTCTTTTAATATGAGCAAGGTTGTGTAAAGAGACATCAAGAGATGGAAAAGTGTAATGAAGAGGAAAAAAAAAGAAATAATTATTGAACAAATGACAAATATTGAGATGTATATGAATTCATTGGAGCATAAAGAATAAGGAACTAGAATTTCCAAGGAACAAAGACAACTAATGAAATATGAATCAAGTGAGATCAATGAAGAAGGAAGCCATAAAATAAGAGCAAAAATGAAGGATGAGAATCATTTGTTAGAAATAAGGTATGAGGAAGGACAAAATAATTTGGAAAATATAGAACATGTAGAAAAAATATTTTTAGTAAGTGATACACCTCATAGAGGTAGAGGATGAGTTGTCTAGGAAGATAGACAAAGCAAGGAAGTAGAAATGCAAGAATATAATAAGGAAAAAGGAGCAAGAAATTAGTAGCAATAGTAAGGTGATCATGGAAGATCATAAAATAATGAATTATAAGGAAAGAAATAATGTGTTATCACCTATTTTTTTCCTCTTGGGGAGTATGATGTAGGAACATATAGTAAGAAAAACACCATTTTGAGTTGTTGAAGTGATATCTACTTATTAGGAGTCATATATGAACTATTTTGGAATATAAGTGTGTGTGAAGTAACCTATAGAGTCCATTTATTTTCCTTAGAGTCATATTTAGTCATTAAGGGTGTGTTTTTAAAGTATGGGAGTTTTCCCTCCAAAAGTGACAATTTGAAAATTCAAATCCTAAAACTAAGTATTAAGGGACCATGGGCTTATTATGAAGTAGTTAAGTGAGATAATGTTTTAAAAAGAGTAATAGGGGTCACAATAATATAATAAGATATAAAATAGGTATTTAATAGGTGAGGTGGTCATAAAAATGATTTATGTAGGTGATTACATGTAAAAAGTGTCATGTTATGAGGAACAAGGTGGTGGAAGAGTTTAAAGTTGTAACTACCCAAACTAATGTAGAAGTTGGAGGAGAATGGAGTTTTATAATGAGAGGGGAGTATGAGGAAGATATTAGAGAACTTTTATAAGGGGAGATAAGGAGAAAATAAAAGAATATTGTATACCTTTCAAGAAGGTGGCAGAGTCCATTCATGGACTAAATATGTAATGATGAATGATTCATAGTAATAAAGAAAAGTTGTTTGGTGTGTTTAATCTCCATTTATAATTATATGGAATATTATTGATTGTATATTTACTTGAAAATAAATTTAATATATACACAAACCTCATTGTGTGTGGTGGAAATTTTGAGTAAGGGATTGTAACTTACAGTCATTAAAAGGAAGGATTTAAAGAAGTTGATGAAGATTGGTATAAGAAATGATATTGTTTAATATTTTAAGTTATTTATAAATATTTGTGATTTATATGTTTAAATTAATGTATTATAAAGGAAATGATCCAAAATAAAATTTATTTAAGGAGAAACCATGTTGCATGTATGTGACAATTTTAAGAAGGTAGTGTCTTATTGTTTCTTGAGCTCTTTATATCAAGAAGATCATAGTTATACTTTGGATGATATATATATATATATATATATATATATATATATAAGTATAATTTTTATAATTATGTATTTTATGTTTTGAATTCAAAATAAGTGACAATCCCAAATGCACAGTCCACATGTGTTTAAGAACCCTATTTACATAATTAGGAACTCTATTTGCACAACCACGTGCCAAGGAAGAAGTATGTGTGCTTGAAAGGATAAGAAGAATAGAGTTGGTGAAGTATTAGTATGATTTAAATGTTGAAAAGATACAATAATAGCCTTGTTAAGTCCTACAACTTCTTGGAAGTGTAAACAGACTACAAACCCTCACACAGTCCTATAGGGAAATAAGAGAAATTTGTGTTTTAATCATTATAAGCGACAAAAGCTTTAGTCATGGATATTTATCCATTTTAAAAGTTGGACAGTGTCATTATAGACCTTGATAAGGTCTTAGATCCATTTAAAACAACATAAAACTAAATATATTGAATTTTGAACCCTCTCAGCTTCTACAGTTAACTAACTAGGGTTTGGAAACAAAAATCCTAATAAGTTGAGTTATAAGCATTTAAAATACACCAAAATTTTTCACCATACATATTTTGAAAATAAAAAAAGTATTTAAGAGGTTTCAATTGGGTACTATATGGTCTGGTATGGATTTGGTGACTAAGCAATTGTAAGGAGGGCTAAAAGGCCTAATTGACAAGGAGCTTACAAATGAAGTGGTGTCTAAATAGAGAGTTAGGTTATGAAACTTAAGGGAAGGAAATTATAAGATACAAGGTGCCAAAATATGGGCTTAGATTTTGTAAAGGATTTACATATTATTCAAACAAATAGAATTTGTGAAAAAGGAAGGCTAAAAGCCAAGTAGTCTCACTAGTGAGTGGAGGTATGTTAGTGGATGAAGTATAGTGAATGAGAGATTTAATGGGGTCAATTAAAGTGTGTTATTACCAAATGAATTCATATATTATAGAATGATATATTCATTAACTCTATAACAAGATTTAGTGTTTTAAGCCTTTGAGAAGATTGATTAGGGTGAAGCTAGTAAATGAGTAAAGCACATAAAGATGGAATAATGAATGGAATGGGTGAGTGGATGAGAAATGAGGTAATGAAAATAAAGAATTAATCCAAGTTACTTATAGATAGGGTGAAAAAAGGAGAGGATGCTATTAATCTTTAAATAAGACCAAATACTTTTGTTAAACATTGAAGCTTATGCACAAAGTAAAGCATTTGAAGTTAAAATCAAAGATTCAAAATCAGATCTAGGATGGTGTGTTTGAGTCTTTTCTCATGTACCTCTTCATCATGCACATTAGGGAAGAAAATACAATAGTGGTGAAAATTTTATATAAAACCTTGTAAAATTCACACTTTAATTATTTCTATAGTTATTGTAGGGTTATTTTTAGGCATAAGTGGCTGGTATATGAAAATTATTATTATCTAAGTCCCAAAAATTGATAAAAAATAATTACAGTCTATCATGTCATAAATTACCTACCATTTTTGAGTATATAAATATTGACTACATTGTAATATATATAGAAAACATAATCACATCTCATCTCGAAGACTATAATAAAAGGCATAAATAATATTAAATGTTTATTAAATTTTTAGTTGTTGATATGAGTGCCAAAAATTGGAAATTATAATGTAGTTTTTGAATTATGGACAAACATTAAAAATAATTATAAAGTTAGAAGCCAATAAGGATTTGTATTTAAATAAAATGTTATTTTCTAATAATTTATAGGAAGGATTTATATTTAGGAATACCTCTTATGTTTTAAGTATTTTAGTGATGAATTAACTGCTATTTATAAACTAATAGATGATCATTATATATTCTCTTTGGTGTTTCATATCTTACTTTCTTCATTTAATTTATTTGTGGATTGATTAAATCTGATTTAAAAAAATAAAACACTTGATGCCAATAAGTTTTCAACACTTCTCTTATAGAAAGAGAGGAGAAAATATCAAAAAGAAGCATCAAATTCAATTGATATTATTTAATCTCAAATATACACCTCAATATTTTAATGCAAGATAGGAGAAAATATAAACTTCTTGGTAATGTGTCTTTCCAATTGTATTCACAAACCAAGTTCAAACATCAAATAATAATAGTTAAGGGGGTTATACCTTCCATAGTTATGGCTCTACAAAACAAATGAGGAATTACTTATGAATTTTTTATATGCATTTACTTTATAAAATCCATAAATACATTATATGAATGCATATGAGACAAACCATATAATTTTGTATGCCCTATTATTATTATTATTTTTAACACAAACACTAGTTCATATAACAATTAAATCTGGATCCAAACTTCATTATATTATATGATGATATCCTCTCAACCTTTCACTCTCATTCAATCCCCTATTGGTATATAAGATAATGAAGCAAGTGAATGGAAATATTTCATACCATTAAATGTTACTTTAAATCTCAAAGGGAATTCAAGAAAAATATGATAAAGTTAGATTGAAATCCACATAATGAACAAGCTGAAAATAAATAGGTGTATGGGATTATAGTAACCACACTAATTTATCTCATCAAAATACCAATTTAAAATGCAACATATAGAACTAGAAATAAATATATTTAGATAGACTAATAAAAATATAGATAAACCATGTATGTTTGGTCTAGGATGATTAATAACAATAATGTTTTTATTCATAGATTACGATATGACTAAGGTCATAACAATAGTGAAATGAACCCAAATCGACCCATATTTTTTTTTTCAAAATAAGGGTTCTTACATTACATAGATTCCAACAGTGTGCTGAAATGGTAATTCATAAGATTAATAGAACTTTAACTTAACTATGATTAATCAATGTTAAAAGAGTGTTTCCATTAAATGATGTTTGATTAAGTAAATTGAAGGAGTGATCCATTATCACAAGTTCATTTACCATCCTTATAAAATGACCCATATTTGAGTAACTCAGTTTAAGCACATAATTTGGTTACCAAGATCCATAGGTTAGTAAATACTGAGAATGTTGAACAAATAAGGAATATAATCCCTTATGGAATATTATCAAGATAATTCTTCCAACTGCCCTAAATTACTTAATAGAATAATAAGGCAATTTTTCTATCATAGATATGAATCAATCTACAAGCTTATTAAACATATTAAGCACACAAAGTCTCCCAGAAGTGTATTTGAGCCCTATGCAAGGGTTCTTTAGACTTGCTTCCTTAATTAGGGTGGTGAATCAAGAGTCAAGGTAAAGAGGTTTATATTACATTTTAATCTCTACAAGGCTGAAATAACTCTATCAAATCATATTTAATCATCATTTACTTATCAATGCATTTAGGATTAATAGGTAACCTTTTGTTATTGAGATAATGGAAACTATAAAAGAGATTTGAGATAACATGTCTCTTCTAGAAAATAGGAGGATGATTTAGCTTGATAAAGCCACAAATTTAACAATAGGAAACCATTTCTTAAATAACACATACATATAATGTAAATTATCACAAAAATGATCTCATAGCCTTTACAATAATAAGACTACAAGAGATGGGGCAATCATCATAAATTATGACACATATTAAGAGCTTCTCATATATTCCCACTTTCATATTAATTCAGGGTACATATAATTTTACATGTCTACATAGATTATTTTCTTATAACAAGGAAATTATATCCAAACGATACCTTTACAATTTAAATGAACCTCTTATAAAAATATACTCTAAATGACTAAAGTTCATTTAATAAGATAACATAATACAACCCATAACATATAATTTGAATGTAATAAGGTAAATATATTGGAATGATTCCACACTTTTTCACTCCAATGAGTACCCAATAGATACTAATGAAGAAAATATCAATCCAAACATACTTTGCAAACAACATTAAGAAACCAAGAATCATATATATATTTTGATCCCTTACTAATTTATTTTTCCACTAAACCTATACTAAAAATGTTAAAAACAAGGGTTAGCACAATGCTGAGTAATTCATCTTCCACATATTAAATATTCTATCATATAATTTAAACAACATCATGGCAATTTTAATTTGCAAGAATAATTTTTTTTGTATTATCTAAACACATACTTACATAACTTGGCTATATAATAAATACCATGCGATGAATGACTCATTAAATTAATGGATGTAGTTGTTATAAAATTATTAGAATAATAACTCACATAAAAATAATACAATTCATCACATATATAATCAATTAACATACTAATCATTGTAGTGTCAAACAACATTTAGTTCTTCAATCCTAATTCTCATACTACAAGGATCTAAATAAATAAATGTAATTTCAATATTTCATCCTTACCAAATAAAACATAAAATTAATAAAATAATAAAATCACCCTAATCTTATTATTTAGGTAAAGATAATTCTAAGTGCCTTTACACTCAATAATCTAAACAAGGAATAATTCTACTATAGAAGCATCCCAGAAATGAGATCTAAATATCATGTCTAGAAGGAGGAAGTTTACCTCCACTATTTATTTAAATAATTTTTAGGTTAATATTGAAGTAAAAATTATTAATAATAAAAAATTATGAAGTTATATATTTTTAAACTATCAACTTTTAGGTTATTATGAGCCGATTTGCACAAAAAAACAACATAACCGGCTAAAAATAATGCCTTGGCAAAAATAGAAAAAAACATAATTAGAGGAATAAAAGGGTCTCTCATCCAAGATAAAGATGGAGAGAATAAATTATAGTTTTAAAATAAAATAAAATGAGATGAATACTATAAAAACCAAGTCTCTTTTGAGGCTAACTTGTAGCTAGTTAAAACCCAAAAATATAGTTTTCTTCTGCAACTACCTCCCAGAAATGGAGCCTCAAAAAGTCATTCATGATAGGGATGATTAATATAATTATTTTTAATATTTATCATATGGTAAAATAATATCTTCCAAAGCTTTTTTGTCAACAATTAAATGTTTAAATATTTCTTGAAGGTTGTTCTTCAGGTTGATCTAGGCTGATTTTCTTGTCATAATAAGTTTATCAAAATGATTACACATATTTACAAGATTAAGTAAATTATACAACCACCTAAAAATTAATCAAGATGAATAACCCAATAATAAATCCACTTTCATATATAAGTGACAACACATATTCTCATCTATAGAAGGAAAATAATTGTCCATATCAATACATAGTCAACACAACCACATTTAAGATATTAAATTTAGTTATAAAAATGTATGCAACTAGCCATATAAATGCATGAAATAAAATAAACAATTGTAATGATTTAACCTAGTCATTTAATATCTTAAACATTTCATAAAATAGTTCATAATCATCCTTTATGAACTAATTTTTAGACATATAATAATTTAAACATTTCATCAAACAATTCATAAGCATCCTTCATGAACTAATTTATAGCTATATAATAGTTTAGGAATTTCATTAAATAGTTCATAAGAAACATTCATGAACTCATTTTTAGCCATATAATAATTTAGTCATTTCATCAAATAGTTCATAAGAATCCTTAATGAACTAATTTCCAGCCATATAATAGTTTAAGAATTTCATCAAATAGTTCATAAACATCCTTTATAAACTAATTTCCATCTATATAATGATTTTATAAATAAATTAAATCCATAATATTTAAGCAACATATTCCATCCAGTTGATTTAATAACAAATTATAGACATATAATTTGAATAATCTAACAAGGAAAATAATATAGAAAATTAGATATTTAATAATATCATAAAAAGAGAAATCGGTTCAACTATTTTGAACAATCAAATTGGTAACCTGATCTATAAATAAATTATCAAATTATAAACAATAATAATTTATTTATTTTCTCCATAAATTAAGAGAATAAATAAAATACCATTTACATACCAAAATCTCTTTACTCATATAGAGTATAGGCTCACATATGCTTATGTAGGCAAGCATATCTGGGTATATACCCCAGTAGAAGATAAAAATAATTACCTTGGTGATGTTTTAAATTAGAATTAAAAAATATTTCAACAAGAGTAAGGGTGACTTGCCTGGAGAAATAAATTTCATTCTTTTCTTTATTCCCTGACTTACCTTAGATTTCATGGTGCCATAAAACCTCTCCTCTATGCAGCCTCCCAAAATGGCTTTGAAACCTTTGCTTGAGCATTTCCTAGCTGGAGTAAAATGAAATATTTAAAATATGGTATGTAAATCCATCTACCTAATATCATATGCCCTGATATGCATGTATGCAAAATGTGGAAGCACACAAAATGCCCATGCCCTGAAGACAAATTACAGCAAATTAATTCATTCTCTACATATGGCATGGTTGTTATGTATCTTGGCCTTTCATCTACCATGATGCCCTTTAATCTTCTTATAATTACCCCAAATTTTAGCATAAATATTCTTTCACAAGTTAAAACCCTTATTCGAACTTCTTCCAAATTGACCTTTTGGTCAATAATTAAAAAATGATAATAGATATAATATTTACCATAATTTTTGATCTTTATAAAAAATAAATTTCTAATGATAGTAATAATTGGTTTAAATATAAACCTATTCCATTCATGGATTATAGAAAAATCATAATATATATTAAATTAAAACTTTTAATTTAAATCTTGGAAATTAGTATTTTTAATTATTTTTATAATTTCATGTTTAATTCCTTTACGAGCCTCCAAATAATAATCTGGATAAAAAAACAAATATTAACACATTAATCATATAAGACTTATTCATGCAAATCCTTCATCATAATAACTTGGGTTGTGACATCCTTCCCTCCTTAAAGAGGCATTGTTCTGGTGACTAAGGACACAAGGAATAGTTCATGACCATATTTATATCACCATGGATTCTTAACTATGGGTAAATACCTCTAGAGGGTTATGTAGGGAATAATGCCATTTTTATTAAAATATATACATAACTCAAAATTTATCAATATCTAGGTTCATATTAATAATCTCTAAACTTTGTAAAGGTTCATTCATTTCCCAATAGGACCACCTAAAGACCCTTATCCCTATCTAGATGTCCTATTTATTTTAATATTCTGGTTATCCATCTACCAATTTTAATAGTATATTAGTTTATAAAATGCAAAATAATCAAGTATGAAGTCTAAATCATTAAAACAAAAGATCCATTATTTCATGCTTTCTTAAATAAAGATTCACAGATTTCTATAACCAATGGAGAAAAGATCAAATTAAAGCATCCAATAACAATTATACTACAACCTTTTTGACATTTTGAACCTCATATGAACAAATGTCATGTTTTATAGCACTCATACATAAATTTATACATTCTCTCATAGAATTTTAGCATGATTCCAAAAATTAGAATCAAAAATTTGAAATTAAAACAGTTTCATGTTAAATTTTATATCATAAAATGGACATGATGTCTAAGAAACTAGTAATTTCATAGTTGAAATTGAAATAAATTAAATGTTTCTTCTCAATTACCAACCTATAATTCATGACAGTAGGTGATTTAACATAAAACATTTCAATTTGAGGCATTTTACACAAAAAATAGTTATGTCCCAAGCATAACTTTATATTATTCACCATAAAATATAAACTATTATAGTAATGATACTTTATATGTGGCCCTTACACCACTTTAGGTTATTATTTACACCTAATTTATTTTCATTCATCTCAGAATGAAATTAACATCTAGCTAACCATATCACTATGGTTTCCAAAATTTACATCATTCGTAGGTTAGTGCAACATCCTGTACCAACCACACTAAATATTAGAGAGGCCGTCCCAGGAACTCACATGTAACCCATAAGGTTTTCAACATGTTTTATATTAATTTTATAAGCTCAAATGATGGTTCTAAGGATTTAAATCCCACCATCATTTTTTAATTACTTCCTGGTAGCATCTAATAATTTTAAAACTACTTGATCAAGACTTTACATTGCCCCTTCCAAGCATAGGAATAGCTGCTACTCATGCCTTTAAAAAAATTGGAATATCCTTTCAAGAATATTCTCCCCCAAAAAATATATATCTATTTCATAACATAACATGCTTGTATTTACAATCCAACACATTCCTATATTATATCAAGTATAACTTACTATAATGCATAAGAATCCAACTTATAGGACCAATTAGTGCTTTATAGAGTTACATCAAAGAATTCACACATAGATTATTTTTACAACAACCTTAGAGAGGTGGGTTAGGTGAAACTTAATACACAAGGTGACCATTATGCATGAGGATCCCATAACCAACTTGTGACACACATGGTGTACACACCCAAATGAATTAGGTAGCTACCTCGAGCAAAGAGGAAAAGTGAATTTATAGCCTATGAGAGACTCTATTTCCTAACCCATACCTGATCTAAATCAATACAGAGATAATGATTCTCCACCCTCAACCTCACATTTTCATCAATTCTCATCACTATAGAAATGATGTGGGATTATACCACATGATATAACACTATACCTTGACAAATTTAATTAATGGAGGTTGCTTTCGAAAGGAAAAAGTTACATCATAAATTAGTTCATGATCACATTGATTCATATCAAGAGTTAACATTACAAGGTCACACTTGTTCCATGACATATACATGAAATAATATTTGATAACATAGACACACTACAAAGTTACATGATCTAACATAATCACATATAATGTAGAGGTTTACAAAACATATAACAATTTTACATGTAATAAAAGAACCACATGGAATAGGATACACATGGTTATTCAGTTGTTTTGATAATTTATACCAAGGGTATTTTTACATCATAACACATAAGCACACTTACATGTGAATCATAAGGGTCTATGAATTTTATCAATCCACCCAATGTTTAGATGCCATCCTAGACAACATCAAATATCCATCATTTATTATAATATGATCAGTTCTAAGGATATCAAGTTTACCATCATCTTCTTTTAAGGAAGAGTGTGTTACAATAGATCCCATTAATATATATCCTTTATAACTAAAAACTCATCAACACTATTTTCACCTTATAGATTAGATGGCTCACAATACCCATTAATAATAAGAGAATCCCAAAACTTTCTAACTTGCCCAAACAAAGCAACCACATTCACTCCCACTTGGCCCTTCAAGATTGAGTCATAACCTTAGTCCTCCTAAGGATGTCATACCTTAATTATCATATGAGGGATTATCTAAAAATTCCATCATCAAACACTAGACATTTATCCTTTTATTCCAACAACAATCTTTTATCACTAGTCCCCTAATTGGCATGCCCAAACATTCCAATGGTTGACTAGTGTTGTTTGTCCTACGCAGTGTGGACTTAAGAAGGGTATAATAATACAAGGCTTAGGGTGAAGGTCATATTACTACCATGGAAATTATAGCTTCCAAAAATCATTAAATTTAGCTAAAATTCATATATTCCATCACCTCAATATCATAGAATATAGTACTTATTCACCTTCAGGCTACATGATGATTGCAATCAACCAACTATAATATCATTTTAACTAGAATTTTTTTTTGGTATTTATTAAAATTACACAAATTTTGACCCAATAGTGATCCCCAAGCACTAGTAATAAATCTTTAAAAAAAAATAAAATTACATAATTGTAACTAGTCACTTATAGTGACACATAAATACAAGCAAAACAAATACTTACTTTCCATAGTTGTTAAAAAAATAGTTGCATAAAATCAATAATTAATTGTTATTTTAAAATAAATTACATTTTAATTACCCAAGGTACATCAATAATAATAGTAGTATCTTATTTTATAATATTTTTTGAAAATTCTAGCATTACCTCATAAGGCTTTATTAACAATTTTCTGCATTTAATCTTTAATTACACCACCTTCCAAGGGAAGATTTGCCTTGGAACAACCTTACCCAAACATGAACATATTATAAATGTTGATTTATATTACTCAATTTAAGGCCACTCATCATATGAGTGCTATATCAATTCAATAATTCATACATTTGAATGCATATCACATCAAAGTATTTAATTCGTTAGAACATAATATTATAATTTTTTTGCCCATAACAGTCATTAATGATGCTAAGCACACCAAGACCCAAATTTTTTATAATTCTCAATATGGTTAAAGGAGCCCATAATTTATAATATCAACATTCAGTCAGCAAAACCTTTTATACCTTGATTATAAATTCACTACCTTGGATAAAATAGTGATTCAAAAGCACTAGTCATGAAGCAAAGCACTTTATCAACTTATACTTGTGCCACACAAATCCAAAAAATGAGTTGAGATACCATTCCAACCTCACTTGACCTGATGAGCCTTAATTCATATTTTATTCTTTTATTATCTATAAGGATTATATTTAGGAATAAGGGTATCAATTTAAGACAACACGATTCAAAAATTAGCTTATTAATTCAATGCAAAGATAGTTAACATGTCAAGAATCACAATAGGTAAATTTAACCAAGTTTCCAATTAGGTCCTTAAGATGAAAATAATACCTATTAATTCCATTTAATACTTCACTTAATAAGAGAGTAAAGGAAGCCACATAAATCACATGAAAGCTATAGAATAATTCCAGTTATAACTTAGTCCAATATAAGACTAAGGAGAGTAATTCCCAATTAACAAACCACTAGAAAATGAGTCAATATTCATACAACTCACCAAGTTGTCTTGATAATCAAAAATTCATTTCAAGGCCCTTTTCTTCCAAAACTTATTATTAAGTTTTCTTAATACATATCCAACTGAATAGTAATGATAATCAATAACCATTCAAGTCTAGCAACCCAAAAAGGTCAAATCAATACCTGACAAATGAAGATTCTAAAACTAGATGATTTACTTAAGTAAATTAGGTACACCCTCTCCTCAACCAGCCTCCCAAGCATAATTCATCCCTTAACACTTCAAGGACTTAATGTCCCAAAAAAAATTTCAACAAATATAAAATAATTATTCTAAACTCTAATAGTGGTCTTTTATCGTATTGAATCCTATTGACCCACCCATACAGGTCAACTGGTAGTCAAGTGAGACCCACATTAATTCAACCTAAAATTGGAAAAATGTGACTTTAGCCAATGCTATATAAATAAACATATTAAGTTTAGGGAATCATTAAGATCCCACAAGGTTCCAAGCTAAAATAGTGCCTATTTTCCATTCAAGTCAAAAATATGTAAGAAGTGTATTACCAACAAACATAGTTTGGATAAAAAGTGCACTAAGCTCTTTTTTTTGGTTAAGAAACTCGTTCCTTAAAAAAATTTAGAGCACAGGGTCTAACACCAAGTGAAATGAACCCAAATCAACCCACAATGTTTTTTTCAAAACAAAGGTTCTTGAATTATATAGATTCTAATAGTGTGCTTGAATGACAATTCCTAAGATTAATAGTAATTTAAATTAATTATGATTAATCATTGTTAAAAGAGTATTTACCTTAAATTACCTTTGCTCAAGTAAATTTAAGGAGTGATCTATTCTCATAAGTGAATCTATCATTCTTATAAAATGACCCATATTTGAGAAACTCAGTTTAAGCACATAACTTGGTTACCAAGATCCATTAGTTAGTAAATATTGAGAATGTTGAACAAATAAGGAATATAATTCATTATGGAATATTATCAAGATCATTCTACCAACTACCCCAAATTACTTAAGAGAATAATAAGGCAATTTTACTATCACATATCATGACAATATACAAGGTTATTAAACATATTAAGCATACAAACACTCCCATAAGTGTATTTGAGCCCTATGCAAGGGTTCTTTAGACTTGATTCCTTAATTAGAGTGGTAAATAAAAAATCAAGGTAAAGAGGTTTTTATTACCTTTTAATCTCTACAAGGCTACAATAACTCTCTCAAATCATAATTAATCATCATTTACTTATTGGTGTACTTAGGATTACTAGGTAACCTTTTATTATTGAGATAAGAGAAATTGTAAAAGAGATTTGAGACATCATGTCTCTTCTATAAAATAGGAGGATGATATAGATTGATAAATACACCAATTTAATGACAAGAAACTAGTCCTTGACTCACACATACATAGTATGTAAGTTATCACAAAAAGGACCTCATAGCCTTTACAACAATAAGACTACAAGAGATGGGCAATCATCATAAATTATGACAAATATTAAGAGCTTCTTATATATTCCCACTTTCATATTAATTCAAGATACATATAATTTTACATGTTTATATAAATTCCTTCCTTATAATAAGGAAATGATACCCAAATGATACCTTTACAATTTAAATGAACCTCTTATATAAATACACTCTAAATGAGTGAAGTTAATTTAACAAGACAATATAATACAACCCATAACACATAATTTGAATGTAATAAGGTAAATATATTGAAATTATTCCACACTTTTCCACTCAAATGAGTTCCCAATAGATACTAATGAAGAAAAAACCAATCCAAACATACTTTGTAAACAACATTAAGCAACCAAGAATCATATTTTTTTTTGGATACCTTACTAAATTCTTTTGCCACTAAACCTACACTGAAAATGTTAACAATAAGCATTATCACAATGATGAAAAATTCATCTTCCACCTATTAAATATTCCGGTATACAATTTAAACAACATCATGGCAATTTTAATTTACAAGAATAAATAAATTTGTGTTATCTAAACACATACTTACATAAGTTGGCTATATAACGAATACCATGCCATGAATCATTAATTCACTTAATGAATGTATTTTTTAGTAAATTATTAAAATAAGTATTCACATACAAATAATACAATTCATAACATATATAAGTAATTAACATACTAATCATTCCAGTGTCACATAATACTTAGTTCTTCAAACCCGATTCTCATACTACAAGGATCCAAATAAAGTATTGTAATTTAAATATTTAATCCTTACCAACTAAAACTTGACAATAATAAAATAATAAAATAACCCTAACTTTATTAGTTAGTTCAAGATAATTCTAAGTGCCTTTACACTCAACAGGTTAAACAAGGAGTAGTTTTGTTGCATAAGCATCTTGAAAATGAGATCCGAATATCATGTTCAGAAGGAGGAAGGTTACCTCCATTGTTTATTTCAATAATTTTGATTTTAATCTTGAAGTAACAAGTATTAATAACAAAAAATTATGGAGTTAGCTATTTTTAAACTATCAACTTCTAGGCTGCTATGAGATGATTTGCAAAACATGTAAATGGTTAAAAATAATACCTTGATAAAAATAGGAAACAACTTAATTAGATCAATAAAAGGGTATCTCATATAATATAAACATGGATATAATACATTAAAAGTTTTAATTTTTATAAAATGGGATGAATAATATAAAATCCAAGTCTCTTTTGAAGCTAATTTGAAGCAAGTTAAAACCCAAAAATATAGTTTTCTTATACAACTACCTCCAAGAAATGGTACTACCAAAAGTCATTCATGCTAGAAAGGATTAATATAATCATAGATTCTATTTTACATATGATAAAATAACATGTTCAAACTCTTTTTTTTCAACAAATAAATGTTTAAGTATTTATTGAAGGTTATTCTTTGGGCTAATTTGGGCTGATTTTGTAGCCATAAAAGGATTATGAAAATGATTACACCTCTTTAAAAGATTAATTAAATTACCCAACCACCTCAAAATAAACAAGAGGAATAAGATAACAATAAATTCACTTTTATATATAAGTGCAACACATATTTTCACCTATACAAGGTAAATAATTGGCCATGTGAATACATAGACAACTCAACCACATTCAAGATTTTAAATTCAATGATATAAATGTATGAAACTAGCCATATAAATGCATGCAATAAAATCAGCCATTACAATGATTTAAATAATCTATTTAATATATTAAACATTTCATCAAATAATTCATAAACATCCTTTATGAACTAATTTCCTTCCATATAATAGTTTAAACATTTCATCAAATAGTTCATAAGCATAATTCATGAACTAATTTCCATCCATATAATAGTTTAGGCATTTTTTCAAATAATTCATAAGCATCATTCATGAACTAATTTCTAGCTATATAATAATTTAAGAATTTCTTCAAATAATTCATAAGCATCCTTCATGAACTAATTTTCATCCATATAATATTTTAAGTATTTTGTCAAACAGTTCATAAGCATCTTTCATGAACTAATTTCCAACCATATAATAATTTTAGCAACAAATTCCAGCCATAAAATTTGGCAACATATTCCAGTTAGTAAATTTAGAAATAAATTCCAGCCATATAATTTGGGTGACATATTCTAGCTAGTCAATTTAGAAACAAATTCTAGTCATATAAATTAGCATAACTCAACAAGGAAAATAATATGAAAAATCATATATTTAATAATATCATAAAAAGGGAAATCATTTCAACCATTTTACATAATCAAATTGGTAACCTTATCTACAAATAAATCATCAAATTATAAATAACAATAATTTATTCATTTTATTCCTAAATTGAGAGAATAAGTAAAATACCATTTGCATATTAAAATCCCTTTACTCATATAGAGTATAGGCTCACATATTCTTGTATAGACAAGTATATCTGGGTATATACCCCAATAGAAGCTAAAAATAGTGACCTTATTGATGTTTTCAATTAGAATGTAAAAACATTTCAACAAGAGGAAGGGTGACTTGCCTGGAGAAATAATTTTCATTTTTTCCTTTATTCCCTAGCTTGCCTTGGATTTCATGGTGCCATAAAACCTCTCCTCTATGTAGCCTCCCAAAATGGCCATGCAACCTTTGCCTGAGCATTTCCTAGCTAGATTGAAATGAAGGCTTTATGATAGGGTATGGAAATCCATATACCCATAATAAAAATTAAAAAATATCATATGCCCTGATATGCATGTATGTAATATGTGGAAACACACAAAATGCCCACATCCTGAAGATAAAATGCAACAAATAAATTCCCTCTCTACACCTAGCATGGTTGTTATGCATCTTGGCCTTCCAGCTATCATGATTCTCTTTACTCTTCTTCTGCTTTCCCCAAATGGTAGCATGAAGCTTTTTTCACAAGATAAAACCCTTATTTGAACTTCTTCCAAATTGAACTTTTGGTCAAGAATAAAAAAAATCATAATAGATATAATATTTATCATAATTTTTGATCTTTGTAAAAAAAATCAATTTCTAATGAGAATAATAATTAGTTTAAATATAAACCTAGTCCATTCATGGAATATAGAAAAATCATAATATATATTAAATTAAATCCTTTAATTTAAACCTGGGTAATTAATATTTTTAATGACTTTTATAATTTCATGCTCAATGCCTTTATGAGGCTCTGAATAATAATCAAGACAACATAAAAAGGCTTAAAACCTTAGCCATAGAAGACTTATTCACACAAAGCCTTCACCATAATAACTTGGGTTGTGATAAATAAAACTTGTGTATACTTAGATAGTATAGTAAGAAATATAGTGTGGCTAAGAAACTTAGAACTATATCATTCAGGTCAACATAGTATAAGGATAAATAAGTAGGGAAAAAACTATATTATCTTAGATGATACAATAGGAAATATATTATGGATAAAAAACTATATTGGTATGACTAATATAGTATAAATACATGGTGGTTACAAATCTAGACAAAATGAGAAATGAAAGAAACTCAAAGTAGCTTGAATCAACCTATATATATATATATATATATATATATATATATATATATATATATATATATATATATATATATATATATATATATATATATATATATATATATATATATAAACATTCAATTAAAGTAAAGTAAAGTACACACACACACAAATATATAAACATTCAATTAAAGTAAAGGAAAATATAAATATAAATTTATATATGGATATTTAGTTTATTATACTTAACACTTTAAGTTTGCACACGCACACACACACACACACACACACACACACACACACACACACACACACACACACACACACACACACACACACACACACACACACACACACACACACACACACACACACACACACACACACACACACACACACACACACACACACACACACACACACACGAGGTTTGAAGTGGTTTTGAGTATATAAGTGTTATAATGCATAGTCTAAGTTTTGGAGGATCCTATCCAATTACAGTCTTATCTAGATTTTAGGTTTTTAAGATTTAAAGGAGACATAATAGGATGCATGAAGGTTGCATAAAAGAATAAATATGTATAGCTAGATATCATGTGAAAATATATTGAAGAGTACCACAGACCAATCCCACTCATTTCTTGGTTCACTCCTTACAATGTACATTTAGGGAGATTGATGTGATAATTATTCTTATGAGAGAAATCATGAGTAACTAATAAATATGAAAAGTGTCATATGTATACAAACCCTTGTAACAAAAAACTTGGATTTGATTGTCAATAGATTCCTTTATATTTATTCCCAAGATAGAGTCATAACTAACATATTGAATTCCAACCAACATAAATAATTCATAACTTAAATAATGGATAATGAATATACACATTTAAAACATTATTTTGAAAGAGTATAATGCTCTTAATATTCCCATGGTTCTAAAATTCATTGCTCAAATAATGATGAATCCATTTCAGTTACTGACATAAAAATAAAGGGCTCAAAAATATAAATGAGATTTTATTTAATATGCTACTATCAAACTTAGATCTCTCACAAAACATAAATTAAAATAGATTTAAAAAATATCAATCAAATTATTAGGGGAAAATACTATCTAGTGGATAATATATTAATCCACTCATAAAATATATGAAATAGTTTGCAAATCCCTAAATAGGACACATTTTACATGAATTTGAAGGATACCATGTGGCTGATATATATGAATAACATTAATATTTACATAAAATATCCATTACTAATTTAAGAAAACAATTTAATAGACTACAATAAATAGCTAATAAAATAATATAATTGAAATGAATGGGTTTACAACATAAAATAATTTAATATCAAATCACATAATATAGTAAGGGATATTTGTAGGAATTTAAAAAATATTAATACATTTTGGATTATGAATTAATAGCATTTTCATTATCTTATGAGACCTAAAACTTTCATGGTATCTAATTTACATTTACATTATTTGATTCAAGAGGATCTGGGTCACTGGATCATATCATATGTTACCACAATTATACATCCATCCTTGTGCTAATTTGAACCTATGTGTCAATAGGTTTTGCACCTATGTGCCAATTAATTCCTTACAATTCCACTTATGCATTACTACACAACCCATGCAGTGTAAGTATTGCAGCCATAAGCTCATTATCAATGGTATTCAGTGACATCACCACACTTATTAGATATGAAGTGGTTGATACAATTATTGTAATGGTTTAGATGTCACTTCATCTTCTTGCATTGTAAAAATATGTACATATCCATTATTTATATGAAACCATCATATTGAGAAAAACCATAAAATAATAGAGTTAGGAAGTTCTTTGATAGCATCATATGATCTCTAAAATTATATAGAACTTAGCATAATATAGATTTTATATTATATTTTTATATATGTTTTCATATTTTTATTACTTTCCTTTTTGTGTATCACATTAAAATTTCATGTTCTTCATATTTTAGTTATTTTATTCTACATATAACCCACTTAATCTAGTTTAAATAAGTTATTCACCAGGTCTCCTCCTAGGGCCTAGATTAGTGGTATCAGAGAACACACAGTTCATATCATTTATAAATAGTATCATGGTGTTTTTGAAGTTTAATAATTTTATATATGCCCACTCATACAAGGTATGATTTTTAGTTTAATATTTTTCCCACTATGGATTTACCTACATAGTCTAATTAGCTTGCTTAGGTTAATAAAATATCATTAGGATAAATGTACTTTAAGTCATTATCTAATTGTGTGTTGAGTTAATTACCTCTTTGGGTGACCTAATTCCTCATTATATATGTACTTTTATTATTATTATTAATGAATGTTAATGCAACTCTTTATTGTGAATATAATATTCTTCCTCTTGTGACTTATTCTTCATATTTCAGTACTTTATAAATTTCTAGCCTCATGAATTTGAACCTATCCATTTGATCCTCTATTATGGACCTCTCCAACATGGTATCAGATATATACTAGTAGACAAATCCATTAATTCTATTGTGAGATCTTACATGCTGGGTTGTTCTAAATTTTCATTGATTTCAATTTTTAAGGGTTTGGTGGGGTTTATAAAAAATCTATGAAAATATGCATACCTAGAGTCTATAAGTTAAAAATAGATAGCACCATTAATTTTATAATGTGGAAAAACCATATGAATAGTTGTAAACATGACCTAGTTTCATGACATTTCATTTTTGGGCCATTTTTGGAGGGTTTAAAGGTTATATTTTGAGTTATACAAAAATATATACTTTTCAATGACTTTGAGGAAAAACCATTGTTGGGTTTTTCTAGGTTTGTCAAGAAACCAAGTAGGTCTTTGTCAGATTTTGGAGAATCTATACAAAATCCACATTTTTTGAGAGTTTTATAATTTTGAAAAATTTACACCTCTCATAGGTAATTTTGATAGTTGGTAGAATTTTCTTAATGGAAAAATAAGTCCAAGAAGACATTTATGTGAATTAATTCACACCTATTAGGTTATAAAACATGTATAAGAACTTATAAATTTCCAGCCCCTATATGAGCACCTATCAGGTCTTGACCCTTACACAAACCCCTATCGAGTTCTATTTCCTACTCAAGCACTTGTTAGGTTTTGATGATTGCTCAAACACCTATTAGGTTTTAACACCTACTTAAACACATGTCAAGTTTTGATGGCTACTCAAACATTCTCTAGTTTTTATTGCATACTCTAACATGTCTTGGGTTCTGACACCTTCTCAAACATGATCTAGATTTTGACACCTACTTAAACGTGCCTTGAGTTTTGACACCTACTTAAACATAATATAGATTATGATGGTTACTTAAACACATCATTAGTTTTGAAGACTATTTGAAAACCCCTTACATTCTACCACTTACCTAAGTAGACCTCTAGTTCCACTAACCTTGTATATGATGTCCTAGATACCATCAAATTTAGGTTAGTGAAAAGTGACATTATTCATTTAAAAAATAGAGGAATTTTTTGGGTGATGTACCTCCCACATCAATCAAAAGTGGGAGGAGGGGGGATCACTCAAAAAGGGTCTTATCCCCTTGGTCATTTGGCTTGGTCACATGAACGGGGCTAGAAATTTTATTCTTACTAATGGGGGCTTAACTCAAACACCCAATACAAACTTTTACACAATGAAATTTTTTCTAATTTTATAAAGCGTAGATTACCCTTGCCATCTAGAACTTCAAACATGCATAAATTTTAGTCTATTTCTCTTTTTGAGGTGCCATTTTTTTTAAAGTGTGAGTTTTTTTGAGTTATACATAATGGTAATATTATTTTTCCTTTTAAATTTGAACCTCTATATATTTAAGGGGTTTCATATTATTTGTATTTTAGCACACATAGTTTAGCACATACTTCATTTTTGCACCATGGATATGAATTTTGTTCTGATTCTTACACTATTCAACTATCAGGAGTGGAAATTCAAAGTGTAAATCCTCTTGAAGAGAAAAGGCTTACACCGAATCATGATGGGTATAAAAAAAGAATAAACACTTGAGGTAGATAAGGTGAAGTGGTATAACAAAAGTGATAAAGCCTATGATATTTTATGCCTATCTATGTCTTCCAACTTGATCTTTCATATTGAATTTTCCACTACTCCTAATAAAGTATATACCATATTGGAAAAACTCTTTAAGAAGATTGACATAATGGAGGTCATGAGTTGGAGAATTAGTTCATCAGTTTGATCCTACACAATTTTGATATAGTATAATACTTGTTCACAAAGTTGAAATCACTTAGGTTATAATTGAAATTATGGGAAATTGATACAAATGATTATCAATTAATTCTTTCCATCTTTAAAAAATTAGGATCTGACTATTATATCTCTATTTCTACCTTGCATGACACCAAGCATGCTCTTAGAGATACATTAACCATGCCATCCTTGGATGAATTTGTTGTTGACTTGACTTGGGAACAAGACAAGCTCATAAAATGGGTACACTAAAGTCATCTAAATCATATGCCTTAATTATGTTACATGACAAATAGAAGGATTAAAGTGATAAAGAGAAGAAGAAGAGCAAGGACCCAGAGCAAATAAAGGGTAAAAAATCTAATACTAAGTCTAAATAATCAAAATAATCCTCCTCTTTAGAGGAAAAACCCAAGAAATAATAATTTACATGTTGATAATGAAATAAATCTAGGCATGATGAATCCAAATGCATGAAGATGTAGATTTACCAACTGACTAAGATGCACTAGGAGCACAACATCAATGTCCTTGATTATTACAATCAGATTTCATTATCATGAGTCTTCTAAGGCCAAACATAGTAAGGGTAAAGATAAGGGCAAATCACTTGTTGAAGTTGCATTCCGACCTTCCACATGGGTTATTGACTTTGGTGCATCACACTGCATAGATTCATCAGAGGTTGTGTTATCATCTTTAGAACCTTGTTCTATACATTTCATCTTATTAGGTGATGATACTTCCATATAAGTTAGTGGGAATGGATCTATTGAAATTAATGATGGGACATTTCATGGTGTTCTATGTGTTCCCTAATTATCCACTAATCTCATATCTATTTATAAGATCACTCACATCAATTTAGGTAATAAAGTTGAGTTCACACCCAATTCAGTGGTCATTAGGGAAGCATAAGGTGAATCCATTATTACATGTGGGAAAGTAGATAACTAGTCACAATTTTACACTTTTTAATATTTTACTCCTAATCATCCTTATATTATACTACTCACTCATTTATATGGGTTGAGTAAATTATGGCATAAATGAATCACCTATCTCAATTATAACTATATGGAGAAACTTAGTTATCAAGACATGGTTTTAGGGTTTCCACAAGTCAAATTTTTTGACATATTTTTCCAAGGTTTCATACTTGGTAAGCATCCTAAGGATAAATATGACAAGAGAAAATCACAAAGAGTCGAAAATATATCAAAAATTGTCCACAGTAACATTGCTAGCCCATTTCCAAAACTTTAATTCAACATGATAAAGAACATGCTTACTTTCATTAATGGATTTTCAAGGAATACTTGGGTGTATTTTATTAATCATAAATCATAGGTGTTTGATCATTTTTTAAGACTTCAAGTCTCTTTTAGAAAAAAAATTAGGGAAATCCATCAAGATTTTGCACACTAAAAATGGTGGTGAATATATTAGTAATCATTTTAAGTAATTACATAGATTAGAGGGAATTAAACTAAAATGTATAGTTATATATATACCTGAACATATTGGTGTTGTAAATTGTAATAACAAGTCCTTAAAGAAATGGCCAATCGTATACTACACTCTAATTCTCTTGCACCTTAGTATTAGGCCGAGGGCATCAACTATGCTTGTTATATATAGAATCAAGTTCCTCATAAAAATTTGAATGGATTCACTCTTTTTGAATCTTTTATTGGTTAAAAACCTATAATAAATCACTCTTAAGTGTTTGTATCTCCTGATATGGCTTGCATTCCAAACAAAAAATGTAAGGTAATAGAACCTTAGAGTCAACCTTAGATATTAGTTGGATATATTAAGGATGTTAAGGAATAAATGATTCTCCATCAAACCACTCATGAGTTGTTCATGAATAAGAGGGTTCAGTTTCAAGAGGGTCCTCAAGATTCCACACATGAAACCCATCCCTCTTCCTTAGATGCATTGGGATTTAATGATAGTTCTGATGATTCATATCTACCTAAGTAGCTTCTTAATGATTTAGATTCTTATTCTAGTTATGATGATGAGAGTCATGATGAGGATTCACTTCCTCCTTGTCCTATAATATATTTATAAGATGAAAAATATCCCCTAGACTCTTTTAGCACTAGTCCTCTTTGGGACCGATAGACACTACAAAGTGATATCCAATGGGTTATAGATCTATTAGACATTAGATAAACCCATTAAAAATTCCATAGTGCCCCACATGCCTTCATTGAATTTACTTCTGATCCATAGCTATTTCACAAGGCATTAGTCACTCCTAAGTGGGATATTACTATGGAAGAGGAGTATGGTTCATTTTTGAGTAAAAACACTTGGGATGTAATCCCTCTTCTTAAGGGAATAAAAATTATTCGATATAGGTGGATTTATCAAATAAAATTTATAGCATATGGGTTCGTAGACAAGTTCAAATCACATTTGGTAGCAAAGGTTTTTTCTTAGGTACCTAGAATTGACTATAGAAATATGGTAACCTAGTTTAAAAAATGAACTCAATCTAACTCACTCTCACCATTGCCACAACACATCACTGAGATATTCATCAGATGGATATGAAGATTGCCTTTCTTCATGATAACATCAAAGTGGAAATATATATGGAGCAATCAAAAAGATTTATGGAATATTACTCCTTAGTTTTCAATCTTGAGAAATATATTTATGGTCTCAAACAAGCTCCTTAAGCTTGGTATGCCATGATGGACTCCTTTCTTCATTTTTTTGGGTTAATTATATGTCTTTCTAATCTAAATGTCTACACTTTATGATAGGATGATTCATTATTGATTATGACTCTCTACGTGGATGACCTATTGATCATAGGGATTTTTTTATCCACTGTCATAGTAGTGAAAACTACTTTTTCTAAAGGTTATCAATGACTAACTTGGGCTTGTTACATTGCTTCTTTAGGAATGAAATTTCTTAGTCTAACTATGGGATCATTATTCCATAATACAAGTATACTCTTGATTTACTTAAATAGTTTAAGATGGCTGATTGTAATTCATATCCATATTTTTTATTTGGTGTGAAGGTTAGTGTTGATTTTAAATTTTATTTGGTTGATAAACTTGATGGAAGTCTCATCTACCTTATGCACACTAGACTTGATACTTTATATGAAATGGGCATGGTCTCCATATTTATGTACGAACCACATGAGCTACACTAGAAAGTAACTAAAGATATTCTCCACTACATTTATGGTACTCATAGTCTCAAGATTCACTATGGATTATACATTGACATTGACTTGAATGGTTATATAGATTCAAATTAGGTTGGTGATATTAAAAATTGTATGTATACTTCAATCTAAAGTTTCTCCCATGGTTTAGGTCTAATTAGTTGGTCAAACAATAATTAGAATGTTATGTATTTATCTTATATTAAGGTAGAATGAAAAGTAGCTATTAATTATACCATTGAGGCTATTTGACTTTAGGGTATTCTCACTGAGTTTGGCATTTAGTTTTGATGACCAATAATCATCTTCTATAACAACCAAAGCACAATCTAGATCTATACAAATCTAGTCTTCCGTCAAAAAAGCAAGCATATTAAGATTCACATGCATTTAATTAAGGAGTTTATCTATGAGTAATTTATTTATCTCTGTTACATACAAATAATAGAGAAAATTATTGATATATTCACCAAACCCTTCATTAAGAGAAAGTATCTTCATTTACAGGCTCTATTAGGGGTTTTGGTAACTTTATTTTCTTTGTCCTTTAGGTGATCATATCTATGTAATTGGGTACTCCATCAAGAATTTATGTCAGGACCCAATTCTTCTACCCACTTACGTTACACTTAAATGGGGTGTTAGTGTAGGAATTTTACCACTATGTGGTTTTACCTACATGGTATAATTAACTTTATTATATTAATAATAGGTCATTAGGAGAATGCAATTTAAGTTATTTTCTAATTGTGAGTTGAGTTAATTATCTTTTTGGTGACCTAATTCCTTATAGTTATAATTTACCTTCCTATGTAATTTTTGTCTAATGAATGTTAATGCAAATTTTTGTTGTGAATACAATCCTCTTATTCTTGTGAATTATTCTTCAAATTTCACTACTCCATACAAATTCAGCCTCATGCATTCAACCCTATCTAGTTGATCCTTGATTATGGCCCACTTGGACAACACACATTTCCTATCATTTCTAAATGGTATCATGGTGTTTCTAAATTTTCATCATTTTTTGTATGCTCACTCATAAAATGTATGATTAATTAACTTATGGATTGAGACTCATGACCCTTTATCATACCTTCTTTCATGTCCTCAAATGGGAGACAAATATTCAATAACACCAACTCTAGATATGTTCTATACAATTATATAGGATGTATTTAAAATACAAAGGGAATATTTGGAATAATTTTAGGCACATGAATGAGTAAGTATTGTTGATCAATTTTCACTAATTATTATGCAACAAAATATTCCAAAAACCTCTCATTCCCATCAACTATTTGGATAAACATCATATAAGGTACAAGTAAATCTATACATTCATATGTCCAAGTAAAAAATACATATATATGAATAATATATCTTTCTCAACCTCATCTATTCATAATACATGGTTAATCAATTCTCTTAATAAGAAAATATTACATTCAATATTATAAAAGTTTCTTTATAGATTAATAAATGGTGGGAAATTTGTTAAACTTCACATTAATAAGATCTTAGCTAGGCACATGTAATGTTTCTTATAATCACTCAAATCAACCTACTATCCTATTGGAAACTATGATGACTCATACATCAAGTTCTCTCATTTATGCCAAGGCACTGAGTAGTTTGTAAACCAATACATAAATACTTTTCATACTCTAGTGTCCACACATAAAATTCAAGATTTAGAGAAATATATTATTTTGAATTATAAGTTAGGTTTGAGGACTCATATCCAATCATATATGAATTTCTTAAATATATCCTCAATCAAGGAAGCCTAAAAATATTCTTATCAGTTTGAATCAAAGGCCAAGGCCAAGACTAAGAGATAAGATTCAAAGTCACAGACCAATCAATAGTATAAATATTATAAGCATAATTCCAAATAATGGAATAACTCTAAAAATCCTCCAAATAAACATAAATATCTATCAGTTAACCAAATTAAGTAGTATAAGATTAGAAATGGTGTTCAACTCACATATCTAATAATCATTCCAATGGATAATGTCATGCTAGGAAAACATTAGTTACACATTTAAGGTAATGGGTGCCATCGCCACAACATTAGAGAAAGGCAAGTCGATCATGGATTCTTATCCTAGTGCCATAGTATATAAATAATACATATCTATCACCCATATTATAATATATGAATTATAAATATTATTCCATTCACAAATGTGGATCAATGCCAAACAAGTAAATTTCATTATTGATAATGGAATTAAAGAAAACTTTATTTCTCCTAAAGTAGTTTGTAAATTGAATTTTACACTAATGCCTCAACCACAACCATATGCCATTATATTTTTTAGTGTGGGATCTATTAAAAACATCACTCAATAATGTCAAATGGTGTAAAAAATCAATCCTTTTAAAGATATAGTCCTTTACGATGTCAATTCATTAGAGGTATTTGATATTCTACTGGATCAACCATATATTTATCATAAACATGTAGTATATGCATTAAACCATAGATGTGTTTTTATAAATGTTGGTTATATGAGATACTATATACCATATGTAGTTCTAAAGCTATCACTCATTAACACTAAGAAACATAAGAAGCTAGTCATATCTAGTAAAAATTTCATGCATTTTATGGTAAGATCTGAATGAAAGTGTACACACCTAAAATTAACTAATAAACTATTCAAAATGGTTTTTATTTAAACCTTTAATTTTCTTGAAAAATCACCATTATGATAACCCATAATCTCTAATAAAGCATTAAAAGTCTTTAAATTATTGAAAACATATTCCAAACATCCCTATTTTATCCCTATTCAATATACACTTTATTATTGGTCTAGTTTCAAGAGAATATGTTCCTTTTGGACAAGTGTGCACTAGGAAAACAAGGTGCATTACACACTTGTCCAACAGTGTAGGCTTATATTTTGTGTTATAATGGCTATCTTTTTAAAATGGCATTCTTCCTAATGGATTTTCATTTATTTGAGTAGGTAATTTATAAGAAATATTCAAAATATCTCTCTATAAAAGAAAATCAAGGGTTATGCTTGAAATTACTTATCTCTCACTTAAAAATTCATATATTTTTATAATTTCAAAAGCATTTATTTTTGAGTAAAATATCAATTACATTTCTATTGTAATTTTATAGTCTTTGGCCAAGTATAACATTATTTGTTTTAGGGCGAGGGAATTTTTTGTCAAGTACTCCAATCAATTTTTTTAGTTGTATTCATATGATATTCCATAAAAGGATAAATAATTATATTGAGGCCATTGGTATATGTGGGAAGAACTCAACCAACAAGGGCTTTTCTAAGGATAACTTGACCATTCCCACTTCCCCCATTTTTCCCTTTTGTATTTGATAATCTTTTGTGTGCTTGTGTAGGACTAGGGTTATAGGTATTCTACATGTCAATTTAGGATATACATATAAACATATCACATTCATCTATAGGTGAACAAATCCATATTTTATATGCAACACACAGTCTAATAAGAAAATATCACATTAGTTGACAACAATGCTCTACACTGCTAGTCAAATCCTATATAATTGCAACAATAAACAACAAACCATTTTTTTTATGCATTTGTATTTTCATGTTTTTTAATATAGTCATAAATTATATAAAATTAACACAATATAAAATAAATTAGTTGCAAGGATAGTTCTATAACCCTAACCCTAGTTTTCTATATTTAGTAATTTATATTTTTTGTAAATTCTATAGATCTATGTATTTAAATTATATTTTGTCTTATATGTTGTCCTTGGTTAGATTTCAATAGTTAACATTTATAATTAGAGTTAATTTTAATATATAATTAAATATAGTGTAAATATTTTTGTGAACCCACTTTAATTAAAACATGACTTATTGCTTGTTAATTTTTGTCTTAGGGTTTCAATTTAATTCTATATATTCTTGACAATAAATTTATACATTCCTCAACCTTGGATATTATGTAACATAATGATTCAACATTTTTGACTTTGGATTTATTTGACATTAAATTTTTTCATCTTTTCACCTCAAATAAATACTGACACAAATGCTTTTTGTTCCAACTCTAGGTTGCATTTTGTTGCTTGCCCATTCAAAAATATTTCACCTTTTATTTTACTATATTTTTCTTTGTCTTTTCTAGAAGCAATGTTTCTTTAGTTTTAAAACATTAAGGTTTATAATGTATGGAGGGAGTGAAAATAATCTCTTAATTAATATGAAATTTAAGTTATGTATCAATCAATCTATTTTAGAATTTCTAGCTATCAAACTAGTTGTGTTGTAAATGAGATTATTGACCAAAAACTATACTGAATAATTTCAAACATGAAAATATATGTTTTTTGGTTTAAATTAATGTATACCTAAAATAAAATTAAAAAAAATCCAAATTTTAATTAATATACCAAAACTACCTTTGTGTGCAATTATTATTAGTAAATAAATCTAAATAAATGTTATTTCAAGGTAACTTGCATTACAAGTTAAGTCTAAAATTAAAAACTAAATAAATAACTCTCAAATTGCACACTATAAAAGTGAAAGTATAAAAATATAATTATAAAAATAAAACTCTAAAAATATAAGCTTGACTAAAATAAATTTAGAGTTTATTTAATAAAACATTTAGTGAACTATAGTGAACTAGACCATAACTGACACTTCTAATTATTTTAGTAAATTCCCAAAAAATATCCAAAATTGACACAAAAATTAATTTATGACAAAACTGAATTAAATAACCTTCCTAAACACCTAAAACACTAAATAATATAAAGATAAGATCAATTATCAAGTGCCCAAATTTAAATCATACTTCATTCCCCCATTTGATGCAAAGATGAGCGATACCTATAATCTCTTTAAGTCTTCTATGAATCTACTTGTGAAATCCCATGGTGATAATATCAAAAAATTAATATTTACTTCTAACATAATGAGAAAAAAATTTCATTGACCAAGTCTCTAAAAAAATAATGTTAGAGTTCAATGTTCTTGGTTCTAACATGAAAAACTAGATTCTTGGTTAATTGTATCACCCATTTCTTATCACAAAATATTTGTGTTGGATCGAATTGAACCTCTCTAAAATCAGCCAAGATTATTATCAGCCATAATAATTATGTGAAATTTTATGTAATGGTTGTATATTCAGCTTCATTAGAGAATAATGTAATTGTAGCTTGTTTCTTTTAATAATAAAAAACCAACCCACTTCCCAATGTTACGTAATTACCTGAAGTTGAATTCTTATCCTCAATAGATCCTCTCCAATGTGAATATGCATATATAATTAGACATAAATAAATTGTTTGTATAAAATTAATACCATGATTATAATCACCTCTTAAATATCTTAAAATTATCTTCATTGATTTCAAATGCTTGAGTGATGATTTACCCATAAATGTATAAACTAGTGAAACCCCATAACTGATATCTAGTCTTATCATAATGAGATACATTAAACCTCAAACCATGTTTATAAAATTTTATTAATCAGATGAAGGAATTAAATAATCTCTCATAATATTTTATCTACTTAAAATAGGAGTTTTTTTGGGATTTGAATCTTAAATATTGTACTTATTTAACATGTCTTAGGCATACTTGGATTGACAAATGAATATTTCTTATTTATTTTGATATAATTTTATGCCAATAAATGATTTAATAATTACTATATTAGTCATCTCAAATTATTATTTCATAGCTTCCTTGAATATATTAAACATATCTATAGAACCACATGCAAATATCAAGACATCTACATAGAGACATACACATAAAACATTAGAAATCAATACTTGTATATAAAGAGTTAGTTCATTTTGAATTATTAAAAATATTTGATCCAATAAAAAACTATAAATTATTAAGTAATAATATATTATATCTTTCTTTCATTCCCTAAATAACATTATTCAACTTATATACCTAAAATTATTTACTCTTTACCTCAAAACCTTGTGGCTTCCCCACATATACTTTGTATTCAATAACTTCATTTAAGAATGAAATCTTAACATATATTTTATGGATTTTACATAATTTATGAGAATATAAAACAAACATGAGTAATATATTATCTCTATGTGCTACAAGTGGATAGGTTTCTTCATAGTCAACCTCATATGTTTATGCAAATCATTTTGTAAGTAGTCTAGCTTTTAGCTTGTCAACTATACTATCACTCTCAAATTTGATATTGTGTACCCAATTGATTAAAATGGAATGTTTATTTGTGTTTAATAAAAATTAGGGTTTGGGTTTCAATTCATTTAATCTATTAGGCATTTATTCAGTTTTCCCATGTCAGTTATTGGCTTATTATAACTAGGTGCAAACATAGAATAATCCTACAACACTCAACATTGTGATGACATCAATACATATAAGGCATAAAAATTATGTGCTCAAAAAATCACATAAAATAAAGAACCAAGGCTTGCATTGGGCTAGTTATGCCATGACAGAACTCATTATTTATAGGACTTGGTCATTGCAACAACATTGGCAGGTTCATTGATGCAAGCCATTCTAGGTGGAGTCTGATGGTTTGTAGGAATAAAGCCTAATCGAGGAACTCCTTATAGTTATAGGGGTGAAAGATTATATTTGGTGGGATCTATAATCTCATGGGTGTAAGCCTTTGGTTCCCTTAGCTTGGCATCATTCAAGTACTTGGAGGGTTCGATGAAATGATTTAGATAAAGGGTCCATGTTTAGGCTAGTGATTTAGGAATACATATCATTACTTGGCATGAGGTATTTCTTACACTTAAGTATTCCCATAAAATATGATTATGTCATCATAAATTATAGATATTCCATGAACATCGTGAACAAATATCTTGAAAATAACATTCTTAACATTAGATTGAATTTATATTAATAAAATCATCATTATTATTGTGCATTTCAATAATAAAACTAAAGATATTAAACCCAAGAATACCATGAATTATTGAAATTTTTCTTCTTCATTACTCAAATTTTAAATTCATAATAGATTCCATGTTACATAAAATAGAGTAAATGATAGATAAGCTACTACACAACCCAGAGGCGCACAGGTGAGCTTGGGCACTATAATATGGAGAATTAAAGGCACCCATGCTAAAAATAAATTCTAATGGTGGTTAAACATGTAGAACCAATTTATGTAGAGATTTGCTACACCAATTTTCATCTCTCTACTAACTAGATTGAGCTAAGCTTTATAGTACTTAAGAACATCTTTATGCTAGAGTGGAGGGTGCATACCAGGTGCTGAGCTAGAGCCTTGGTTGATCATTTCACTAGATCCATAACCTTATGCCCTTTGTATTATGATCACCATATGTATCTTACTAAATAATATGCCCTAAAAAATTAGGTGCTAGATAATTGCCTGCTAGCTAGCACTAAGTCTATGATGATTCCTCCATCTATCACAAAAGATGCTAAAATAATAATCATACAAAGTGATTGCCTTGCATAAAGGTATCTATTGAATTAGAATGGATCCATACTTAGATGAATTAGGAGCATAAAATTACCCCATACAAAATTGATAGTTTATCCTCAAACTAGTATTTCAATGCTCTTGGATCATAGAAATTGGGCACACTCTCCTTTAGCTTGGTAATGAAGTTCTCAAAGCCCTTTATGGAAATCTTAAGTTCCTCAATGGTGTTGTATATATCTATGGAGGTGATGTTGAGCATGAGCATATCTATCTTTTCTAATTCCTTCTATAAGTCATTGAGGTTTACCTTAGACTTTTCCACTCCTCCATCTAAGATTTCTCCTTATTTTCATGCTTAGTCTACAAGGAATGAAAGAGTGCTTCTAGGATTTGTTCTTAGTATTTGATGTGGGTGCTTAAGGAATTGAACTTACACATTATTTGGTTACAATCCAACCTACTTATAGTGTATACCTATTCCATCAACAACTCCTTATCCCCCTTAACCTAATTAAGGCACACATTTATGATTGATGCATGAATAGAGAAGCTATAGAAGATGTCATTAGATACATTTATACTCTTTTAAAGTAGTGCGAAGAGGTATTTGATCTCTTCAATATCTACAACTAGCTCCTATTTTAGCATAGTGGATGGGTCCTCCTCTTCTTCTAGTGTCAGCTCTACCTTCAACCTTGGGAGCATCTATTCTACTAGCATGCATACCTTGTCAACCTTTGTGAGGTTTGAAGTGTTAATGTCATACAGGAGGGATTGCTCGACTACCTTGATGTGATCAACTAGTTGTTTTAGCTTAAACTTCATGGATTTTGCTTCCTCTTCTACATCTAGTGTGATTTTATTCCATTTTGAAGCCTTAACATCATTGACAATGTTCTTCCATGTTACTTTGGATGCAATTTATATGAGTGCATTTACTGAACTAATTGGGTTTATTACATGAGGGTTTATGATAAGGGAATCATGCCCTTATTTAAATTTCTTTGCACCTGTTATGGCCTTCTATGACACCTCATAATGAGGCTCATCCATATAACTATTAAAATAAAATGATAGATATTGGTGCAACCTAGTTGTGGTAGCTACAAGGGGCATGTACTCAAACATGTAGAAATCTTCATCCATCCACCCCTTCTATGACTTTTCTCTTAGGCTTGGCTTTGAACCTTCTTCTTCTAAGATGACCAATTGTATTTATTGTTCTCCTATTCATTGGTGCCACCAATCTCTTTGGTTCCTTCCTTTAAGGTTCTTTCTTCCTTTTAATGTAGGGGTTATTCTTCAGACTTGTCCCTTTTTTTTTTTGCTTCTTCTTCTTCCTTAGTGCCAACTTCACCCTCCTATTTTTTTGGGGTCTCATCAGTGTTTTTTATTTGTTATTTCAAAGCACCAGTATCACCTTTCTTATCTTTAGGTGCCCCTTTACTATTTGGGCATGCTTATGGTGAAACTTCATCTATTGTGTTGGTGGAGGCACTAGGCACCTTTTCTACTACTTCCTTAGTAGGTTTTGTGCATGCAGCCACCTCTTTCTCTTCCTTCTCTTTCTTGACCTTTTCTTCCTAGGACTTCTTTCTCTCAGCCTTCTTCTTATTTGATAGTGCTAAGGCCTTTTTTTACTCAACCTCAATATTCTCAATATCCTCCTTAGTCATGTATTTTTCCTTCATGACATCCCTTTTCTTCTCAAGTGATAACACCTTCATAATTTCTACATCACTCATCCCTAGTTTCCTCCATGCCTCTCTCTTTTCATCCTCAATTAGTGGAGGCTATGTGGTGGATTTTTTTGGTGAGGAACTCACTAGCTTCTCTACTTCTCCAAGTGAAATAGTAGTTTTACCTTGGAGGGCCTCTTAAACTTCTTTTGTGTTGGGCTCTTTTTCTTCTTCTTTTTCCACAATATAGACATTCATTCCTACTTTATCCTCCTCCTCCATCTCTTCATGCACCTCTTTCACTTTCATTTAATCATGGACCTCTTGTGCCTACATCTCTACCAAGGTTATTATTGGCATCACTATAGGCCCCTTATACTTACTATTATTCTCCTTATTATTAAGAAAATTAGTCCCTTGCATGAAGGTCATGTGATTTTTCTTTGGGGCTGATGGGGTAGATTCATCATTAGAGGCAATCTTCAACCTCATGTTCTTTTTAATTTCTTCAAATATTTTTCCTTGATTTTTTTGGGGATATTTAATTTACGCTACTAGTGATATCTTCCCTTTGTCATTGATATAGAAGAGGAGGTCATCATACTTATCAATGCATGTACCCTTCTTTCTCATCTTCATTTCATAATAAATCATGTGGATGTACTTGAGTATAACTTACTTTTAGAGGGTATGGATGTCATGCGGTCCAAGTCATCCTCATCATATTTGGTATCTTTCCCTCTTAGGTGCACATATTAGTGACACAACCTACTTCTTTCCAAACCCATGAATTTCATCAGGATGTCCAACTATTTTACATTTATAATTCTCATTAGCACATCCCTGAAGTACTTAGAAAAAAAAACACAAGGGATCTTTAGCCAGCCTGATCGATTACCATCTATGATCACTAATCACACTACACATAAGTGTTGCATAATGTCAAGGTCACTATTTTAAACATGTTCTAAGGAGTTCCTCAAGGATTTTCCATTCCATCCCAGACACTTCTATGTAGTATGTGCACCACCCCATCACTTAGCTCTTGTATTTTTGAGAAAATGTGAGGGGGGTAGGTGAAGTTTTAGTAATTATATGCCAAGGAGTCTTTGTGTATTGGAAATACCTAAAGGTTGTCCTCATATCCATTGAGGATGCTAATATCCTCCATCAAAATTAAAATCAAAATCAACCCTGACCAAAAGGTCTCTCATGCCATGTGACACTCAAATGCATTTTTCACCATTTCTTCTGTAATGAACTTTGATATATTAAACTTGATCCCCTACACCATGTCATAGGCTATGCATAGGTAGGCATTGGTGATGTCTATCCTCCATATTTCAAGGAAAATATTTAAACTCATGAGGTGTACCACCACCCTCATATTGGGGTCCTTGATATCCTTTATGGGGAATGTGAACCCTCATTTATAGTACCCAAGGAGTTTCATGGCCCTTTCCACTTTAGAATAATCCACCATCATTTGGTGGATGTCTTTGTTAGAGTTTGGGATCTTATTTATTTTTCTAATAAGGCTTACTGATAATCACATGAACCTCCCCACAAAGTAGAAGTGGTCTTCTTGGACACATGAGAGAGGAAAATTCATGAGTTCCTCTAGCTTCTCAAAACATGACAACTCATAGAGCTGAGTTACATTGGTGGTCACTAGTCTATCCTATATGGAGATATAAAACAATACCATGCCCACTTTTATCTTGGACCTTGTATCAACCACCAAATCTTGTGTATTTCTTGGTGCGGTGGTTGTAATCTTATAGCTAGTAGGTGTGCACAAAAGATGCCCAATTCTCTCTTAACAAGACCTCCTTATGAAACTACATTTCTCAGTATGACATCTTTGCAAGCACATAAGGCTCAACTAATATGATGCTAACCCCTTCCACTAGCTACACTTTCTTGTTTTTAGTGGCCATCTCTTCCATTTTTCATGCCCTCTTGGCATCTTTATATGCCTTGTGTGGACCAAAACTCAATCATTTATCCCCTATCCTAAATTGACTAGTGTTAAAGCATGGTATATTTAAATTATCAAAGCTTGTAATGTTTGTTTTTACTCCTCATAGTCATGAGGTCTATGATTATGACTTGAGCTCTCAATATTTTCTTGTCATTAATGGTGGCCTCAATATGACTCAACTTTTTTGCTATCTGGTTTCTACATAATTTATGCCCCACACTTCTCTATGCTAATATTAAAAGGAAAATAATTCCTTTCTTTATTCAATTATTCTCTTTTTACATCAATAGGTGTTCAAGGTTTCATTCTGATAGCATTCTCTTATTTTGGCTCTAGTTTAGCTCTAGTTCTGTGCTTAATTTTGCTTAAGGTTTGTAACCTAAACTAGTCAGCCTTTCATTACTTTATACCCCTAATTCATATACCTTCTTAATTTTAGGTGATGAATGACATGGTGGCACATAGATTTTTTATAATTTTTTAACACTCACAAAATATGCAAAATTATATCACCACATCAACATTTAATATAGATCTTTGTGCTTCCACCATCACCTCAATAAATTATATTAATTGTATTTTTGGTGAAGTGAGATGTAGTTCAAATGGTCACTTTCAGCCTCACTTTGGGTGGATGCTAGCTTGTCTTGATGATATTCTCCTATGCTTTTTTCACTTGGCACAACCTTCACCTTTTATGGTAACTTGGGCACAATGCTTCACATTCATGTGATTCAACCTCTAAGGTTCCATCTTCTCTTCTTGTTGTTCTTTCATTTCAAGTAAACTTATTGATCTTGGTTGATTTATTTATGATTTTATCTCTTGCCTTGGCCTATCCTACCCCATACAAATCCCTTACACTAGTCCACCAACACTTCATGCTATTGGTGTCTTGTTCATTTAGGATCTTGTGCACCTCTATTGCATATTATACACACTAGCATCCTATGCACCTCTCTTCATCACTTGGTACTCATATTTCTAAAGTCTGACAATTTCCATGCACCTAGAAACTTAGGCATCTAGCGTTAGGAACTTAGAAAGCATATGTACTTGACTCACTTGATTAGAGTTATATGTGGAAGTGATATAATAGTTATCCTATGGGTCTAAAAGCATTGCTTATTCACTCTACAAAAATAACAACATAAAATACAAGGAAATGTTTGGATTGTACACATTATTTCGGTCAGCACAACACAACCAACTTGTGACTAAGAAGTTAGTGTTTGTTGGAAAAAATACCATCTTTTTGCCTGTAAGTCTTCAATAGATTACTTTTGAAATGCCTAAAGAACATTTCACTTGATAATGTGCATAGCTTGTATGTGCTAGTTTCTAATATGATGTGGATGACATATGGACCCATCCACCTAATTTGTAGCTTTTCTAGGTACTTGAAGTACTTAGAGTCATAAAGTAAGACCAATTCTCTTTCAATCAGTACCTTATGCTTAATATTCTTGTCATTCCATAACTTATAGCATTCTTTCTCTATCTATTGGCTCTACCTTACTTAGGTACACAACTCATCCTTGTATTTCAAGTCCTCCAACATTACACTCAATGATTATTGGCCATCCAAATGACTAATACATGTAATTTGCAATGATGACACCATGAATTCCATCAGTATAACTACCTCAACTCCAAACACTAGCTTAAATGGTGTAGATTTATTCATATGCTTATAGGTTGTGTGATATGCCCATAATACTTTAGACACTTGATCATCCTAATATTTACAACTAATGTCACATATATTTATGAGGTACATCCCTAGGGTCTTGCTAAATACCTTAGTGGTGTCATTAGGTTATGGATGATAAGGTATTATCTTATGGTGTTTCACCATGTATTTAGTTAACAATGTCACTAGTCAAACTAAGTGGGCACCCTAGTGACTTATGATGTTATTTCATATGAATCTTGAAGATATGGTGGATTTGTAGTTTATGGTTAGTACTACCTCAATCCACTTGGTGAAATAGTTGGTGGATATCAAAATATATCTTACACCTATGCACCTTACTATGGGAGTGATTGGCCCAACAAAATCAATGGCCCATTTTTTGAATGGTGCTTGAGAAAGAATGGGGATGAGAAGAATCTTATCTCGGTGGTTGGGTTTCCTTATGAGATGGTATATATCACATGCCTTGGCATAATCCTTTGCATCTTAGAATAGGCTTGGCTACCACAATCCTTATTATAATACCTTGTGTGTCATTCCATCTCTAGTGCAATGGCCTTATATTATTCCCTCATGTGGCTCATGTAAAATGGATTCCCTTTTATGTTATAAGACACATCAACATAGGATTTCATCATGAATTAATTTGTGTATCTCCCTAATGATGATCTAAAAGAGGAAGCACAAACTATGAGCTACTTCTTTTTTTAGTTGTCATAGTCTAGGTGAAGGTCTATATGTTAGAAAAACAACTATCTCTACCTAGTCCTTAGGGATGCACTAGACTCGATTGAGTTGTGCATCTAGCATGTCATATTTAATAGGCACTACTACATCACTAGAGTCGATGTGAGATAAATGTTCTGGGATCAAGTTATATTTTCTAGGCTTGACAACAATTGCAAATTGGAATTGTTGAAATAAAACTATCCATATACAAATGCAACCATGGAGAATGAGATTTTTTATGAGTTTTTTAATCACCACGTGGTTGACGAAGAAGATGAATAGTGTCACCAATAAGTATTTATTGAATTTTTGTAGGCTATAGACCATAATTAGTGCATTTTTGTATATTTTGGCTCTACTTGGGTCAATTTTATACTTGTGAAGGAGATGGCATGATCCATTTTGCCTTCATCAAGTTGTACCTATTAACATAATGGATTACACCTTTGGTAGGAGGCTGAGCTCCTACCTTCCACATGCAACAATGGAAACTCCCCTCTTGCCTATGGGCCTAACAAAACTAGGGGGAGAGTCTCTAGATAAGGGCTAGCTCCCTTTGATGTATCTTTTAGGTCATGGACTTCTTATTGCTAACAAATAAATGAAAAAGGGGGGGTGGTTGAAAAGGGACAAGGATGCTAAAAACATAACCTAAACCTAAACTAAAAGGTGATACACCAAAAAAGTTGATCTACTTAGCTCAAACATACACTTTTCACCAAGAAGAAGTTGGTATACACTTCATCTGATGTGGGAAACTCTTCTGCATCAGTGAGCTAGGGGTCCTCTAGACATATAGGGAGGAAGAACTATCAAAGGTGTTCTGAGACACACTATGGCATCCTATTCACATGCACCTATATTCTTGTTGTAGACACTTTTGGTAGACCTACAGAAGAAGAAACTTCATAATGTACTAGACAAGCTAGAATCATTCTGTGAAAGCATAAAAGAAAATGACTTAACACAAAAAGAAAACATAGACATATGTGTGAGTGCAAGTTCAGATGGAGGTAAAAATTGCTAAGTCTTGATTCAATGTAAAATTTGGTAGAGTTCTGCCTTACAAACCCATAGATTTTTGGGCAGAGATTTGCCTTATAGGCTAAGAGATTCCCTTCTCAAAATGAGAAGTTTACAATATATAGAAATAGGAGAAGAAGTAAAGGAACTACTTTGGAAAAGACTTTGGTGCTCTTTGATAAGTTGGCCCATGTGCATTGAGAGCATCAAGAAGAGGAAGTCACTATTGCTGATGTCATTATTCTAGAAGAAGCCTGCTAGAACCATGCTGTGTAATCATCATTCTTGACTTTGGTGTTCAAACATTAATGTGAACACATGGGCCACACCTCTTTTTCTACAAACAAGACTAATCCTTCCAGATATTCGTGCAATTTGTCTACTTATAAATGCAAAGTGGAAAAAATAGGCCATGCTACTTACTGTTTGTGATGTTTGATGACCATTTGGAAAGTACTATTCCAACTTCAAGAATAAATCTTGAGTCAACACCTCTCTTGGCCACCTAGACCATTTGTCTATTTTTTCACTTTGTCTCTTTCTAGCTCCTTTGGCCCTCAAGGCTATCTTCTTGGCAGGTCACTGAGTTCCTTGGGCTCTTCTTTAAGCTTTTTCAAAATCAATGGCTATTTCACTGCCTTAAATTTGACATCTGCGCACCCGTCACTGGGCATTTGAAACTCCAACGACTATTTTGCCATGTTTAATTTTGACATCTTCAGATCCATCACCCCTTAGAATTCTTTTGGCATTTTCCTTTGCTTTGGCCTTTTTGTCACTCCCTTACCTTTGGGATTTTTGTTTTGGACCCTCCCAAAGGGAAGGTGTCACTTTAAATTTGGAGAAGTGTCTTTCTTTTTTGGCTGAGAGTCCCCCGTAAGGGCACCTGCCCTTCGGGGTCTTTTAGCTCCTTGGTCTTGAAATCCTTCAAACAAAATGTTTGAAGGAATTCCTTCAAACATTTTGTCCAAAGGATTTCTCCCTTCGCTTTTCACATATTTCCCCGAGTCTTTTCACTCGGCCACTTTTCCCATGGATTTTCTCTCAGCTACTTTTCCCACGAACAAAAAGTCTGCAAGGATTGTTTCGACCACTTTGCCTTTGACCTTCAAAATCTCTCTCAGGCTTTCTTCCCACAGGCCTCTCCCAAATTTATTCAAACTTTTTGTTTGAAGGAATTCCTTTGGAAAAAATTACAAAATAAATTACTTATGTCTTTTTCCTCGATTGCCTTCGAAAAGTGCCCTTCGGGAAAATTGGAAACGACCCTTCGGAAGGGTACTTCCTTTGCCTTAAACAAATTTCCAAAGGAAACTTAACTTTTTGGCTTTTCTTTGTGGCCTTTTTGAAAATGTTCCCTACCCTTTGCAAGGGCACTTGAGTCTTGAACTGCCCTCTGCAAGGGCACTTGAAATGGTCCATTTTGTGCCTAAGTGTTGGGAACTCATCTTTGCCTACAGAGTCTGTAGAAAACTTCCCTGCAACATTCGTAGAAGAAATGCCTGTGGAGTCTATAGAAATGCCTGTAGAGTCCATATAAATGCCTGCAGAGTCCATATAAATGCCTGCAGAGTCTATAGAAACTTCTAAGACTTGTACAAAATCAGAATTGTACTAGATTAGAATAGTAAGGGAAAAAAGGGGACCAATTTTGGCCTCTAAGACCAAAATGGTCAACAAACTGGTGACTCCCAGGGGAAGCATGCCTACTATGCTTAGAAGCCAATTACCTTAAAGTCCATTGGGCACAGAGTTAGAACACAACTTGAAATAGTTAGAAACCACCTTGAGATATCCAAGAATAAATCATGAAGCTTTTACCCCACACACAAAGGAAAACACACACAAGGCTAAAAACACTACTTGTGTAAACAACACTTAGGGAAAATAGGAAAAGAAACTGAAAGCAAACTACTATATATAACTAACTAGGTATATTTTCTTCCCTCCTAGATTGAATGTAAAGTTTATTAAGTCTCCTTCCTAGCAAGAAAAATTATGATGCCAGAAAAGTGGCTAAATGGAATGGAGATTTGGTGACCTGCTCCTCTTGCTTGCCACCTCGATTGGCTTGCATCCGAGTGGATCAGAGTCAAACATGATCCCAAAATATATGTACTCTTCTTGTCCTTAGAAGCTTGTTGAATTTTGGTCCTTCATGCTGGTGCATTTCACCAAGAAATCAATGGCTACTAGCTCATCACCATAAGCCCTTTGATGTGCATAGTCCCTTTGTAATGCATCATGGTTTGACCCATTTCCTTCTGCTTCAATGAAGACCTTGTCAAACTCATCCTCTACTCCTTCATGGATTTATTAAAGAAGAGTGATTATTGTGATGTCTGAAATGGAATCACAAATTGATTGCTCATCCCACAGAACATCACCTCTTTGTTCAAAACTCTCTTCTTCAAGGATTTCATCAAGAGAGACCAGCCTCTCCTTTTCTTACTCAAGGATCAAGGTATCTAGTTATTTAAAGACATTCTCTTGATCCTCCTCCAACTTTGGCTCTATGGCATGGTCATCTTCCTCATCGAAGCCACAAGGAAGTTCATCAAACAAGGGGGGAGAGAGCTCACCATGCTTATGTTCCTCCTCATTTTTCTAGAACATCTACATGTATGCATGACCTGAGTCTTCTCCATTGCTGATGATGTCTTCAAAAGAAGCCTCCATGATGATTTCATCTTCTTTGACATCCATGATATCCTCTTGAGAAACTATAGATTAAATATTTTGCTCCTCACTCGCCTCCTAAAAAATAGGTTCCTCTTTGAGAAGGGGTGAAGTGGAAAACCATGTGGAAGAGGAGGTAGTCCTTGAGCTAAAATCAAATGATTCTCCTCCTTCTATTTGGCTAGCACTTCATCTATATCAGGTGTGGCCTAATAGATCTCTTGGAGGTATGTAGATGGGGTGTGTTTAGACATGTCCATCACATGTTGGTTGAGGAATCTCGCTCTGGACTCCAAATCTGTAATTCTCCTGGCTATGTCTTCTTGGAAGAACCTTTCTTGGAGGTCACCAGCATCATCATGATGAGTAGGAGCAGCTTCATCTTCTTTGAGGTTTTGAGAAAAACATTTCTCCTCTTCCTTCCTACCCCAAGATTCCACTATTTGCTTCTAACTCATGACCTTGGGATTGGAATTTTGCTCTTGTGAATAGGTAGCAACTTTATCCTCTTTACGGTCTTGAGCTAGTTCATGATGTTATTTATTCCATCTTGGGATCTAAAGATCATATTGAGAGACCTAAGGAAGTTGGGGAAGGTTGGGGAGGGTTTGCTGATGTACAGGAAGAGCTACTTCAAGAGAGATGTGCTGGTTCATGATGTTCCCTCTAAAGGAAGATTCACAACCTAAGGAATTGAGAAGGTTCATCTCCATGGGAGGTTGCTCTAGTTCCCTTTGATGTTTGAAGGCTAGGTGCATGGGGTTAAGAGTAAGATTGATTGATGCATTAGATGAGCTAGAATGAGCAAGTGATATCTGATAGAAAGGATTTGGTGCACAAGAGGGGGCTTTCTTTAGAATAAGAGGGGGCACACAAGGCTAACTACCTTGAATGAATGGACTCTTCCATTTTGATACCTCCTCTTCCATGGATTGCAAGGCCTGAGCTTGCCTGAACAAACACTCCTCTTTGTACATCAGCTCTTGTTGATATCTATACTACTCATCTGATCTATCTATTTCCACCACCTACTTCTCAAAATCTAGTGCTACTTCCCTTATTGTTGAAGGGAAACTAGGAGAGCTACTTGAGGTGATTGCATGAAAATACTGAGCTTGATTAAAACCATATGAAGGAATACGAGGCCCATGATTTTGTGTAAAGGAATTACACATACAAAAAATAAGATTTCTTGATGGCACTTGGACTACTTAACCAACTGATTCAACTTAGAGTCACCATTGGTGTTGATGAAAAAGCCTCCAAAGGTTGGTTGGTTGAAAAACACACCAAAAATTCTTCAACTCTTTGGACAAAACTTGTCTTAGTTGGTCCCACCGGATGTGCCAAAAACTATTGACATAGTGGATTGCACCCTTGGTAGGAGGTTGAGCTCCTACTTTCCACACACAACAATGGAAACTCCCCTCTTGCCTGTGGGCCTAGGAAAACTGGGGGGAGAGTCTCTAGATAAGGGCTAGCTCCCTTTGATGTATCTTTTAGGTCTTAGACTTCCTATTGCTAACAAATAAATGAAACAAGGGGGGGTTAAAAGGGAGAAGGATGATAAAAATAGAACCTAAACCTAAACTAAAAGGTGATACACCAAAAAAGTTGATCTACTTAGCTCAAACATACACTTTTCACCAAGAAGCTGGCATACACTTCATCTGATGTGGGAAACTCTTCTGCATCAATGAGCTAGGGGTCCTCTAGAGATATAGGGAGGGAGAACTATCAAAGGTGTTCTGAGACACACTATGGAAGCTTGTTCACATGCACCTATATTCTTGCTGTAGACACTTTTAGCAAACCTACAGAAGAAGAAACTTCACAATGTACTAGACATGCTGGAATCATTCGATAAAAGCATATAAGAAAATGACTTAACACAAAAAGAAAACATAGACATATGCGTGAGTGCAAGTTTAGATGGAGGTAAAAATTGCTAAGTCTTGATTCAAGGTAAAATTTGGCAAATTTCTACCTTACAAACCCAGAGGTTTTTGGGTAGAGATTTGCCTTACAGGCTAAGATATTCTCTTCTCAAAATGAGAAGTTTACAATATATAGAAAGAGGAGAAGAAGTAAAGGCACCGCTTTGGAAAAGACTTTGGTGCTCTTTGACAAGTTGGCCCATGTGCATTGAGAGCATCCAGAAGAGGAAGTCACTATTGCTGATGTCATTCTTCTAGAAAAAGCTTGATAGAACCATGTTGTGTAATCACTGGTCTTGACTTTGGTGTTCAAACAACACATGGGCTGCACCTCTTTTTCTGTAAAAAATACTGCTCCTTCTAGATATTCATGCAGTTTGTCTGCTTATAAATGTAAAGTGGAAAAAATAGGCCATACCGCTTACTATTTATGCCATTTTATGACCACTTGGCAAACACTGTTCCAAATTCAGGAATAAATCCTTGAGTCAACACCTCTCTTTGCCACCTAGACTGTATGTCTATTTTTGCACTTTGTCTCTTCCTAATTTTGTCTCTTTTTAGCTCTTTCGGCCCTCAGGCTATCTTCTTGATAGGTCACTGAGTTATTTGGGCTCTTTTTTAAGCTTTTTCAAAATCAATGGCTATTTCAACACCTTAAATTTGACGTCTGCGCACCCATCATTGGGCATTTGAAACTCCAATGGCTAGTTCACTGTGTTTGATTTTGACATCTTCAGGCCCGTCACCCCTTGGAATCCTTTTGGCCTTTTCCTTTTCTTTAGCATTTTTGTCACTCCCTTACCTTTGGGATTTTTTTTGGACCCTTCCAAAGGGAAGGTGTCCCTTCAGCTTTGGAGACGTGTCTTTCTTTTTTGGCTGAGAGTCCCCCACAAGGCCACTTGCCCTTCAGGGTCCTTTGCCTCCTTGGTCTTGAAATCCTTTAGACAAAATGTCTAAAGAAATTCCTTTGAACATTTTTTCTGAAGGATTTCTCCCTTTGATTTTCACATATTTCCCTGGGTCTTTTCACTTGACCACTTTTCCCATGGATTTTCTCTTGGCTAATTTTCTCGTGGATGAAAAGTCTGTAAGGATTGTTTCAACCACTTTGCCTTTGACCTTTAGAATTTCTCTCAGGCTTTTACCCCACGAGCCTCTCCCAAATTTCTTTGGACTTTTTGTCCAAAGGAATTCCTTCAGACAAAAGTCTGAAAGAAATCACTTATGTATTTTGCCTTGACTGCCTTCGAAAAGTGCCCTTCAGGAAAATTGGAAACGACCCTTCCAAAGGGTACTCCCTTTGCCTTAAACAAAATTTTGAAGGAAACTTACTTTTTAGATTTTCTCTATGGCCTTTTTGTAAATGTTCCCTGCCCTCCACAAGGGCACTTGAGTCCTGAGTTTCCCTCCATAAGGGCACTTGAAATGGTCCATTTTGTGCCTAAGTGTTGGGAACTCATCTTTGCCTGCAGAGTCCATAGAAAACTTCCCTACAGAGTTCATAGAAGAAATGCCTATGGAGTTTGTAGAAATGCCTAAAAAGTCCATAGAAATGCTTGCAAAGTCCATATAAACTTCTAAGACTTGTGAAAAATCAAAATTGTACTGGCTCATAATAGCAGGGAAAAAAGGGGAACTAATTTTGGCCTACAGGACCAAAATGGTCAACAATACCATAATGGTACCAATTATAGAGCTAGATAAATCAACATAGACATGGAATGGGGTCATCTAGTTGAGAAATTATAGAATAGGCATGCTAACCTACTTGAGTTTTAGAGTTTCAAAGGCATCCTATTACACTATGCCCTAATAGAATGGGTCATTCCTGTGTAAGATCTACTATAGTGGTATCATAATATTTTCATAATTCCTTATGAACTTTCTATAATATCCATAATAGCCAAGAAAGGTGTGAACATCTCTCTATGTACAAGGAATCTGGATCTAAATGATTATTACAATACTCATAGGATCGATGATTAGACCATATTTATTGATGATGTGCTTGAGAAAATTACCAAAATTTGTCATGAGGATGTACTTCTTGAGGTTCAAGGATATTTGTAACTTTTATCACCTCTAAAAAATGAGGCACAATTTGTCATAATTCTATTTAATGATCCCATACATAGTCCAATCATCAAGGTACACCTAGAGGAACTTATGAATAAAATTAATAGATGTGGTAATGACTATTCTAGAGAATACAACTAGTGCATTCTTGAGTCCAAAGGGCATCATGTTATAGGAAAAATAACCCCATTCTATTGTAAATATTGTTTTAGGACTATCCTCCTCTTTAATTTGGACTTGATGGTATCTTGAGAAACCATCAATGAAAGTATAGATTTTTTAGCCTACAATGCTATCAACATTTAACATTTAATAATCAACATAAATATGGATGCACCTATCCTTATTAATGATAATAACCATGGGGCACACACATTCTGACTCTTGCACTATGTAGATCATTCCTATGGCTAACATACCATCAATCTCCATTTTGACCTTGGTGGGGAGATTGGGTTCATTCTATAGGGGTGTTTATTGATAGGCCACATGCCATCCATTAGATTTATTCTCATTTTACAAGGGATGGGTGGGTTCCCTTAATGTGTGAATAATTTTTTAGAAACAAATCTTGAAACTCATTTAGGATATCCATACTTTGTGCCAATTCCACATCAAACCAATATGCACCTATAGTAGCCACCTTTGGTTCCTCTCTAAGCTGATGTCTACCTAGGTGGTTTTAAGTGACACATAATAAGGCTCATTCATATCTTGATGCGTGTCCTCAAAAAACCTACCCCCCTCAGTTGTTTCAATGTGGAGATGAGTAGGGTCTTCCTCATCAGGGGCATTATCATCTACTTGGTGCATGATATTCCTCTTTCTTATCAAGGATATCCAATTATGCACTTTCCAGATATTCATATCTTCATCATTTGAGTCACTATTGAATGCCTATTATTCAAAGAAAGTCAGGAGTGCTAATATTTTCTCCCCAAACATATATTTTAGGTAGTCTAATATTTTAGTGTTCTCAAACATTTCCCTTTAAATTACTTGAAATGTTTCAATAAATTCTAGGTTATGTGAGTAAAAGGAGGTGTGCACAAACTTCTACTTTAGGACATCCCAACTAGTTATCTTATAGTGTGTTTCATTGACCATATACCAAGATCGTACCCACATATTCAAGGTTCTATATAATATGTACACCCATAGGTTCCTTGGGGTGTTTTTACCATAGTCAGTCCATGTTTCTTCACATAAGTGTATGTGCACTATTGGGTCTAAATCTCTAGAGTATATAAAAAATTTTATAGGGCCTCATTGATTTTTTTGAATATAAAGTAGATGGATGCTTTTACATCTTGTCAAGTTGGTAAGATAGGCCTTTGTGATGACCACAAACAAAAGAAAGTGATCCTTAAATTATACACCAATGCACCCATTATATCTATCTCCTTTGGGATGCATGACTCAAGGTTGTGGATGTATTATTCCATAGGATTTTTCCCCTCATATCTCAAGAACACTACATGTTTAACTTTGCTTAGGAAAAATGCTCTCTTCCCCTTATTTCTAATACAAGAGACCCATATCTTTGAATTGTGTTCAATATAGACCTATCTAGTCCTCATAGGTTTTGACACCTTCACACCCACTAAACAACACCTTTGACCAGTTATCTCATAAGCTTATTTGACCCATCAATCATAAGCAATGTTAGTGGTGTCTAAGGTTGACTATCTATCCTCCCAATAAATAACTCCTTTGTCATTAAGGTTGAGAGTCTCAATGCCTTGTTCCATGATGTTGTAGATATGGTTGATTTCATCCTACAAATCAACACTTTCTTCATAGGGGGTCCTTGGTCACTTGAGAGGGGGATCAGTACCCTCCCCTTACAATTTTCAAAGGTCATATAATTCTTCTTGAAGTGCATATCGAAATTATTCATGTAGCACCATGACCTTCCTAGGAGTGTTAGATAAGTATATTGTTCAACCAACTTGATTACCTTAAAGTCAACATAGAACTTAGTACCCATGATATCTACAATTACACTTTTTATAATCCTAATTAGTTGCATCCTGAATTTATTGACCATGAAAACTACATGAGGGGAAGGCCTCATGGCTAGCCTACCCATCTTCGCCCATACATTCTTTGTCAAGATATTAACCTTGGTGCCTATGTTCACAAGGACCCACATACAAACTATTCGTCAATGGTGGAATTCACTAGGATTTCTTGATTATACTTCACATTCTAGGTCTGTCTAACTTTTCATGCCCTTTCCATGCATGGCATAACAATTTCAACTAGTTTCTACCCTATATGCTCTAAAATTAAGTTCTTAAATAGGGGTAGTATTCCTTCTATTTGTAGGAAGCACAAGATATTTGTTAGCTCTTGTACCTGAGTCTCTTGACCATCTTGCTACTTGTAAGAGGTGGCAACTTGTGCCTCTAGGTCATGTGTTAGTTGGATCTCTCCTTATAGCTTATGAATCACACTCATAGCCTAATAAAATACATATTTATAGGGTACAACATTTGGGTAAGGTAAATATTTGGGTTTAATCCATGTTATGCACTTAGTGTGGCTTTATTCCCCATATTCCAAGCACAACTTTGGTACTAGTGCAACTAGCGACTAAATGGTGAATCCACTAAAATTAATTGCCTACACTTTGATTAGATCCATGTAGGTTGGTTGTGCCTTTGGAGTCCACTTCTCTACTTTAGTCTCATTCTTGATCGTTCTCATGCCCTTATCTATGCCAAGCCTACACTAGGTCAATTTATTATACAAGTTAGGGTATTCCTTGACCTTAGTATTCCTTGACAATACCCACATGTTAGATGTGTATGGTAGTCACATTGATAATGCTTAGTCAAAATACACTTGTAACATGATCATGATGGGAATATTCCTCTACCTCAACCTCTAGCACCTCATTGTATTCCACAGACTATATTCTGCTAGCTATAGCCTTTAATGACTTGATTAGTTTTCCCTTTGATTTCTATTGTGGCATATCATACACCTCTTTCCATGTTATCATGCATATCATCAATCACTTGATAATAAGTTATGGTATTATTATAGATATCATGCAACTGGTAGTAGATGGTTGTGTTAACCTGATTAGCATATTGAAATAAAGGATAGTTGTGAACATCATGTACTTTATGAATAACTTCATATCTTAGAAGCAATGTGCACACATTCCTTCAAAGGTAGTTATTCTTATTATGGTATTCTATCTTGGAATCAGTGCACCATAATCCACTTAGAGCATCTTATAATGAATTAGCGATCATTTTATAAAGTTGGTTGTCCATAGATGCAATCTATGCCTCAATGAATGGGTTGATTCTAGTGTTAGTTGTTTCAACTACCTTAGCTTTGAACACAATTTCAAGCACTTCATGAGGGTCTATGAATATCTTCATAGAAATAGCTGTTCTAAATGGTATAATCAATCCCCTAACAAACCATTATGCATGCTGGGAGGGGTGAATATCATAAGGAAGCTTAGAAAGAATATTTTTGAACCTAAAATCATATAGATTCAGGCTTTCTAAGAGCCCTTGGTTAATTTACTTGAGTACGGTGATACTTTACTATTCAAACTTAGGAATATCAAATTCCTTCAGGAATGCTTCCTTTAAAATGTCATATTCATTCATAACCTAGTTAGGATCAAATTTCCTATACTAGGTATGAGCATGATCAAGAAAATTGATCATAAACTAGGTTACCTTGTGGTCAGATTGGGTTATGCCCTAAGCCTACCATTGTAGTTCAGATTTTATCACATGATCTAAGGAATTTTACACATCATGGTATTATATAAAGTGTATGGCCATCTAATAGTAAATTTATTATGGGGGGGCTAGCATCTGAGGTGCTTACCCCTTGGTACTTATCTTGCTGGTGGTCGTCTAATGCCCCTAGCCATTAGGTTAAGCATTGGCCCTATTATTACTACTAGTACTAAATATGATGGTGTTGTAATATTAACCTATGGTACTGAGCCACTTTTTGTGGGCTATTACTTCATTAGCATAATTGACATTAGCTGAACTAGAATGCTTGCACTTACATTCTATGTTGTTGAGCTAGTGCCCAAATGTCTAGAGGTATCCTTAACTCTTCATAAGGAATAACTTATTAAATCATAAAATTATAGTTCAAGTCTACAAAATGGTCAAAGTTTATGTCGATAAAAGGGCTAGTTATCACTTTTCTTCCTTCACATGGGGGATCAAGCACATGAACTAGTACTATAGGTTCAAAAATGGTAGGAACTATTGGTACATATTTAATGGTTAAATTCTATAGGGACCTAGTATAATCTTCACCTATCAATAGTTGAGTTCAATCTATGTATTTAATTTTCCTCTCCTTACACTACTATAATTCAAGAGATCATTCCCCATGCCCTTCCCACTTGCTATGGGTTATCTTAACACTTATAGGTTTTATATCTTCTATCATCTTGTGCCTCCTCTTGTTATATTTATGTCACTTGAGATCTTAGGTGTCAATCTACTTGTCCCTTTCCATTATGATTCACCTACACATCCCCTTTTTCCCCATTACACTGACCATACATGAAAGGACTTATCCTTTCATTCTCACAGTTTCAAATTCATAATCCACAATCAATTTCTGAAGCTCTACACTAAACTCTTTAAAAAATGTGCCTCTAGGTTTGCATAAAAATTAATAATCTACTTCCTTAGGGCAAGAGTATGTTGACACTATGAACTCAAGTATATAACTATTCAATGCTCCTTTCCACCATTAATCTATTATTCTTTTCCAAGTAAAATGTAGGTTCTCAAGCCTCTCTAGGTGATCTTTTACCCACTCAAGGCACTATCCATAGCTTCATCTTCTCTGGGTCACATAAGCATCCAACCATCGATACACATGTTTAGGTAGTTTGAAAAAGAAGACCTCATACAAAGAATCATATAAGTTGTTATGAACCCACTTTCTTGGCTTTTATCTTTTTTAGGATAGATGATTTAGCATAAATATATCTTCTACTTATTTTAGCCAACACTCGATGTTCTTGAGGGAGAGTTAAATCATTGTTTTTTGCACTATTACAACTACAAAATTCAACATAGGTCCTAAAAATAGAACCAAAATGTTGTAAAAAATTTGGGGTTTGGGTTTCAATTTATTTACTCTATCTATCACTTATTCGATTATCCTAATTTAGTTCTTGGCTTGTTAAAAATAGGAAAAAACATAGACTAATCCCACAATGCTCAACATTTATCACTCGACTATCTTGACATCAATCTACATAAGGCACAAACCTTATGTACTCACCTAAAGTACAATAGAGAAATAATTGGGTCCTACATTGGGCTAGTTGTGCCATAGTGTAACTCATTCTTCATAGGACTTGGTCATTTCAATAATGACATTGGTAGGTTCATTGGCACAAGCCATTCTAGGTAGAGTCTAATAATCTATAGGTACAAAGCCTATTCAGGGAACTCATTCTGGTTATAGGGGCACAAGCTTATATTTGTTGGGGTTTATAGTCTCATGTACTCAAACCTTTGGTTCCCTTAGCTTGATGTCATTCAGGTGCTTGGAGGGTTTGATGAAAGGATTTAGATCAAGGGTTCATGTTAGGCTATAATTTTAGGCACATATATCATTATTTAAAATGGGGTCATTCCTACACTTAAGTATTCCCACAAAATATGCTAATGTCATCATAACTTATAGAGACCCCTTAAACACTATGAATAAAAAACTAGTAAAAAACATTCTTAAAATTTAGATTGAATCTATAATACTAAAATCATCACATTTATTGCACATTTCAATAACAAAACTAAAGACATTAAACCCAAGAACACCATGAATTACTAAAACTTTTCTTCTTCATTACTCAAAATTTAAATGAAAAATAGAGTCCATATTATGTAAAATAGAGTAAATGCTAACTAAGCTACTACATGGCCCAAAGGCTCATAGGTGAGCTTGGGAATTACAATGTGGAGCCTCAAAAACATCCATGATAAACATAAGTTTTAATGGTGGTTGAACATGTAGAACCAAATTCTATAGATATTCACTACACTAATTTGTGTCTCTCTACTAACTAGATTGAGATCAGCTTTATATAACTTGGGAACATCTTCGTGTTAGGGTGGAAGGCATATGCTATGTGTTAAGTTGGAGCCTTGGTTGATCATTATATTGACTCCATCACCTTGTGCCCTTTATACTATGGTCACCATGTTCATCTAGCGCAAGAAGATGCGTTGAAAAACTAGGTATAAAATAACTACCTACCATCTAGCACTAACTCTATGATGATTCCTCCAACTGGCACAAAAGATGCCAAAATAGTAATCATACCAAGTGATTGCCTCACACTGAGGTGTCTACTGAGTTACCATGAATCCATACTTAGATAAATTAGAGGCCCAAAATTTTTATATATTATTAAATAAATTCCATGTATCATTCCTCTTAATTTTATCCATCTTTAATTTCATATCATCAATCCATTATTTCTTTTCACTAGATTTTGCATAAATTCTAGGTTTACTAGACATAGTTGACAATTTAAACATAATATTTTCATCATAATAATCATAAAAAAATAAATTTCCTAATTTTTAAGTATTTTAATAATCTTATCTTAATTATAATCCATCATTTTATTGGTTTAAATGTTGGATTTGGATTCAACAATCACTCATTTTTGTTTCAAGTTGAGGAAGATGCATGACTAGTCTCTTGTAAAGAGCTAGTATTACCTCCTATTGAACCAAAAACATGTGTAGGAATTTGAAATCCATAAAAATAAATTTCAATAAGATACATCAATTAAATTATTACATCTATAGATAAATTATAATAACCATCATACACTTAATTTTCAAAAAATAAATATAATCCCTAAAAGTGATTGTTGATTTACTAGAAAGATTATAAAACTTGTATGATTTAATTTCATCACTATATCTTGTGAAATTCAGATATGAATAAAGATATACCTCATTTATCTCACCCTTAATTTGAAATTTTGTTATTTTTTAATCTTTTCTTAAGCTTATATGGAATTTTCATCTTGAAATTACACTTGGGTTTTGAAAGAATCATCTAACTTATTGAAACCATCTTTGTGACTTGTCATGTGATTTGAACACCCTAAATAAAGAAACCACAAATTATTTAATTCATGTATTCCCATTTTTCATGTAATAAAATAATTTTATCCCTATTTAATATCAATATTTTTATCTTGAAAATATTTCTTTTCATGCTCTTGATTATCTTTATTATTAGTTAGTAGTATCATGCAATATTTAATCACATGTCCTTATTTTTTGAAGTAATGACAAGTAAAGTATTTATTAATCTTGCCTATGAATTTATATTAATATTTTTCCCTTTGAATTTTATTTATTTTTAACTCCCATTATTCCATTTTTTATTTTTATATTTGGTCTTTGAAACCCTTACCTTGGTTTCAAGTGTTTATTCTTGATCATGTTCTACATCACCTCATATAGTCTCATCATATCCTTATGGGACAAGAGAGAATCCAATAACTCATAAAAACTTTTAGTTTTCATATCCTTAAAATATTCAATATTTATCATAATATTTATCCATTATTGACTTAAATATCTCAAAATCTTTCTTACCATAGCACTATTTTGGATGGTTTCTACATAAACCCTCATTCTAAGCACTAAATCATTTACTCTTATGTAATAATCTCCTAATCATTTAGAATCTAACTTATAAAATTATAAAAATTAATTTTAATGGTTTGTATTTTTTATTATATTACTATTAAGTCTCCAAGGTATTACATGCCTCATGAGCATTCTTGCATCCTTCAATTCTTGGATAAATGATTAGGTCTATGACACTCTGAAGATATTTTATCCATTTTTTCTTCATATTTTTTTGTTATTTTATGATATAGAGTTAAGTTATACCAATATCAAGGTGGTTTTTACCAATGGATAAAATTATCTCAAAACTCCTTTCCATATAATAATTAATTTCAACTTATCTCTCCAATATGTAAAGTTGTCACCTTTGAAAACAAAAAAAAAACAAGGAAGCAAAAATAATTAAAGCCATTGATTATCTATACAGTGGCATAAAAACCTCATAAAAATTTATTAAATGTGTATATGATACCAATTTAAGTGTTTTAATGTATGGATGGTGTAAAAATCACCTCTTAATTAACCAGAAATAAAGTTATGTATCAATCAATCTGACTCAAAATTATTGGGTTTCAAACTACTTATGTTGCAGGTGAGATTGTCAACCAAAAACTATATTTAATAAATTAAAAAATATTATTTATTATATAAATTATTGTATACCTACAATAAAATCAAAGCTTAAACATGCAAAAAAATTTCCTAATTCAAATTAATACACCACATTACCTTTGTGTGCAATTTTTATTAATAAATAAAGTTAATATATAATTATTAAAAGGTAAATTACATTGTGAGTTAAGTATAAAAGTAAAATAAAATATAATTTACTTTAATTAAAAATTAAGTAAACTAAAAATATACTAAATATGATAGGTTTAACTCATTTCTAAGATATGACATCATGCAATAAACCTATACATAATTAATGTAAACATAGATAGTAGATAAGTGAAAGTATAAAAAATAAAATTATAAAAATCTAAGTCTAAAAATATAATTTTTAATAAAATTAATTTAGAGTTTAGTTATCTAAACATTCAATGAACTATAGTGAACTCAACTCTAACTAACACTTCTGGTTATTTTTTTGGAAATTCTTGGAAAGTTTCCAAAATTGACCAAACAACTAATTTATAACATAAATGAGTTAAATAACATTCATAGACACCTAAAAAATAAAATAAACTAAATATAATATGAATAATAAATTTCTTAAATTGGCATCATACTCAATAAAACTACTTAACTGCTATCATAAAGGTTATTTGGTATTTTATTTATAGACATTATGGCATGAGAGATTTTACTCCAATACTCATAGCCAAAGTATATAGATAAAAACATAATTTAGTTTTCACATGCCTCATGATATATCAAAAATTTCTAATATCCCCTTGTTTACACCAATAGGAATCATCATCTATATGTTTGATTTGTGGTGCATCTAAAAGGAGTGTATCACCTAGGAGGTTACTCACAACTTAACCTTGAAACTAGGTTATTGTGATACAATAATGGTTCTACCCTTATATTTATTACTCTTAAACATTTCACCAACACTAATAAATTAAGGATAAATTATATCTAATAAACTAAAAATAATTTAAACCCTTTCTTAGATCACCCTTTATCCTTGATTTTTACTTGTATTATCTTCTCAGTTAGTAACTTTACTTGGTTTATCTTTTATACATAGTCATAATTATCTTCAATAATTATATAAAACTATAGATTAAGTGTTTATGTAAATGGATTTATCAAATAAATTTATCCTTCATATTTTAAAATGGATTATGGAATTTATGGTTACCTATTATATTCCATTTCAACATGCTAGTCATTATGTACAAACATGGATCTAATAAAACAACAAAATCATACATTAAAAACTCTTACACTATTTTTAATTCCTATTGTGATCATATTTCCTCCTCTTCTCTTATTACTAAATCCATACCTTTATACAATTTAATTCTTATCAATTATCAAATTATTTGGGGATAAGAGTTCTCATCTATCTCAACTAATTTAGGAACTGCATGACTTGGTTATAAAGAAGAGTCAACCACACATGGACAAAGTCAAAATACACTATCTCATGAGATCATAACATTTATTTCCACAAATTTTTATAAAATACAATATGATTTTATTCCTATCAAAACTAGACATAAGTGATAAACCCTTTGTGATTACTTCTACTCACACTACCCCTATTAGTTTTAATTCTCTACCTCTTATTCAACCACAACTTATCTTAGAATCTCAAGTCCATGTTGTTAAAACTAAATGAGGAAGACCTCCCTTAATTTAAAAAACCCAAAAATCCATTATAAATATTCATTCTCCACCTCTAAAAAAATTCAATACAAGTTTCCCAACCTAAATGGTATGATCTCATTGAGAAACTACATAATACACTGACCAAGATTTATATTCTATAATTATTTCAAAAGACACTAGTTTATAAGGTTATATTTTATGAAATGTTTTGAGATACTAATATTCATGTGGACACATAGCCAACTTCATTTAATTCTATTATGAACACCTTAAAATATATTGATAGTATTATTTCTTTTGATAAATAAGAGTTACCTCTACAACATGTTATAAATTAATTTTTTTTGCTATTTATCCATGCTCAAATTAATGGAAAGTTGATCAATAAAGTTATAGTTGACATTGGTTATAAAATAAATGTTTGGAATTATATCTTCATATAAAAATTAGGACTCAAAAATAACAATCTTGAAATACTTTACTAACCTATACACACCTTTGATACTACTCCAACACCAGTAATGAGAATTATAATATTAGATATATTGCTAGGTCTTAGAATGGTTTTTGTTATATTTTAATTTATTGAGGCTAAATTACAATATAATATATTACTTGGATGACCCTGTATTCATGCTATGAGGGAGATACCCTCTACATTTCATAAGTGTATCAATTTTATATATGATTCACATGAATATATAATCATAGTGGAGGATACACCTTTTTGATAATATAAAATCACAAAATGTGATAAATCTTCCTTAATATCACCCAAGGAACCAATTATAATTGTATAAGTGCATACTTAATAGGTGGGTTAATCAAGTAAAGTGGGTGATACTGATTGAAACTAATTAAACTTCTCCAAGTCCTCAATATATAGAAGAACCTATCCAATAAATTTCATCGCATGAACACATATCCACAAAACTTGAAGAGAATATCATGAATAAACATAACCATGAATTATCTCTTATCTATCCCACAAAATCCATTAAAATTTACAAATATTAATCAATAAAAAAGCTTGTTATTATAGATTATACGATTACTATAGTGTGATGATTAAAATACACATCTGATCAACCATTTCCAATTGAACAAATGCATACTTATGATATGGGAAAATAAAGTATGGTTGGTGATATTGAATAAACTTATCCAAGTCCTTTGTATATGTAGGAACCCATTGAATAAACTTTTCCATATGAACACATTTATATAAAACTTGGAGTGTCTATCACAAATGAACACAAGCAGGAATTACCTCTTATAAATACCATAGAATCCATTAAAAATTTACCACTATTATTAAATACATAATATTATTATTAAAAAATATAATATTAATACAATATTGATGATGAAAATACACATAACACCTGATGAACTAATTCTAATTACACAAATGCATACTTATGAGGTGGGTTAATCAAGTACAGTGGGTGATATTGACTAAACTTCTCCAAGTCATTAGTATATAGATGAACCTATCTAATAAAGTTCACCACATGAACATATCTCTACACAACTTGAAGATCCTATCCTTAATGAAGCATAAATTACCTCTTATCAATCCCACCATATCCATTACAAAATTGATACTATTACTCAATATAGAATATTATTATTATAAAATAGAAGATTACTATAATAGTGATGATGAAAATACACATGAGTTAATATATGAGAAAATGCACAATTTATATTTCAATCCTATTGATGAAGATGAAAACATATCTCATTCTTCATTTACATTAATTAGAGTAGGTGGATATATGGCTATATATCCTCTACAAAATAAGAGTAAATAAATATATTTTGAATAAAAAATTATACAAAATCCTTAAAATGCCATATCACAGGGCATTTCATACTCTATTTATTCCATCACTTATAATCATACAATGATTATATCTTCTGAGGGACAACTAAAAACTCAAAAAAGGCATGATTCATAGATATAAACATCAAAATAAGATTTATACTATTAAAACATGTATTTCTTAGTAAAGGAAATTAAAATCAAGAATCAATGAATCCCCTTACAAAAGTGGTGACAAAAGAGACCCCACAACAACTTTATCCTTATCTATATCCTCTCATTATAAAACCATTTATGTATGGAAAATAGTTTACTAATATTTTAGTGACACATCTACATGAATATAATATATGGATTATTTCTCTTTAAAAATATCTTGGGTATTCACACAACATATCTATCAAGCTACAAGTCCCATGAACTATAATGGATCTATTACACAAGGTTAAAAATCATTTTTAACACTATTTCATATTGATCCTACTTTAGATTAATATAATGTTATTATTTAGAGATCATGGAAAAATCAATGGGGGCTAAACTTAGTATTAATTATGATGCAACTCAAATTTCAACAAGATAGTACAATGGTTACAATTAATAAGGAGATCAAATTTATAATCAAGAAACACACTATTAAGCATATATCATAATGAGGATTTAATGTAAATATGACATATGTGATAAAACCTAGAGATTAATAAAGTTTCACACATTGGAACCCTATTCAAATAGGTGTTTTTTAGAAAATAAGGCAAGGGAATGCACTATTTATGTAATAACTCCATATGAGATTTCCTTAAACCAAATAGTCAGTTAGAATAATTTCCTAGTATCTAATTTTACATAACTACCTTACTCATTCCTTTTTTGATGATCCTTGTACACCTAATCCAATTTTATTCTATCCCTTGACTCTAATTTTTATTTTGATTCACTTTCTCACTTGTCTCTCCAATCTAATTTGAATAACCTAAGACAATTATCTTTAAAATATTTCAATGCACATTTCTCATGGAAACTATTTTCTCATTATACATATTTTTACATGATTCATATCTCATTTTTACTTTCATGTTCACATATATCTATGATTACATAAGGTTATATGGTCACGCTCTCCATCTATGCTACATATACACCCACATTGGGGGCATTTCATTATGCCTTCTTCCTTACCATCCTTTGCTTTAACACCTTGTTGGGGTTTTTTTAAAATATCCCACTCCTTCCATTTTCAAAAACTAATTACTTATCTTGTTTTTAAAATATTTTTCAATTTCATTTATACATACTTTATTTTTCACATATGGAAAAGTAAAAAAAAAATGATATATTCTAAAAAGTACAAAAAATAGAATATTTAAAAAAATATAAAATTAGGTCTTGTAAATATATTTTCATGTTACCAGATTACACATTTTCATATGTCATTTATATTTATGTTAAATACATATAATTATTCATTAAATTTTCATTATATAATGATTATCACAAGGTAGCTGAGTGTGAAATGAGACATATTTATATATAACAAAAAAATATTCATGCACAAAAGAAATTATCCCAATTAGAAATTCTTGTATATAGTCAATCAAAAAAATTCACATGAGTTATAAATTAATGGAATTCATACGTTTCATCTACTATATACTTTTACTTGTGTTTTTAACATCCCTATTTCCAAAATTAAACATAGTTATAGTAAATTCTTATATAAATTTTTATCACATAGCAAAATGTATATTCAAATATTAGTCAAATATCAAGCTTAAGACATGATTTTACATGATTTTAATGTTGGTTCAACCTTTTACCCAAAACATTTCTTAGTTTGGGGAATCTCATTACTGCATATGAACACTCTTAAAAGTTTTATTTATCCAGAATCACTTTTCCATTTTAGCTATAATGAAAATAAATGTCTTTTTATTTGTTCATACTCTACATACATCATGATGAATATGCTATTTGTTAACATGGATAAAGATGCATATGATCAAAATATGCTAGTTTTAGTTTCTCTATGCTTATTTCATATGTTTACTTCATAAAATATCATGATTTTACTTTCTTAATTTTTATTTGTGGCCCTTGGCCTTGTGTATGTTCAACAATTACCCTATTGATTTTATGGTAACTTCATGTAATTTGTTTGTTTCCCTTGGACTTATATTTTTTTGTGACATTTACATTTCCCTTGTATTCATCCTTTGGGCCTTATGTGTGAAATTAATTAAAACATTTCTAACTATACATAAGATTTTACATCCCTTGTATGTGGCCTTTTTGATTTATTTAATGTCATTACGTGACTTTGCTTACATATTCATTATTGGCTACTATGGTTCCATGATTTTTATCATGCACTACTATGTATCTACTACATATATATATATATATATATGGTGTCATGATACATGTCATGAACATACTAATTATGTGATTCAATGCTTCATTTATTCAAATACTATGTTTAAAATACATATTCAACACACATAAGTTCTTTACAAACCTCATACACTACTTCAATGTTATACTCAAATTACATGATGCAATGAAATATACACTATCTTTATAATCACCTAAAAGTAGTATTTTAGTTCTAAGAGTGATATTTGAGACTACCTATCCATATCCTATCCCTAGACCTATCCTAGATCCTATTTTAACATTTATTTAGACTTCTTGTGGGCCATAAACGTCCCTAGCCATCTCAGAAGTAGTCCCAAACCCTCATTATTACATCCTAGTCCTTTGCACCTAGTGTTCTACCACATAGACACTAGTGTCATAATAGGGACAATAGTGCCATATGGTGTTAGTTTCCAAATAATGGTGATAATGCCATTTCCCTCTATTATTCTTAAAGGGACATATTTTAAAATCTATAACCTCCTAAGGTAGACCTAGACCTCTTTTATCAATCGAAGTAGCACCAAAATAGTATAAATACATGAACTTTATCCCTCTAAACACTAGATGGAAATTAGATGAAAAATACACATTCAAACTCAAAAAACATTGTGAATAATTAAGGTTATTAATCCTTTTTTCCACTACTTATGCATACTACCATCTACAATGGAACTAAGCTCATATTACCTAGATTTCTAGTCTCAAGCACATTCAAGTCACTTAAGGCAACTATCATACTAGATTCACTTACACTTACACCAACACTTAGGTGGGGATAAATACATCGATATTGATCCCTCCTCAAAGTATTGGTATGTAGTCAACTATCATCACAACAGGGTGTTGAGGATGTCTAACCTACCCCATTAATAGACATAATTTTTAAATTGTATCAAATGGATGCCCTAACTATATGGAGGATTAGGGTTTGATAAAAAAAATTAATCAAACCAAGAAATGCATAGGGTTTTAGGACTCGTGCATGTAGGAATATACCTCAGATATGAAAACATAAGTGCACTTGTTCACCTAGAAGCTTGGGATAATATTACATAGAGGACACTACAACTACATTTATAATATAGAGCTACTATCTAATTAGGGAATTACTATCCAAGAGGTTTTTGACACTATGATCTAGTGTACAAAAATGAAACCAAATTTAACCTCAGTTTCCACCCTCTAAACCATCCATCTCAGTTGTTTTCTAGATAATTTATTACTTCCACTACTTATTACTATTTTTTAGAAAATTCAAATCTAGTCAATTCTATAAAAAATTAGTGGTTGTATTTATTGCATATTATTACCCTAATTTAGTCTCCTCATATCTTTAGCAAACATATGATTTACACTTTCTAAGTCTTTAAAGGTTAATATATTTGGTGAACTTGATTTATCTATAACATTTCTCATACCCTAACCCTAAATGTTCTTAGGGTTTGTATCCTTTTTGTTTTTATGTTCAAATATTAGTTCTAAAATCTTAGATTTGTTTCAATATTTGATTTTTACAATATTTCATAGATTAATTTTTTTGTAAAGGTTGAAAATATACAACAATTTTTTTTCCTACTCCCTAAATTACAATGATAGAATTCAACAACTGATTTGATGAAAATGATAAAAGACAATAGCAAGATTTTGTTTCCAAATATTCAGATATGTGATATGAACTTATCAATATTATTCACAAAGAACATAAAAAATTAAATAATGGTCAATATTTAACTCACCCAATTAATAACATTGTTAAACCTAAATTAGAAACATCCCAAATAACACAACAACTAATTGTAACTTAATAACCTTCAGTGATAACTACACCTCTTATGGTAAGTTCCTCTATGCTAGATGTATAATCACTTATGCAAAAGGTTCATAATATGCAGGCTAAGGTGTTACATCTTGAGTAGGGAACCACTAGGCCATCACATTCCTTGGATTATAATTTTATTTAACATACACCTTTGACACATCACATAATGCTAAAACCTTTGCCATCTAGATTCATGGAACCTAAGCTTACCTTGTATGATGGTAAGGGTGACCTAGATCACCATCTCTGACCTTTTCACATACCATGTTTAGACTATATGTCCAAAAATTGACTCCTTACTAAGTTGTTTCCATGAAATTTAAAGGACTATGACTTATATTGGTTTTATGATCTATCTAATTAGTCTATCACCACATTCAATCCTTTATAATATATGTTTTTAGAACACTTCTCCATAAACATCAATGCTAAGATCTCATATGCTCAATTTACACAATTTAAACAAAAATCAAATGAGCCTATTACAAAATACATATTATGATATAAGACTATATTGGCCAAATCAACTAGCCCCATGATAGATAAAGAGTTTCAGGATATCTTCAAATAGAATCTTCTACTAGCATTACATGAAGCTATGCTATTTAAGAAGTTTCCAAACTTCATAGATTTATGCCACACAGTGAAAGAAAGATAAATCAAGCATCTCTCTATGGGAAAACTAAAATATATTAGTGGATTAGAATAAACTGTTAAGAGTTATAGTAAGCCTCCATATAAGGTAAGGGACACTAAAAATTAGAGTGATCCAAAGTCCATAGTTAACACAGTTTTAGAGCCATCTCTTCTCCTAGTTTTATCAACTGCTCCATTTAGAATTTTCACCAACCTTACATAATCACCAATATGGGTTTTATATGAGTTATTAAAAAGTAGTGTCATATCTCTTCTTTCCATCAAAGGGGTTGATACAACATGAACTCTTCCAAATAACTATGATTCCATTGATTTCTATGAATATCATAGGGCACCAGACCATACAAAAAATATATGCATCAACTTGAAACATAAGATACAAGATTTGATTGAGGGTAACATTATTGATGTGGGCACACCCACAGAGGCACCCAAAGTACAAAAAATAGAAAACAAGGCATTGAAAATATTCTTAGGTCAATTTTTAAAGAAAAAATAAAATGAGGTAGGAAGCACTTCAAGTGTTCACTACACATATCAAACACATACACCGCCATCATCATATCACACTACTATAGAGGAGGCACACCCACTAAACAATATCATTAGTGTATACCATACTAAAATTTTAGCTAGACCACTCATCACCTTCTCAGATCAAGATATTGTTGATGATGATATATATTTATATGCAGTCTATGTATGAACCTACATAGATCATCATCCTATCCAAAGTGTTATGGTTGACAATGGGTCAAGTATTAGCATGTGCACTATCACACTTATACTACATTTATAGTATTTAGATAAAAATATATCACCTATAGATAGTTATAAGTGGTTTTAGTGGCCATGTTCATAGCTCCATTAGGGATATTGCACTTCCACTATAGATTGGACCAACACATGTGGCCACTAGATTTTTATTAGTACTTAGTGAAGGTGTATTGGACATGTTACTGGGTAGGCAATGGAAAAAATAGCTATGAGCCATCCCATCCTCATTATATGTATGCCTAAAATATATACATGCAAATTAGGTGGTAAAAGTTGATGGTCTTCCATATGAGTATCCTCTATCAATTTCATAGGCAATTACATCCCAATTACTAGTTACAACATAGTTACCGATTACAACATAGTTATCAGTTATAGCTCTAATAATAGTTCCTACTAATAAACCATAGAGTCTAGTTGAACCAACAGTGTAGGTAGGATCTACTCCTAAAGTATTTACATGTAGTCATACTCTACCATAAATATTATTATTAGAGAGACCCCTATGTCATAGATATGTTATATATTTTGTTGAGACCAACACCCTCCATATTTTTTTTGGAAAGGGGACCCATGTGATTATTTCCCAAATTTCTATATCCTGGAATAAGTGTGAAAGATTGTTTGATTATGTTTTTGATGTTACTAAAAATCATCTTGAAGGTTATTAATGGCAGGTTCCATGAAATAAGTCAGGGTTCCCAAACAATAAACTATAGTGATTTGAATTTAAACATTTGTAGGAAACTCTAGCGAGAAATTTTGTGCATAATCAAGTTTTAGCTTAAAGTTCATGTGATTTTGTAGATCTAATGTTTTACATTTATTTGCTAGATTTGATCTAATGGTGCATTATATTGAAGTATTTATAAAGGTATATAGGTAATGATTCAGGCCCCATTAAAGATCTAATGCTGATCTCTTGATTGGAGGTTTTAAATCTAACAGTGTGAAAGAAAGATTTCATTGTCCTAAATTTGATAGGTTTAACCCCATCATTTGATGCCTATGAAGATGTATTTGATAGGACCAACCCCATAAAATTTAACTTATATAATCCCCAAAGCTTTGAGATCTCCCAATGGTTTTACACATGGTATTCAGTTATTAGATCAATAAGTTTCATTATTTTAAAATTGACAAGTTTGACCCCATAATTTAACATCTACAAGGATGTATTTGACATAATTAAACCCATCAAATTTAAATTGAAATAGAAATAGAATTATTTCATTATCTTAAATTTGATAAGTTCACCCCCATCATTTGACATCTATGAAGACATATTTGATAGGACCAAACCCATCAAATTTAACTTAGACAACCCCAAAGCTTTGAGATCTCCTGATGGTTTTACACATGGCATTCAATTATTAGATCAATAAGTTTAATTTTTTTAAAATTGATAGGTTTTCCCCCATAATTTGATGTTTACAAGGATGCATTTGATGGGACTGAACCCATCAAATTTAAATTGAAAAAAAATATTTCATTGTCTTAAATTTGACAGGTTCACCCACATCATTTTACGTCTATGAGGATGTATTTGACAGGACAGAACCTATCAAATTTAACTTAGACCTTTTATAAGCCTAATCAAAGGGGGTATTTCTAAAGCCTTTTTAATAAATTCTTGGTTTTCTTATGAAGACAAGATTGAGATATAAAATCTTCAACTAATTTTTTTACTGATTAAAAGGGTAAGCTTCTTACAAGGTCCAACAGTGATCACTTGCTCACTAGATTTGATCCAATAGTGCACATCAACATGGAAGCCTCAAGACTTCTCGAAGGATCCAATGGTGTTAACTTACTCACTAGATTTGATATAATAGTGTGAGCTAATTGAAGAATTTTCAAAGGCCTCAAAAGCTTGATAGATGGCATAATTAATAAGCTCAAAGATCAAGAACCAATGAAATGCAAGGACCTAGATTTGGCTTTTCAAAGTAAAACAAAAGGGAATTTTGAAAACCAATGGTCACTCTTAAAATGTCATTTATGAAAATTACCATGAAATTCATGGAACCATACCACATAAGATCCACATAAGTATGGAGGATCCAAATGAAAGATATTTCATGATTGAAAATCATAGGAGAGATAATGAGAAAGGTTCCATCATATCTAAGGCACGTATGAGATCAAAGTTGAATGTTTTGGTCATTAAAGAAAAAAAACCCTAAACCCTCCATAAAAAAGGCTAAAATTAGTTCAAATTGATTAGGTGACACTTGGGATAATTACAAACTAAATTCAGAATAAGTGCCTTAGTGAGAACTTTGATACCTTTGCAATTATAATAGACTATTATTAATGGCAGTGAGTAGGCAATATATGAAGATTGAAGTAGAGCTTTATCTAACTTCAAATCATGAAGGAAGGGTCTTTAGGGACATAGAGTTAGACTCAACAACATTGAATATACAAGGAATAAAGAATTGGTATAAATTATTCTTCTCTGTCAAAGAGTTACAACCAATTTCTCAGGAAGAAAAGAGGAATGCCTCAATGTACCAAAGATACAAGGATTTAGTATCGATTAAAATGGCAAGCCTTCATCAAGTAGCTACTAAACCATAGGTAATGCATTACATTGACATTCTTTTTCCTATTTTGTTAAATATAGAATAGATGGATAATGGATTATTCATGAAGGAAACATCAATAAAGTTGCATGAATAGCTCACATGGCCTTTGCGACTTATTATAATCTCCCTTTACCTCATGTTTATCTTCCTTCCTTGAGAGAATAGATAAATTCCTAAAACCTGGATTTAGCTCTTTCACCTTGGTTAATATAAGGTTCCCATGTTTTCAAGATCCCTAATTGTGAAATTCCTATTACCCAATTTAGAAAAGGTGTTATAGTAGCTATGACCTTATTTAATAGAGCCTTTGGTGCTTATACTACAACTTATATGAGTAAGGTCTAGGTGTCTTATGTCTATTGCATGTTGGAGTGGAACCTAACCCCTCTCGTTGGAGACTTGATAAGTTTCTTCTTGGCCAAATAGTTTACAACCATCAAGAGAAAGACCTCCAAACATTTCTTTATGATGTCTTACCTCTTAGACTCACTCCTGGCCTCTATTAATTTCCCTAGCATCCAAAATTGGTCCCTTGATGGTAGGAATACCATTTCTCATCATTACTCCAAAATACATATTTTCTAATATAGGAATCATATGCAATTCATATGTGATGGTGTCTTCCCAGTCATTTTTGAGATAATCAATGGTATTCCTATGCCTAGACTTCATCCTCTAATAAAAAAACAAGTGGAGACCATGGGGGATGTGTGGTTCTATCTAGATTGCACTGTAATAAGGATAGAAGGAATCATGGTCCAACCATATAAACTACCCATATATCTTCCTAGTAAACTTGCAGAGCAAGAAATTACTTATCAAATCATTCAAGGCATAGATTGGCATTTCAAGAAGAATAAAATGGATCAAGTTCATCCCTTTCCACTAGACATTGGTATAATTATAATCAAGGATTGGAAATAGTTAGAGATCATGGTGGTATACAGGAACCCATTTGATTTACAATTATATGATCGTAAGATGTGGGACCCCAATAATAGAGTGGCTAACCATATTCAGGATATGAAGGTCCCAAAGACTGAGTACAAGCATAAACTAGGTGTGGGGGATGGTATTTACAGAAGGGAAAATAAATTTGAAGAAGTTTTATCTAGGGTTAAAAAATACAACATAACCTTAGAACATAGGTTGGTTAGGGATAATAAACCTTCAGGAGAAATATGGCAGTTACATCCTTTATAGTATCACTTGTTACTAGGACCATTTGGGACTGCACATCAAGAACCACCTATTGAGGGACAAGCTTTTGAGCCTTAACATGGAGAATTGATAAAGTCACCTCAGATTGAGTAACTTGAGGATGTAAAAAGAATAGGTAAAGATAAAAGTGAGGAGTCCAAGATTGAGAAAAGACCTATTGAAAGCCTCCAAATTTAGGCTTCCCTACCAAGGCCTTCTTCCCTAATAGAAGTTATCAACTTAATTTCTTTGGAAATTGGAGAAATAGTGGAGAGTTACTTGGTTAACACCATGTCTATTTATGGTTTGGATAAGGAGGAAGACCTATCTGAGGAAGTAGGCAAGGAATTGGTTCCATTGAGCAGTGGAAAGAGATAGGTATAATTAGCCTTAGTTTCTTTGGCTCCAAGAAATAGGCCTAGGTTAACTTTCACTCACCCTAATAGTGAAATAAACCTCTTTAATGATGAGAATACTATTAATGGACCAACCATCCCTAATTGGTTTGTTTATGGGAAGTTGTATAAAATCCCATCTCTTTCTCCTTTACTAGTTTTGACTCGAGTGGACATAGGTGTTTAGGATAATGTCAAATCATGGATTTAGGATATTTTAAACAAACAAGCATAGAGAAGAATCCATATTCTTCACAACAAGGAAAGCCAATGAGTTGGTACCCTAGGGGCCTTTGGGAGTTCAAATGTAGAGATTCCCAAACAACTATAGGTGAAAGAAATTAAACTTCAGGTTTAATTTAATCTAGAGACATCAACTCTTGAAAGAGTAATGACCAAGAAAGTCACTGTTGGTACTAAGGAGTTCACCTTATAGAAGGTGGATCCATTTACAATCTTAAATCCTATTCTAGGATAAGCAATAGGGGAACATCCTATTTTTCAAGAGGATGTAGCTAGTGTGGTACTAGCCCAATCAATAATGGCATTGTCTAGAGTTCAAGGATTGAAATAGAGGATCCACAATGTGGAAATAGAAAAGAAAGATTTGGAAGCTCAGGTCTTCTTGATAATTCTTTAAAGTATATTGTAAATGCTGAATAAATCCTTACTGGATGCATTCAAGAATTTGAAAGCATTATCTCTAGATTGAGTGATTTGGACCATCAAGTTGAGATGACACAAACCTTAATCATCCAGTGGTAGAATTATCAATCTTAGATAGAAGAGATCATCAAGGTGCATAAGATAAAGCTAGCCTTGAACTTTAAGATTATCAAACTTAGACATCTAGACATCCTCATGGTAATTTTAGAGATAAACAAAAATATTTGATCACCTGGAGTAGTGATGTTAAGGACTTCATCAAGAGAGACATAAAATTGGTAAAATGGATTGAAAAACTTCTAGGGAATCTATTAAATAACCCTTCTCAAACCACTACTTAAGGCTTGATTGATGATGAAAAATTTAATAAGAGGGTTAATACTCACATCCAAGGCATCATAGATAACCAAGGTCATTCAGCTAAGGACAACCAAAAGACCCTTGATACCATTAATTTTTTAGGGAAGTAAATGGTAGAAGTATAATGGGTCAAGGAACTTGTATCTTAGACAGATAGTGAATTTAACAAGTTAGTGGATAAATAAGGGGATTATCTATTGAATCCTAAAATGGATTTTGAGCTGATCAAGGAGAAATACACCAAGGTGAAGGACTTTTTTAGATAGGGTTAATTTTAAGGACCCACCAATGGAATTCCTATAGGAATATTCTTGTTGTAAAGTATATGCTAGTCTATTAGCATATACTCTTACTTGTCAAGTTGGCATGTTTTTTATCACATTGTGGCTTTGTATCAAGGATAGTTGTCCTAATACACATCTGGATATTTTTGAAAACTAATCGGTTAACCACCTATGTTTCTTGTAAATAGGTATATGGTTACCATTTGTAAGGAGAGAGTTTTTGACCAATTAATACTAGGAGCATTTAATAAAACTAAGGAATTTTGAAAATATTATCTGATTATTTTTGTAAAATGTCTATGCTATCTCTCAATTACAAGGAGTTATCTTGAATTTCAATGATTCTTATTATTTGAGTTACATTCTTTGTCATAAGGTTGTTAATTTTTTCTAAATGCTAAAGTGACTGTATGGATCTCAAATATACTTTATTTTATTTTCTTTGTATTTGGATGTACTTAGGTTATCTAGATCATAATAGAAAACCTTTAAAGTAAATTTGGTTGTTAATTTTGATTCATATTTTTCCTTTGAATTTTGCTTGATTTGTGATATAATTTGAGCTTATGCTATTTTATAACATAAATTGGTTCAAATGTGCTCAAAGTAACTGGAATTTTTTCATAATATTTGAGATGAAAACCTACAATCACATTTATTTCTTCTTTACCCTTCTTTTTTTCTTATTTTTATCAAGATCCACACTAGCTTAGAGGTAATTATTAATAATCATTTAGTTTAACTACTGAATCTTCAAAATTATTAAGTATTCAAATAGTATAGACCATGGTGGCTCCCAACCACTAAATCAAATAAATATTGTGGATAGTTTTCATACTTTGCTTCTATTCCACCATAAATAATCACTGAATAGTCACAAACAACAACTCATGCCATGGATTCTCAAAATCCTAAAATGAGAAGTATTCTTCAACACTAAGAGCACTTGTGGTTTCAATTAGAAGCATCAACAGGAGAAGGTTTGTTGGAGCTAGAAGGAGGGCCTCTTTAAATATGATTAATATGATAGAAAGTGTATTTGGTTAGAATTATCTACATTTTACATAATTATGTTTCTTTTAACATAAATCGTGTAAAGATTGGTAACCTTTGTGGAAATATGGCTTTTTTTGTTAAAAATTTACTGGTATTTGGAGTCAAGACAACTTATTTTACTCAAAATTGACAATTATTTGACAATAAGCAATTTATTTGAGTCATAAGTTGTACATATTGGTCATCTTTGTATAATTTAGTATATCTTTGAACTTGTTTAGTTAAAGATTGATGTCTTTTGTCCTCTTATTAATAATTGTTTTGAAAATTAAGCTTAGTGTGCACATTATTTGTCATTATTTGGAAATTAATTTGTTACACCATATTTTAAAATAGGATCCTTAGTCTTCAATCTAGAATTACCAATGATTAGGACTAGATCACATTCAGAGACTAGAGAACCCTTGCTCGAACTAGAAACTCACTGAAAGACTAGGAAGGACATAGGTAAGTGTAGGTATTCTAAATCTCTACCATCTTACCTTTGTAAGGGATTATTTTTCTTGATATTCATCCAAACATGACATGGCTTGGAAGTTCCCCTATCAATATACCAAATATGGTTCATGATTTACCACATAATCTAGAAAAATAGTTGCCAATATTTAGTCCCACTAGTATTATGACTACTAAAGAACATGTTAAATATTTCAAATATACATTCATATTTTTTAATGTTATTCATGAAGATTTAGCATGTAGGTTTCTCCTATTTAAATTTAAAGATGTTTCATATGAATGGTTCCTTATTTTACCTGATAATTGTATTGTTTCATGGAATAATTTTGACACTATTTTCATTGATAAATTTGGAAAGATCATAAGCCCTTGTGTCATTTATCATCAGTTCATAACTATTAAGAGGGATATAAGTGAACCTATTAGGTCATTTATTTCCAGGTTCCAAAAGATGTTTAGCCAGACCATGGACCCATATAAACCTAATGAAGCTTTAGATTTGGAGGTTTATAAAGATGTTGTTGACCCCATGACTTTTGTGTTTTTGAAGAGAGATATTCCACTTATCATCACATTGGCTCAAGCCTATTATGAAGTATTAGTTATTAGTGACCAAATACAACCCCAAGGATAGATGACTTATTCTATCCCAAATGTTAATCCTCAAATGCATACATTAAACTTTTTCCAAATTAATAACCAAAATACTCTAACATTAAATCATTTTCTTGATTTGAATGTATTTCCTAATAGTCATGCTTCTCCTAATCAAAATATAGGACTCTTGAGCCATCAAGTTACCAATGGATTTCATGACAATGATCAAAAGGCTTTCATGCCTATCAATGGCATTAACAGTAACCAAAGTCAAAATGTTGTGGTTCCAAAAAATGAGAATGAATCTATATTGAAAATGGTACAAAAACTTAGCACTAATTTTATGAAATTGCAAAAAAAAGTTGGTAATGCTAACGATAATTATGGAAGAAAATTCATTTTCTAAAAATTCAACAGACTTAAGAATAGGTTTTATAAAGATAGTTTCTATAATAATGAAGATAATGAGTCTTTCCCTAGCAAAAATAATATGGATATAAACCTCACTAATATTACCTTACCAGATTATTGTAAGGTACATGCTACTTCCAAACATGGTGAGATTGATTGTATTGAGTTTTGTAAAGTTTTTAAAGCTTTGTAAGAAGAAATTGATAGGTTTGAAGTGGTTCCAAATAAAGAAGTTGCTACAAATTCTTCTGAATCTAAACCATCTAACCAAGCACATATGGTAGAAACATTTAATTTCCCTTTTCAAGAGGATAATGAGCATGAGAATATTGCTAAGGAAATTCAAGCATTCCATCAATTTTTGAAGACATATCCTCTAAGAAATAAGGAACAAAAATAACCATTAAATACCTCTACCCCTCTTAACAATTATGGGACCCCTCTAGACACTATATCAAAGAATAATCTTGAACCTCCTAGATGAAGTTATTCCAAGTTAATGTTAACTGTTGATCTTCTAAGCAAATCTAGCTACAACATTGTGAAAGATATGAAAAATATTAAATTTAATATCATGCTGCACGAGCTAACTAAAATCATAGAAAAAAGAGACTTACTCTTGGAATCTTTGTCAAATAAAAGTGGGGAACCCCCTAAGAATGATAGTGGAAATATAATTACACAAATGATCAAAGCAAAGTCCCCACATTTTTTACTTATAGTTAAGATATTTGGAAAAAATGTTCATAATTATCTTTTAGATTTAGGAGTTTAACCAAAATTATGCCTATTGGGATATGTGAACAACTCAAGTTAATTCTAATAAAATCTGATAGGGTAGTCACTCAATTGGATAAATCTAGAGTTAAGGTTGTAGGAGAATTATTAAATGTGCATATACAACTGGCTAGTAAACTAAGGGTTTAACAATTCACTGATATCTAAGTGGTAAAAATTCCTAGTGCTTATGGATTCCTTTTATGTAGAGAATGGACTAAAGATTTAAATGGCTATATTTCTACTAATTATTCACACTTATGGCTTCCTTGGAAAGGTGTGCTAAATCAAATAAGAGTTAGAGGGAACCTCAAATGAAACACAAGATAACATAATATAATGTTGTTAATGAAAGGGTAAATTTCCTAGATTCTAATTTGGGAGTTTTCACTTTGGAAATTATAAAATAAGTAGTTTTTGAGAGTTCTTCTCAAATGTGTGGTTTATGGAAGTTATACATTGATGGTTCCAAGTGCAAATCAGGATCAGGAGCTAGTATTGTATTGATGAATCCTTCATAAAAGCAATACCATGTAACTTATAAGTTAAAATTTCCTTGCAGCAATAATTTAGTTGAGTATGAGGCTCTCATACTTGGATTGTAATTTTTCATTAAACACAAAGTTAAAGAATTCCTTGTCTATGGAGACTCTGAACTTATGGTTAACCAAGTGAAAATTATTCCAAGAGAAGAAAACAAAACTATTGATGAGCTTGCCTCTGCTGTAGCTAACATCATACCTAATCATGATTCTAAAAGCATCAGTATTGAGCTAATACCTTGTCCTTTAGTTCTTGATAATATAAAACATTTACAAGTTTTTAATGATGATCAACAAATCATAGATTTATTAACTAATTCTAGGGATTTTGAAGCTCACATTATTGATGATATTGATGACACTTCTCATGAGGAGGAAATTAATGGTAAAATAATCTAATTAAGTGATGATAAGATACCGGATGATTTCATTTGAAATACTATTTTATTTTGATAAAATTTCTAAAACACCTAAGCAACCCAAGGTAAATGGTAAGGATTATCATGCAAAATCTTGGTTCACATGATTAGCCACAAATGGTGAATATAGGGAAGGCTTGCACTGAAATGTAAAATAGAAAAGCTAGAGATTTGATTACAAAATACAAGGACATAATTGCTTGGTCTTATGAATATTTGAAAAAATTTGACCCAAGGGTCATTACTCATAACATACCTCTTCAATAAGGTTGCAAACCTTCTAGATAGAAGCAAAGGCCAGTCAACCCTATTTTAGAATCCATGATTTTTAAATAAGTCAAGAAGATATTAGATGTAAGGATAGTGTTTCTTATTAGACATTCCACTTGGGTGGCAATCCTAGTCCCAGTCAAAAAAAATAATGGAGAAATAAGATTGGGCATAGATTTTAGAAACCTGAATAGAGCATCTAAAAAATATAATTATCTTTACCTTCTCTAGACCAAGTTATCCAAACTATTTAAGGATCTTCCATGATGTCATTTTTGGATGGATTTTTTGGGTATAACTAGGTGCTTGTTGCTCTAGAGGATAGGATGAAAACAACTTTTACTACTAAATGGGGAACATATGGTTACAAGAGAATGCATATTGGATTAATTAACGTAGGGGAAACTTTTCAAAGGGTCATGGATCATGCTTTACAAGGTTTAGTGGGTAAATTTATCATCATATATATGGATGATATTACAATATTTTATAAAAATAGAGAAGAATACTTCATACATTTGAGATAAGTATTTGATAGATGTAGGAGGTATGGTGTATCTCTTAACCCTAAGAAAAGTATATTCTATGCCATTGAGGGAAAATTGGTGGGACATATCATTACCAAAGAATAGAATCCATTTATAAAATTGGGTCTCCCAATATCCAAAAAAAACTTAAGTCATTCTTTAGCAAGATTAATTTTGTGATGAAGTTTATTTTAGGATTTGATGAGATTTTTAAACCTTTGAATGACATGCTTAAGAAAGATGCTATAATTTCTTGGAATAAAGAATCCAAGAAGGCCTTCACTAAAATTAATAATGAAATTACTAAAGATCCAATCCTCATAAGTCATAATTTTTCAAAGGATTTCTATCTATATTTGTTTGATTCTGAGCATACTATGGCTGTAGTGTTAACTCAAAAGCTTGAATGGAACGATCATCCTATAGCTTGCATGAGCACCAAATTTAAAAATGTAGAAGTGAATTATTCTATGATTGATAAGAAAGCTTATGCATTAGTAAAAGAAATAAAAAATTTTAGACATTACTTCCTTAGAAATAAGGTACATGCTATATTACCTGATCTAACTATAAAACTTATGTTGAGTCAAAATGAGCTTGGAGAAAGAACAGGCAAATGGATGGTAATTCTAAAAGAATATGATATAGAGATGAAAATTTCCAAATTAATGAAATGTTAGGGTCTAGTTCAAATGATTGATAGTATTAACCCAAAATTTCATATCATGTAAGTAGATCAACAAAAATTCAAAGCTAATGAGTGGTATGACTCTATTATCCATTTACTTGTCAATGGTGTTTATCCCCCAGGATTTATAAGAGAACAAAAGAGAGCCTTAAGGCTTGAAGTAACTCATTACCTCATCAAGAATGGATTATTGTATAAGAGGAACTTTGAAGAAATTTATTTTAGGTGTGTTTCCAAGGAATAAGTAGCTTGGATTATGACTACCTTTCATGAAAAATTAGGAAGTGGACACCCTTCAGGAAGAACCATAGCTCATAAGATTCTCAGGGCTAGGTATTATTGGCCCACACTCTTTGAAGATAATTATAATCATTTGAGGGAGTGTCATTCATGCCATATAATTAGCATAAAAGAACCAAAGGTAGCCATGCCTTTACAACCTGTGATGGTAGATAAACCTTTTACATAATGGGGATTAGACTTTGTTGGATTAATAAACCCTAATTCTTCTTAAGGTCATAATTTTGTCCTGAATGTTACAAATAATTATACTAGGTGGACTAAGGTAGTAGCCACTAAGTAATGTAGAATAGAGGAAGTGATCAATTTCCTAGAATAAAATATTTGTGCTAGATTTGGAAACCTAGTTTCTTTAGTTTTTGATAATGGATCTGCATTCATTTCTATTGAAATGATGGAATGGGATTATGACTAAGGAATTACACTCAAGTTTTCTTCTAATTAATATCCTCAAGGAAATGGTGTTTCTAAATCCATAAACAAAAATCTGATGAAAGCTATAAAGAAATCTACTGAAGATAAACCTAGAACATGGCATAAACTTCTTAAGTTTGTATTATGGCTAGATCGAATCAAGATTAACCAAGCTCTAAAAGATTCACCATTTTTATTGGTATATGGTCAGGAGCCCATCTTTACCATCACTTTAAAGTTGCTACATTCACATTCATGTAGGAATACATGGAAGATAGTCATGAACTTGCTAATTCTTGACTGTTAGACATTATTCAAATGAAAGATGCCAGAGAAAAGGAATTTATAGACTTTAGTAGACACCAATCAACTATGAAAATATGGTTTGATAATATATCCAAAGTGAAGGTATTTAGACAAGGAGATCTGGTCCTTCTTTGGGACAAGGCATCAGAACCCAAAGGTAAACATGGTAAATTCACTCCTTTATGGATTGATCCTTACCAAATTGTAGAAATCTTGGGCAACAATACTTTCAAGTTAAAAGATATCCAAGGAGAAGAGTTCACATTACCTATTAATGAAAAATATCTCAAATATTACTTTGTTACTGCCCCAACAGAGGTCTTCATGGAATAAATGTGTAAGATTGCTAAAATTAGAGTAGGTAGGCTAGTTAGTTATATTTCTTTCTTTGTTTTTTCTTCCTTGCTGGGTTTGTGTAAATTTTTTTTGTTTGAATTTTTTTCTCCTCTTCTTGCTTGTTGGTATTCCTTGGTTGTGGTAAAGTCTCATGTCATTATTATTATTATTATTATTATTATTATTATTATTATTATTATTATTATTATTATTATTATTATTATTTTTTGGTTTGGAATTGCTCAAAAGTGTGGATATAAATCTTACAAAGGTGACCATGACTTGTAATGAAGTATTATGAAGCAACCAAGGCTATTGGTATATGAATTTATTGTCCTACAAAGATTTAAACCGTATTCTACATCAAAACTTGGTTTTAATAAGAAACATATGTCTACAATGTGAATTCAATTTATTAACTCATATTCATGCTTACACTTAAAACACATCCTTGTCATGGACTAAAGTTTCAATTAAAGGGGAGAATATCCTAATTCCATAACATTTAACCAAATCCCTAAAACTAAGTTGTATTGGTTTCCAACCTTTGCAAAAGGACCTAGAATATATATATATATATATATATATATATAAAGAGAAAGCTCATTATAAAATATATGGAAATAGAAGAAAAGGTGATTCAAATAATCTCCACTGGGGCTATAGATGCCTAGTTAAAAGTAGAGCAAGACGTTGAGTGGAAACAAAGGTATCTCTATTGGGGATATAAACACCTAGTTGGTAGTAGATAAATGCCCAAACCTCCCCTAAATTAAGAGTTATTATGCTAAAATAATATCTAAAGATCTTAAGGTTAAGTGTAATGGACCAAAAGGATATGAAACTAGAGGTTGTTTCTTGAAATTCATGACAAAAAGTAAGTGGAATCAAATCACACATTGCATGTTTATGTTTTAATATCTAAGTTTAAATTTTATACATAAGGAATTTGTTTCAATCAAAAGTTGATTCAGGAGAGACTGTATGTCCAAAAAGGGATATAAAATTCATGTATAGGTTTAAACTATATCTCTATGTTCCAACATATTTCTATGTTGCCCCTGTGCGTCACCATTTGTTGAGACCAACACCCCCCATCTTTTTTTTGGAAAGGGGACCCATGTGATTGTTTCCTAAACTTCTATATCATGGAATAAGTGTGAAAGATTGTTTGATTATGTTTTTGATGTTTCTAAAAATCATCTTGAAGGTTATTAATTATAGGTTCCATGAAAGAAGTTAGGGTTCCCAAATAATAAACTCTAGTTATTTGAATTTAAACATTCATGGGAAAGTCTATCGACAAATTTTATGAATAATCAGGTTTTAGCTTAAAGTTCATGCACTTTTATAGATATAATGCATTACGCTTGTTCACTAGATTTAATCCAATGGTGCATCAAGATTGAAGTATTTTAGAAAGGCATACAATTAATGATTTAGGCCCTAGTAAAGATCTAATGATGATCACTTGATCAAAGGTTTTAAATCTAATGGTGTTAAAGAAAGATTTCATTGTCTTAAATTTGATAGGTTTGCCTCCATCATGTGATGTCTACGAGGATGTATTTGATAGGATCTAACCCATAAAATTTAACTTAGATAATACGTAAATATTTGAGATCTCTTGATGGTTTTACATATGGCATTCAGTTATTAGATCAATAAGTTTCATTATTTTAAAATTGATAGGCTTACCCCCATAATTTGACATCTATGAGGATGTATTTGATGGGACCAAACTCATCAAATTTAAATTGAAACAAAAATATTTTATTATCTTAAATTTGACAGGTTTTCCCCCATAATTTGATGTCTATGAGGATGTATTTGATAGGATCAAACCCATCAATTTAACTTAGATAATCCCCAAAGCTTTAAGATCTCTCAATGGTTTTACATGGGGAATTCAGTTATTAGATCAATAAGTTTCATTGTTTTAAAATTGATAGGTTTTCCCCCATCATTTGGCATCTATGAGGATGTATTTGATGGGACCAAACCCATAAAATTTAAATTAAAACATAAAGATTTCATTATCTTAAATTTGACAAGTTTATACCCATCATTTGATGTCTATGAGGACGTATTTGACAAGATCAAACTCGTCAAATTTAACTTAGACCTTTTCTAAGCCTAATTAAAGGGGGTATTTCTAAATCCTTTTTAAAAAATTCTTGGTTTTCTTATGAAGAAAAGATTGAGATATAAAATCTTTGCCTAAATATTTTACTGATTAAAAGGGTAAACTTCTTGTAGGATCCAATGGTGATCACTTGCTCACTAGATTTGATCTAATAGTGCACATCAACACGGAAACCTCAAGATCTCCTAAAGGATATAATTGGTTGTTTACTTGCTAGATTTGATCCAATGGTGTGAGCCAATTGAAGACTTTTCAAAGGACTCAAAAGCATGATAGATGGCATAATCAATAATCTCAAAGATCAAGAACCAATGAAATGCAAGGACCTAGATTTGGATTTTCAAAGTAAAATAAAAGGGACTTTTGAAAACCAATGGTCACTTTTCAAATGAAATTTATGAAAATTGTCATGAAAGGCATAAAACCCTACCACATAAGCTCCATGTAAGTATGGAGGATCTAAATGAAATATATTTCATCATTAAAAAACATAGGAGAGATGATACGAAAGGTTCCATCATATCTAAGGCATGCATGAGATCAAAGTTGGATGTTTTGGTCATTAAAGTAGAAAAACCCTAAACCCTCCACAAAGAAGGATAGAATAAGTTCAAATTGATTAGGTGATACTTTAGATAATTGAAAACTAAATTTAGATCAGGTGCCTTAGTGAGAACTTTGATAGCTTTTCAATTACAATACACTATTATCAATAGCAACGAATAGGCAATAGATGAAGATCAAAGTAGAGATTTATCTAATTTCAAATGGTGAAGGAAGGGTATTTAGGTACATAGAGTTTGACTTAATAGCATTGAATATATAAGGAATAAGGAATTGGTTTAAATTATTCTTCTTTATCAAAGAGTTACAACTAACTTCTTAGGAAGAAAAGAGGAATGCTTCAGTGTACCAAAGATACAAGGATTTAGTATCAATTAAAATGGAAAGCCTTCATCATGAAACTACTAAACCAAAGGTAATGCATTGCATCGACCTTCTTGTTTTAATTTTTGTTAAATTTAGAATAGATGGAGAATGGATTATTCATGAAGGAAATGTCAGTAAAGTTGCATGCATAGCTCCCATGGCCTTTGAGACTTATTATAATCTCCCTTTACCTCATGTTGATCTTCCTTCCTCAAGAGAATGTAAAAATTCCCAAAACTTGGATTTAGTTCTTTCACCTTGGTTAATCTAAGGTTCGCATGTTTTTAGGACCTTGAATGGTGAGATTCATATTACCCAATTTAGAGAAGGTGTTAGGGTAGCTATGACCTTATTGAATAGAGAATTTAGTTCTTCTATAACTTATGTGAGTAAGGTTTGGGTGTCTTATGTTTATTGTATATTGGATCGGAACCTAACCCCTCCCATTGAAGACTTGATAAGTTTTTTCTTGGCTAAATAGTTTACAACCATCAAGAGAAAGACCTTTAGAAATTTATTTATGATGTCTTACCTCTTAGATTCATTCCTGGCATTTATTAATTTCCTTGGCATCTCAAATTGGTCCCCTAATGGTAGGACTACCATTTCCAATCATTACTCCAAACTACATATTTTAAAATATGAGAATCATATACAATTCATATGTGATGGTGTCTTCCAAATCATTTTTGATACAATCACTAGTATTCCTATGCCTAGACTTCATCCTCTAATCAAAAAATAAGTGGAGACCATGGGGGATGTGTCATTATATCTAGATTGCACTATAATAAGGATAGAAGGAATCATGGTCCAGCCATACAGAATACCCATATATGTTCTCAGTAAAATTGTAAAGAAGAAATTGCTTATCAAATCATCTAAGGCATAGATTAGCATTACAAGAAGAATAAAAAGGCTCAGGTTCATCCCTTCCCACTATACATGGGTATAATTATAATCAAGGATTGGAAATATTTGGAGATCATGGTGGTATATAGGAACTCTTTTGATTTCCAATTAGATGATCTTAAGATGTGGGACCCCAATAATAGAGTTATTAACCATATTTAGGATAGGAAGGTCCCAAAGACTGAGTACAAGAATTAACCAGGTGTGGGGGATGGTATTTACACAAGTTCAAAGAACTTTGAAAAATTCCTATCTAGGGTTAAAAACTACAACCTAACCTTAGAATGTAGGCTAGTTAGGGATAATAATCCTTTAGGAGAAATATGGCAGTTACATCTTTTACAATATCACTTGTTGCCAGGACCATCTAGGACTACACATCAAGAACCACTTGTTGAGGGACAATCTGCTAAGCCTCAATAGGGATAATTGATAAAGTCACCTTAGATTGAGTAACTTGAGGATGTAAAAGGAAAATATAAAGCTAAAAGTGACTAGTCCAAGATTGAGCAAAGACTTGTTGAAAGCCTCCTAATTTAGGCATCCCCACCAAGGCCTTCTTCCCTAATAGAATTTATTAGCTTAATTGCTTTAGAAACTAGAGAAATAGTGGAGAATGCCTTGGTTAACATCAAAACTACTTATGGTTTGGATAAGAAAGAAGATCCATCTAAGGAAGTAGGCAAGGAATTGGTTCCATTGAGCAGTGGAAAGAGATAGGTAGAATTAGCCTTAGTTCCTCTGGCTCCAAGAAAGAGGCCTAGATTAACTTTCACTCACCCCACTAGTGAAATAAACCTCTTTAGTGATGAGAATCCTATTCATAGACCAACCATTCTTGATTGGTTTGTTTATGTGATGTTTTAGAAAATCCCATCTCTTTCTCCTTTACTAGCTCTGACTCGAGTGGACATAGGTGTTTAGTATAATGCCAAACCATAGATTCAGGATATGTTAAACAAACAAGTAGAGAGAAGCATCTATATTCTTCAAAATAAGGAAAGATAATGGGTTGGTAGCCCAAGGTCCCCTGGGAGTTCAAATGTAGATATTCTTGAACAACCATAGGTGAAAGAACTTAATCCTTAGGTTCAATTTAATCTAGAGACGTCAACTCTTGAAAGAGTAGTGACCAAGAAAGTCACTATTGGTACTGAGGAGTTCACCTTACAGAAGGTGGAGCCATTTATAGGATTAACTCCTATTCTAAGACAATTAACAGGGAAGCATCCTATTTTCAAAGATGATGTAGCTAGTGTGGTACTGGCCCAATCAATAATGGCCTTGGCTAGAATTCATAGATTGAAATAAAGGATCCTCAACTTGGAAATAGAAAAGAAAGATTTAGAAGCTCAGGTCTTCTTGATAATTCTTGAAAGTATATTGTAAATTATTAATAAATCCTTAATAGACGCATTCAAGAATTTAAAAATCATTAAGAATAGATTGAGTTCTTTAGACCATCAAGTTGAGATGGCACAAACCTTAATCATCTAGTGGTAGAATTTTCAAGCTCAAATGGAGGATCTCATCAAGGTGCATAAGATAAAGTAGGCCTTGAAATTCAAGATTATCAAACTCAAACAACTAGACATCCTCATGTTAGTTTTGGTAGATAAACAAGAATCTTTGATCACCTAGAGTAGTGATGTTAAGGACTTCAACAAGAGAGACATAGATTTGGTAAACTAGATTGAAAAACCTCTAGGTAATCTGTTAAATAACCCTTCTCAAACCACTACTTTAGGCTTGATTGATGATGAATAATTTAGGCAGAGGGTTAATACTAACATCCAAGACATCATATATAGCCAAGGTCATTCAGTTAAGGACAACTAGAAGAGCCTTGATACCATTACTTTTATAGGGAAGCAAATAGCAGAAGTACAATGTGTCAAGGAACTTGTATCTTGGATAGATAGTGAATTTGACAAGTTAGTGGATAAAGAAGGGGATTATCTAATGAAGCCTACAATGGATTTTGAGCTGATCAAGGAGCAATACAACAAGGTGAAGGACATTTTTAGATAGTGTTAATTGGAAGGACCCACCAAAGGAATTCCAAAAGGAATATTTCTTGTTGTAAAGTATATGCTAGTCTATTAGCATATACTCTTGTTTGTCAAGTTGGCATGTTTTTTTATCACATTTTGGATTTGTATCAAGGACAACTATCCTTATCCACATCTGGATATTTTTGAAAGTTAATTGGTTAACTGTTTATGTTTCTTATAAATAGGTAGATGGTTACCATTTTTAAGGAGATATTTTTTGAGAAATTTATACTAGGGGCATTTAATACAACTAAGGAATCTTAAAAAGATTATTTGATTATTTTTGTTAAATGTCTATGTTATCTCTCAATTAGAGGGAGTTATTTTGAATTTGAATCATTCTTATTATTTGATTTACATTCTTTGTCATAGGGTTGTTAATTTGTGCTAAATGCTAAATTAACTGTAAAGATATCAAATATACTTCATTTTATTTGCTTTGTAATTGGATGTACTTAGGTTATCTAGATCATAATAGTAAATCTTTAAAGTAAATTTGGTTCTTACTTATGATTCATATTTTTCCTTTGAATTTTGCCTGATTTGTGATATAATTTGAGCTTATGCTATTTTATAACATAAATTGGTTCAAATGTACTCAAAGTAATTGGAATTTTGTCATAATATTTGAGATGAAAACTTGCAATCACATTTATTTCTTCTTTACCCTCATTTTTTTCTTATTTTTATCAAGATTCACTCTATGTTAGAGGTCATTGTTAATAATCATTTAGTTTAACTACCGAATCTTCAGAATTATTAAGTATTCAAATAGTATAGACCCTGGTGGCTCCTAACGACTAAATCAAATGAATATTGTGGATAGTTTTCATACTTTGCTTATATTCCACCATAGACAATAACTGAATAATCACAAATCACAACTCATGCCATGGATTCTCAAAATCCTAAAATGAGAAGTGTTCTTCAAAACTAAGAGCACCTGTGGAATAATTATAAGCATCAACATATTATAGAGGGAATCCCTCTCTTCACTTTATTCTGATATTAGTATTATTGAGTTTTCAAGGTTATAAACAAAGGGAACCTATGCCACCTATAGTATCTTCTACCAGATGGGTCCCTAAGAACTCTATAACTCACAAGACACCATAATCAGTGTCATAGATTCCTTGCATAATTCCAAAAGCATGGATAGATATATATCACTTAGTATAATATATTTTAAGACTAGATTTACCTTTTCATATAACATGCATGATCACATTTCCTTTATTTGACACATGCCACATTAATAGTGAGTCTCCCATGAGACTCATCAGTTAATATTTTTTCTCCCTTCTTGTACATACTTTTTTTCTCTTGATACTTATATATAGTTCATTTTCATGTTGCTTGTACATAAATTATATTTAGAAATGAAAAAATAGTATGATATTTCAAAAACACAAAAAGACATTCAAATATTTACTCATAAAATAGAAACCTATAGATTGTATGCATTTCTATGTTTACACTTCTTATATTTTCTAGACACTACATATGATATCTATCTTAGTATAGTCAATTTTATCATACATATGTTCTTCAATTATTTTTGTCAAGTTCTTGTAGATTACTACATGACCCAAGTCTACTACACCAATCTAGCTTCACTATTATCTACCCACTAGGGGTATATACACTGATACATAGGTTCTTCATTTGTATATTCACCCACTTGGGGGAACCTTATGCATAGTTTTGATTACTAGGTTCTATTTTTCCATACTCTACATCATATCTTTAACATTATTATATATTGATATTGATCATGCTACACTTACTCATATTTTTTTCCAGCTATTTCTACTTTAGACTTAACATATGTACATATTATCTGTTACACAAATTTGTATTACTATTCATATATAATTTCATTTTTATCTTTCCTAGTTTAAACTTGATTGTATCTCTATGTTTCTTCTATTTGAGGGCATTTAAATATGTCATTATTCTTTGTCTCTATGCCACTTCTTTTCATAGTATGTATGCTTTCGACATGTTCTCATTTCCTTGTGTGTGACTTCTTAATTATGTATGTGGAACTTTGAACATGTAATTCTATGTGTCTATAAGCTAACATGATTATTTATTTCATATGTGGACATTTTAAAATATCATTATATGTATTATTTTATCAAATTTAGTGACATGTGCCCATGTCCCTTGTATTGTGGCCTCTTGGCCTACTTTATGTCCCTCATGTGTGTTGTATGTATGAATCATAGACATGAAACTCATCTCTTAATTAATACACACTCCAATTTTATATTCCATGAAGGACCTCTTGCATCTCTGCTTCCTACTTGGGTGTCATGATGGACATTATACCCCATCCCCTAGGTAGATACATAGTTTTACTTAAATTTATTGTTACATACTTTGTTATATCTATATTGACACCCTTGTGAATGATAGACATGACACACATCATAAATTAAAAACTTATTATCATATTATCTTACATTCTAGTGTTATGTATGCACATTATATCAGATTATTATGTATATATCATATATGCTCTAACTAACACACATCTTACAAAGATTTATTTTGAGGAAATTTCTTACATAGGTTCAAAAAGTCCCATAAAAAGAGGGGGAATTCATAGGGGTTTGTCATAAATATCATGATCTTATATTTCAATCATAGTAAATTTTTAGAACATAGGCTCAAATTATAAAAAATCAGACTCAGGTAAACATAGTGGGAAAATAGTGACATAAAAATTAGCATAGTTTCACAAAAAATAGACTAAAAGGACACTAGCATCCAAATTGGGACATTATCACCAATTTAAAATAATGGTGATATTGTCCAAGATATGGAACTAATGTCTAGTAGCCTCAATTTTATAAAAACCTTGATTGACCAAAAAAGTATAATAGGTATAGTATAGGTTTTAATAGGTTTAGTTATAGATTTATCAAATTTGCATAGATTCATATTAGTTTAGTTTAGCTTAGATTAATATTAGTTTTCTTAGATTAGGGACATCATGAATGGCATGGCCATTCCCATATTTAGTTTAGATACCTAGCTATAGATTATCATAACTCACTCTAGAATCTATGTGCTCATATATCACATTTAGGGGCATGTGTGTGGTACATTATTTCCATGTACTCACTCACACACTAGTTGTTTATATGGAATTACAAATTCCATGTCATTATATATTTTATATACATTAAACATCATATTATAGGTTACACACTAGTTTCATGATTTACTCCATCTATAGTGGTTGGCATTCCTGAATGGCCCAAAGCTACCTAATATACCTAAGTGGCCATAAAGCTGACATACCAAGTTAGACATTTACAATTACTTTGTGTAATTTTATTTTTATATGCATATAATACACATGGGTGGGAAATGATGGAGTCATATCCTACTTGATTTCTTGAGCCACCTACATGAGAGGGTTGGGAAACTCATCAGTCCAATCCAAGCTATTCATAGGTCATGATCTACCAAAAAAGGCTGGGAAATGATGGAGTCAAAAATGAATTTAGTCTTGAGCCACCCACACATGGGGATTGAGAAATCCATCATCTTAGTGAAATCTATTCACTAATTGATCAATTTATACACACACACACAGAGGTTTTCACTAGGTTTATGAGTTGGTTTGTGTACCTAATGAGGTGTATTCATTCCTTTCATCTCTCCTATTTTTGTACTTATTTTTACTTCTTTACGTAGTTTTTTGTTTAATTTTGATATCTCTTAAGTAAGGACTGATCTATGCACATTTTACTTTGTAGTACACACATTGGAGCATGATTCACATACTCAGACCCAACTTCATAAGCTTCACCTCTTAGGTAAGTTAAGGTACGCTTATTTTTCCTTTGTCCTAGTCACTTTGCTTTGTTGAATTTATAGAATATAGGGGGGGGAATGTAATAACATAAAAGTGTTATTTTAGTAGTAAGAGTGTTACTTGAGATTATTTATCCCTAGCTTAGCCCTAGACCTATCCTAAAGCCTATTTTCACACTTATCTAGCCTTTGTGTGGGCCAAAGGTATCCCTAATCATCTCAAAAGTAGTCCTAGACTAGGGTTCATTTTAATATTCCCTACTAGAAAACCTATTAGAAATATCTAGTGAATTTAGGAAATTTTGATTCATGGTCATGATGAATCCTCTGAGGGTGATGGTGAATGGTTAAATTGAATGGGTCAACCAAATAGTTGAACTGAATGTCTGAACTAGATGACTGAGATGAATGTTGTGGGTGAATGCACAAATCCAAATGGTTGAGTTGTGTGGTTGATGTAGAAAATTAAATATAGCTAATAATGACCTCAAATCAAGGTTTTGGCCAATTTCCACCCAAAATGCACAATTTAGCCTAAAAACACTAAAAAATACTAAATGATGTGAAACTAGCATATTCAAGTACCAATTTTGGCTAGAGTATCATTAAATGGGGTAGTGCAATTTATGGGTTATCTAACTTTGATAAGATCATTTCAAGTTAAAATGCCAATTTTACACCTAGGTGCTTTGGATTGCTCTTTCCTATCAAATCTCTTCCAAAAGTTGCATGCCTTTGTTATTTGATTTTGATAACATCCTAAATGGGATAACATATCCAATGCATCTGACATTGACTTCCAATTCTAATTTAGTCAAATTTTGGACCAATAATAAGGCATTATGATCAATTTGAGTAATTTGTGCACAAAGTGCTTAATCATGCTTAAGAGATAATTAAACCAAATTAGAGCCTAATTAATAATTATATGGAAACATGGTGAATACTTATTTTTGGAAATGAATATTGAATATCTGCATCATCAAGTGACCCCATTTCTTGGGAAGACATCCCTAGGCCATAAATGCCATAAATATTAGGATTCATGCCTCCCATGCCTCATAAAAGCCCTCCATTCCTCTTAATTTCTCCTCTATCCCAAATATTGATGAGTCTATTTATCAATTTTAATTTCATAATTTGATTAATCCTTAGCCACACATCTCAATCTTGAGATGGACAGTTCAGTTTGATTCAAGACATTTACAAAAATCTATAAATAAGAGGCCTTACCACATGATTATGCAAAGTTATAATGCATAATTGATTACAAATATTCATGAAAATAGTGTTACCATCCCAAATTTATTCCAATCCAAGCCAAGCCAAAAACTAAAGGTGCCAAAGAGAGATGGAGATAGCAAAGATTCAGTTGTCAAGGACTTCATGAGCACAAAGATAAACAAGCCACTAATACAAAGGCATTTGGAGCATCCAAGGAAGGTGAAGGAATTCTTGTTATTTTTCCTTATTTTTTATTTGTGTTTGTCATTTGATTTTTTTACTAAGCTCACCCAGTAATTAGGCATGAAAATGTTATCTTAGTGTGTTTTTGATTTGGTTTCATTCACTAACACCATACTAATCTCCTCTTCTTAGTCAAATTCCTAGTTCACATATGGCATGCCTGGTGGGACCAAACACATCCCACACATGAAGAAGAACATTTTGTGAACTAGGAATTTGACTAAGAAGAGGAGATTAGTGTGGTGTTAGTGAATGAAACAAAATCAAAAACACACTAAGCTAACATCATCATGCCTAGTTATTAGGGTGATCTTAGTTAAAAAAATGACAAACACAACTAAAAAGTAAGGAAAAACAAAAATAATTACTTCACCTTCATTATATGCTCCAAATGCCTTTGTAGTAGTGGCTTGCTCATCTTTATGCTCATGAAGTCCTTGGCAATGGAAGCTTGGCTACCTCCATCTCTCCTTGGCACCTTTAGCTTGTGGCTTGGCTTGGCTTGGAATCAATTTGGCATGGTAAAACTAGTTGTATAAATCTTTGTAATCAATTCTACATTATAACTTTGCATAATCATGTGTTAAAATTCATGTGGTAAGGCCTCCAATGTATAGATTTTTGCAAATGTCTAGAATCAACCTGAATCGTCCATCTCAAGATTGAGATGTGTGGCTAAGGATTAATCCAATTATATAATTAAAATTGATAAATAGGCTCATAAATATTTGGGATAGAGGAGCAATTGAGAGGCATAGAGAGCTTTGATGAGGCATGGGAGGCATGAATCTTGATATTTGTGGCATTTATGGCCTAGGGATGTCTTCCTAAGAAATGAGGTCACTTGATGATGCAGATATTCAATATTCATTTCTAAAAATAAGTATTCAACAAGTTTCCATAGAATTATTAATTAGGCTCTAATTTGGTTTAATTATCTCTTAAGCATGATTAAGCACTTTGTGCACAAATTGATTAGAATGCCTTGTTATTGGTCCAAAATTTGACTAGATTAGAATTGGAAGTCAATGTCAGATGTGCTGGATCCATAATCCCATTTAGGATGTTATCAAAATCAAATAACAAAAGCATGCATCTTGTGGAAGATATTTGATAGTAAAGATTAATCCAGAGCACCTAGGTGCAAAATTGGCATTTTGACTCAAAATGATCTGATCAAAGTTAGCTAGCCCATAAATTACATTGTCCCATTTAATCATAATCTAGCCAAAATTAGCACTTGAATATTTTAGTTTCACATCATTTATCATTTTTTAGTGTTTTTAGGCCAAATTGTGTATTTTAGGTGGAAATTGGCCAAAAGCCTAATTAGAGGTCATTGGTGGCTAATTTAGTTGTCTATAGTTTGCCCCTATTTGGGAAGATGTTACAAACCATAGGAAAAATAATGTATTCTCAAAGAATGAAAAGGTCTTATATGCCAAGAAGAAGATGATGACTAAAGAATAAAGCTCTAAATGGTGTTTGGGAAGCCTATGATGATGCCCTCTTGAGGGAGTATCCATCACATTTATTGATGGATGGTCCCTCAAAAATAAACAAGAAGAAAGGTGGAATTAATTCATGGTTGAGATTAATCTACATAAGAAAATTATTGCATGCATTGATGTAAAAAGGATGTTGATTTTCCAAAAGGCAATTATAATCAAGAATAAAAGTTAAAATAATGATTTTCCCATAGGTGGTTATAATCATTAAGCATACCTAGATTGGCTAAAACTAATGGTGATCCGATTAGGGATGATTAACAAGCATAACTCAAGGATATAACTTATAGATTAAAGATGAGCAGGTGTAAAGTGATGAAAGAGATGGATAGAAGAATACGATTGATTAGTGTGAATGATTTAGCTCTACCTACCAATGAGGAGATGCTTCTCCTTATTAGTAATGATACAACTAGAATGGCCAATGGGTTAATTTGATCAAGGGTGGGATGGGAGAATTTACCAAGGTGCCAAGGAGAAACTTCTATGGCTCCATTGATTGTAGACCTTCTTGAAGCTAATTTTTACCATAATATGTGATAGTAGGAATCATGATAAAACACCATGAAGACTTGGCCAAAATATGATTAAAGAATAACTCCCAATATCTAATAAACACTCGAAAATAATGCACTAGTGATAAAAACCATGATGACAATATTAATGGATGAATATGGATAGACTCAAGAATAATGTGCTCAAGGAATCACCTAATGAACACATATAGAGTGAGTTGAGGCAATAATGCTGAAAGCAAACAAACATGTAAGAAAATAAATAAATAAACAAATAAACAAATAACTTGAAATAAACAAACAAACAAAAATCCTAAAAACAAAATCAAAAGAAAGCATCCTAACAATGACAATGCCCCAGTAAGGCAGATCGAGGATCACTAACTAGGATTAGATAGGACATATATTTTTGTATTTTCAAATATTATGAATGTTTTTGGAATTTTTGAGGTATCTTAACTCAATTGAGAATGACAAGATACTTGCTCACAAAATGGTGAGAGTGTTTAGCTTAGGTTGCTCACAAACTGGTGAGAGTGTATGGAAAGGGGGACTGAGGTGACCTCAACTTGAATTGAGAATGACCCACATAGTCCTCAAATGACCCCAAGTCTTAGTAATTCCATCCATATAAAAGGTGGGGAAAAACCAACTAGGTCCCAACAAGTTCTCAAATCTAGCAAATGGCCAGTCAAATGAAAATAGCAATGGCACAGTGATGTGGCAATACATGATAAACAAGTGTTTCCCCTAGTTTTTCTATAGTGGTTATAACTAAGATACAATGACATAGGTAAATGATACTAATTTTCCCATGGGTGGTTATAACTAGTAGCAATATTGGTGAAACACTAATTTTCCCATAAGCAGTTATAATCAAGGTCACATAAACAAGCTTGATACATAATGGAAAATGAAAGATATCTTGATAGATCAATTGTCACACTACTTTCATATACTTTCATTTAAACATAGAATTTATTGATTGTTGAAATTTGATCATAATCCTCTCATAAAAACTATGGGAAGAACCAAAGGAACCAAGATCAAAATAGGATTGGGTAGGATGACTAAAAATAGGCTTTGATCTAGATAGGAATGGAATGGTTAGATGGCATGGTCTTGCTAAGGACAATGATGATTTGATAAAATGGTAAGAGGGTTTCCCCCAAGTGGTAAGGTAAGGTAAATGGAAAAGATATGTAGTAATGGTAAAATGATATGTAACAAGGGCAATGGCATGGCAATGAAATAGTATGGTACATGAAATGGTATGGTACATGTTTTTAGCCTGGGTGTGGTTTTTGATTCTATTGTTCTTATTGATGGGGAGATGCATGTCCTAATCAATAAATGATATAAAAAAATACTTGATCATGTTAATTTATATCCCATAATTCATTTTAATAACTACTCCATCAAGAATTGCCTATAAAATGTGATTCTAAGAATGTTGTGATCTTCATTGGTCATTAATTTTGTTTCCTTCAGATGTTGAGACAAGGTATCTTTGTAGCCTCTACAAAGGAAAGTGTGCCCATGGATGATCAATAAGGATAAATAATGGATGGTAGGTTGAATTGTGAAATGGAATGGTAGATGATAATGGAATGTGGAATGGTTGGGAAATAAATGAAGATCATGATGTTTAGTCACATGTAATGTTGTTGATGCCAAATTTGACATAATTTTAGTTGTGGCAGGGATGAAGACTTGTTCTCTCAATAGGACCATCATATTTTTATATAGTTTTATCTTGAGAGTAGCTACAATATGATTGGGCTATAGATTGGAAGCTATTTTGATTTGATCTTTGATTTTGTCTTCATCAAGTAGTGAAGAAATTTTATCCTCAGCTATTGGTGCTTGAATGAGGTTTTTACCAATGAAGTTGTCTTGATTGTCTCATAGCACCTCCAAGAAGTTTTCACTAAGTAATGTTGAATTTTTAATTTGGTTGTCTTCTAGTGCTTTCAAAAAAATTTCACTAAAAGATGTTGAGTTTTGACTTTGATTATATCTTAGCACTTCTAAAAAAGTTTCACTAGGAGAGTGTTCTTCTACTATATGAATGTGGTCTTGGTCTCCTTGCTCTTCTTCAACTACTATATCACCATAGATGAAGTTTAAAAAAGTGTGATTTTATTTATCCCAATCGACACTTATGGGAGATGGAATGTTAATGATATGGTTATTTTGGTTGATGGTAATGACATGTGGAATGATAATGGAATGGGGAGAGGCTACCAATCCTCATAGAAGATACTGGGATAAATTGTCTCAATACTAAAGTACTCATACTAAAAAAATGTATAAGGATCACAAATGTATTCAAATTTATCTACAAGGCATGCATAACCAATGTTGTAACAACCACAAACATATTCTTCTTTTGAATTTGATTCTAACTCAAGGGACTCTAAATTTGATGTTAAAATTGATGTTGATTCAAATTCTGATGGTAAATTTGATGTCAGTTCAAGAATAGAACCTAAATCTAACTCTACTTCTTTATTTGATGGGTAATCTATTATAATGATGTCTTGTTGAATATTTGGTTTTGGATAAGTAACAACCTATGATGGCATAATGGGCTCCATGAGAACTAGTTTGTCAAAGTGAGACTCCTCTAGGATGGGAAAAAGGTCAAGAGACAACTCCTTAGAGATTGGCTTGTCAATAGGAGGATCTTAAAAAATAGGCACATGGTAGAGGTAATAATTTTCCCAAAGGTGGTTATAATCATTAAGAAGTGACTCGAAAAAGAATAGATCATCAGTTTGAGACTTCTCAATAACTGATATAAGATCAATAGGCAATTCATCATAGGTTAACTTTTCACAAATGGTTGATTCAATAGAAACATCTCAGATTGGTTGGTTCTCTTGGCCCTGGTTTCCAATAAGTTGGAAGATACCAATTTTGAACATAGATTAGTGTTCAAATGATTTGATTAGTTGAGGTTTGAATGGGATTGGTATTGGATAAGTAATGACTTATGATTGCATAATGGTGGGGCATTTTGGAGCATGATTACTCATATGAGCCAAAGGATGAAGTCCTAAAATGGTAATGATAGGGTGTTATGGGGATTTATTACTCTCACAAGCTAAAGGACTAGGTCTTATAATGATGAAGGGTCCTTGTAGAGCTTGATTACTTGTACAAGCCAAAGGATGAGGTCCTAGTATAAAAATGGTTGGGCATTGTGAAGCTTAATTCCTCACACAAACTAATGGATGAGGTTTTGGTATGACATTGTGGTCCTAGAATAGAAATGGTATGATGTGGTAGAGCTTGATTACTCATATAAACCAAAGCATCCAAGTCTTCCTCATAAACCATATCATCTCAATTGCGAGTTGGCTCATAAACTAGTTCTTGACTGTGTTCTACATACTAATTATTGTAAAGAGGGTATGGATCTGTATCCCAAACAACATTATCTATAATTGGGTCTTCAAAGTCTTCCTCACAAGCCTCTTCATACCAATCTAGGTCTTGAGTTGGATTTTGAGCTGGTTTGTGACTTTGCTCCCATGATTGATTATTATGAGGTGGATATAAATCTATCTCAAAAACCATATTATCATCATCGAGGTCTTGACTAAATCCATAAAAATCATTTCGTGTGACCATTATATCATAATTTGGATTGTACATGAATCCATCATAAGTGTAATAGGACATATCTACATAAATGATAAAATCTCTAAAACAAAAAGGCTTAAAGTCCTACAAACTCTAAAAAATTATTTCTAAGGGATAAATGGTTGAAACTTGGTCTAAGTTGGTTGAAGGGGTGGAGTTATAACTCTAATATGGTCTAAAAGTGGAGTTGTATCTCAAAAATGATTTTTTCTAAGAGTTGGTATAAAACAGTCTAACATCAAATGTCTAATGTCAAATGTCATACACATAAAAGGTCAAGTGTTTGAATAAAAAATAGCATGTCAAAAGTCTAGGTCAAAGTGTTCCAAACAAGGTCTAAACTAGGAAAGGGAAATTTTGAGTTGTTAGGTCTTTTGTCCAAACATGGAGTCAAAATATAGGCTTAAACAATTAGGCATATGATAGGACTTTTGATTTAATCTAACAAGTTTGGAAACAACTTTGACATAAACCCAGCACATGGAATCAAACATAAACATGATCAATTGGCATAAGGCATACGATAAAAGGATATTTGAGAAAGGTTGTGTTTTCCCAAATAAAGGCACAAAAAATGATGAGGATAGGCATTAAACAAACAAACCATTAATAGTTTTAAAATTTGGTTAAACAATTAACTAAATTTATGCAACCCTAAAGAGAAATAGCTATGTATCAATCAGCCCCATGAAATAAGGCCTAAACAAAAATCAATCAATGTTTGAATCTAAACTTGACAATGCTAATTGAAAACTCAATGTTGAAAACTAGGATTTTACCAAATAAGCTAGACAAGATTGGATAACATGACAACACAAGACAAAGGTTTAAATGGTATACACAAAATGGTTTAAAACAAATGGTTTTTGATACAAGGTAAACTAGTCTTGAAACAAATTGAGTAGCCTAATGGCATAAGCATAATCAAATTATGTGATCTATGTTATGCTTCAAAAGACTCAAAATAAAAATGGTTTTAACATGTTTTGGGCAGAAGAAAACTAACCTCCTTGACTTAAATGCATTATTTTGACAGAATAAATAAGTTTTAATCTCAAAACATACCAAGTAAAAATGACCAAAATACACTGAGTATAATCATCCAAATCCTAGCAAGGGTGTGGCAATGCAGGGTTAACTAAACTATCAAGTTTTCAAATGTTTCTAGGGGAATCAATTGCATAATGACTTTCACATCAAATAATGAAAAAGACAAGAACCAAAACTTGGTGACCATGGAATTAACTAGTTGTAAAAAAGTTTAGTCCTTTTTACAACCACTACATCCTATTATTTTCTCAGTGTAGTGTGATGTCTAAATGTAGATACATCCCACGTGCAACTCAGAAGGAAAAAATGAATTCAATGTCAGGAGATGAAACCCTGGGTCAAAGCTTCCCTAAAGAACTTGTGGGAGGTAATGACATCCCCCTCATAAGCCAAGATGCAATGAAATTAAAGACATAAAATAAATAATTTAGGATCATTTTTAAGGTCACCCAAACTTTGATGAGTTTTTGGGGAGTGCTTTAAATGACATTCTTTCTAAGCCTTGGAGTAGGATTTTTACAATACGAATGGTGCTTTTGATTCCAAGGGTTCCCTAAAGGGGACAAATGAAAGAACATACACACAAAATTCCTCTTCTTTTCCAAAAAAAAATCTAATTTAAACAACTAAGTGAAATACAAAAAGCTTGGAAAAGTGAGTTTATTTTTAAACACCAAATTCAAAATATTGGGTGGTGTTCATTTGATTCCTTAGTCTTAAGATTGTGAACTTTGAAAACCTAACTTATGAAAACATTCACTTAAGCACCTAAATTTTTCATTAAGTACCAAAAAAAATATTGCTAATTCATTTTAAAATCATGCCAAAGATGCCTTAATATCATGTTTTAACAATTTCCAAGTCTATTGATTACCTATTTACCCTTAAGGTGTCACCCCAAAAGTAAATATGTTAGATTAGGAACATTTTAAATAGATTTTCAAAATTTTGTGAAAATATATATGAAAATTTAAACTAAAATAATGTCAAATTCTAAGAATTTAGGATAAATACATGGTTTAAAAAAAATCATCCAAAATAGAGTCCATATAACCCCAAACCAAGCATTTTAAAATGGCCTATTAGTTCTCAAGTTTTGTGTTTTTAAGAAAAACACAGTGACCAACGTCAGTTATACTAATCAATGATGGTTACACTTAATAATATATGATGGTTATCTAACCAACAATGGTTATACAAATAGTGATCGATGATGGCTATACCAACTGATGATGGTTTTACTAACTGACGGTGGTTACTGTGTAAACCTATGATAAAGAAAAATGACAAAACAAAGTTAGAAAATTAAATTTTGAAAGTTTTAATGATACAAATGAAGATTTTGAAATTTAATAATGATCTTATTCATGTGTGGGATGCATTTGGTCCCTTCAGGCATGCCATTATGTGATCTAGGAATTTGACTCAAGAGAGGATGGTTAGTATCATGTTAGTTTCATTTGAGATGAACGACTAAGCCATGTGGCTAAGATGAATGGTTGGGCCATGTGGTTGAGTTAAATAGATTATCCATATATCTAAGCCAAATGGATGAGCTATGTGGTTGAGCTGAATGGTTAAGCTATGTGGCTAAGCCAAATGGCTGAGCCATACAGATGAGCCAAATGGCTGAGCCATGCAGTTGAGCTATGTAATTGAGCCAACCAATTAAGATGAGTGGCTAAGCCATGTGGCTAAGTTGAACAATTGAGCCATATGGCTAGGTCATTTGGATATGTCACTTGACTATGTCATTAGGTTGTGTTCATATATATCATTAATCTTAGGTGTTTGGATTTGTCATTCAATGAAGAAATTTGGATTGTTGTTTAGTACTATCATTCATTTTCTTCATTCACTACTATTATTCAGTTTTATGCTCCTCCAATTGTGGTTTTTCTTGTTCCCTTAAGGGTTGGTGAGCCAACCCCTAAAAAAATATCCCTAAAATTTTGGTGATCTCGGTCCCATCTGTCAACCCTAAAAATTTACCAAAACCAAAATCCTAAAAATGAAATATTTGTGAATTAAAAAATATTCATTGCTAAAAAAAACCTTATCCTAGACCCTCAATCTTGTATCTTGTCCTTTTTTTCTTAGTGTTCTACCACATGGACACTAGTTTCATAATAGGGGTAGTAACTCCACATGGTACTAGTATCCCAATAATGGTGCTAATGGACTTTCCCAAATGGATATGTTTTAAAATCTAGAACCTCCTAAGGTTGGCCTAAACCTCTTTTATTACCTACACAAATAACATAACAATATAAATACATGACTTTTAGCCCTATAACCAATGGATGGAAATTAGATGGAAATTACACATTCAAACTCAGAACAAGTTCTACACAATTAAGGTTATCAATCCCTATTATACCCTACTTATGCCTACTACCATCTATTAGCCAAAATTGGATACCATGGATGAATATCATTCAAAACAAATTATCATAATGTTATTAACCTTGTTGGTAGTCATATGAAGTGCTTTGTCTTGGTCATAATGGATCTCATAGTAATAAACATTATGTGGTTCATAGTAGCTTTCAAGGTCTCCTAGAATGGTCTAGTTGTAATTGAATTCAAATCACTTAGTATTATTATTAAAGTAATTCAAGGTGGTCATTTCCAATGTGTTTAGCATAAATTAAGGTAAATTTGACAAGATTAAGGTATTTCATTTACTTTAGTCTTAGGGTATACTCTGATGTTGAGATGATAATTACTAGGAGAGATCTAATGTGAATATTTATATCATTATATAGGGGTTTTAAAATCCATTTGACATGTTTGTAAGGTCATGATATGTACTTGGATTTACATCTTGCCCAGAGTGTCTTGAAATTATTTCTCCAATGTTGAAACACTCTTTGTAATTGCCTATTCACTATTTATAATGTTCAAACAAGGTGATTATGAGAAATAATATGGAAAATAAGGTGAGAATAATCTTTTAACATTAAATCAACACCATAAAGGTCACAAGGATCACCAGTTTCATCTAGTTCAACATCTATAGCAGGGTATTGGTAGAATATAGAAGATTTATTGAGGAAAGAGGGTCTATGGAGGTCTCTTTGAGAGATTTTAAATTTTGATATAATATATTAAGTCATATAAGGATTCCTCCATGTTTCCTAGACTCAAAAAAATACATTAAAATATTTCAAAGACTAAATAAGAGCATAAAATCTATGTATTCTTTTTATTGGTTTAAAGATATTTTTCACAAGCTCAATAAGGTAGTATTATTAACAATGGTTCATGAAGGAGAAGGTGAGTTGGGTAAAAAATATTATGGGTAGATATTTTCCCTTATTCCCTTAATATTTCATGCATTAGTTTTAGGTTATAGGATCCATTCTTTATGAATAATCACTAACAAAAAAAGGTGTCAAAAACCCTTATAAAACTGCACGGGGTTAGTTTTCTCATGTTACAACATTATAAGGTATAATTAATGAATGATAATGATTATAAAGTGTCTATTTATAATTATTTTACCTAAAAAATAGTATATTTCCTCAAGGTTATTGATGTTCATGTTTATATTAACACCAAATAGTCTTATTTTTTAAGACTAGACATGACAGCCACAGTTTGAAGGATCTATGAATTATTTTGGTGCATGTAATGAATGAAAGGAAGTTTTTAATAGTTTATAAAAATTAATAAATACCCATAAAATATATTCAAATCATAATTTAATAAATTAACTTCAATAAAAGTATATACTTATGGATGCACAATTGGGCTATATGAACTAGTAGACATGGTTGAGATAACCCTTGTCAAGTAGTGGTCATAACATTTTTTGTATCACCCCCTTTAGTTCATAGTTTATTTCTCCCCCTTTCCTTGAAATCTAGTAGATTAGTGATTGATCCTAAGTGATACATCAAGAGAACTAGCCCTTATCTAGAAGTTCAATCCATTTTTTAGGTCACCCACAACCTAGGATTATTCTCATGTGTAAATTAGATTTAAAGGACTTGAAACATGCTCTTAAATGGTGAAAAAATATGTTATAACACCATATACAATAGTATTAATCTCAAATTAGCCAAATTTCTATTATCAAGCACATTCAAAGAACTCAAAGGCACTATCATATTAGCTTCACTTGCACTTGTACCAAAACTTAGGTGGAGAGAACTACATTTGGATTGATCCCTCCTTAGATTATTGATATGTAGGTAAATATCATCATAGAGGGGTGTTGAGTATGTCTAGCCTACCCCAATAACAAACACACTTTTTAGCATGTATCAATTAGATGCCCTAGTTATATGGAGAATTAGGGTTTTCTCATAAATTTAATCAAAATAGGCAATATAAAAGGTATCAAGACTCGTGCATGCATGAAAAAAAATCAAATATATAGACATAGGTGCACCCAAAAGCTTGGGACACTACTACCCAGAGGACACTACCACTAATATTATGACACTACCATCACATTTCCAATAATGGTGTTATTATCTAATTAGAGAACTACTATCTAGAAGGTGTTCTAAAATAAGGATTCAATTTGTGACACTCAAACTAGATGTATACTTAATTTACAATCTCCAAATCATTTATCTCATTTGTTTTCCATCTAATTTCTAACTTTCACTACTTATTACTATTTTAAAAAAAGTCAAAACTAATCAATTCTTTAATGAATTTGTGAATGTATTTATTACATATTATTACACTAATTTAGTCTACTCAGCTCGTTAACAAACATTAGATTTACACTTGATAAGTCCTAAAAGGTTAAAAAATTATTCATATGCTTCAATGTTACATCTATAAGAATCCAATATAATTTAAGTGTGCAAAAATGTTATTACATGATTATATCTTTCATAAATGTTCTCTCTTTGTATTTTGAAACAAGTGATTTACAATAAATATCCATCATATCAACAGGGGGCATCATAATGAGATTATATCCAAGATTTCAAAAGAATACATTTTAGATCTAACAATTCAAAATAAGTAAAAATCAAAATTTATATTTTGGAGGCATTCATCTTTCATATGCACTCCATTCTTACACTTACTCAAGCACATATACACTTGTGTGAAAATAGTTAAAAGATTTCAAACATTTTTTAAAATAACAAATTGTCATTATATATAGTATAGGGGGCATGATATAAATTAATTTCCAAGCTATTTCTCTACACATTTTATAATTATCTTTTCCAAGTTTCAAAGTTTCAATAATTTACAATATGAATCCAAATCTGTTTGCAGTGATGTGATTTATATTTTTCAATCCGAACACATTTGATATTAGTGACACTCCACATCTTGGTTATATTTTTGTGAGTCATGTATTGGTTCCCACCTCTTATTTTTGGTTTATTAAGTGAGCCATGCTTGAGCTTAGTGATGCTCCATGTCTTAGTTGCACTTTAACGAACCACTTTATTTATTCCAATATCTTCATGCATTATACATTACTCTATGATAGCCAAATAATATAATATTTTAAACTCAAACGTATTTACTAATTCTTCAAATTAATACTTGATCACCCTAAATTCACCACATGTTCAACACTTTATCACATGCCTCAATAAGGAGGCATGCACATCTTCATGACAAAGTCAAAGTGTGTATACATACTCAGGTTTTGCAATTATTTTACTCTACTAATTTTAGAAATCACTATAATTACAAGGGGTATTTAGAAACATAAAATTGGATAATAAATTATTTAACATGGTTATTTTTGACCCCTTTACCTTGCTTATTAAAATTTACATTTAGATAATCCACAATCTATGAGAAATCATTCAAAGTATTGCAATTACTGAAAACATCATCTAGACTTCCCTATTTTACCCCCATTAATCCTTATTAAACATACACTTTATTAAAAATTTGGATTAATGAGAATAAATTAATTTTGGATAAGTTTTAACTAGGTAGATATGAACACACTTTCACCTATCTAGTGGTGTGGACTTATATCCTACAATCTAATAACTAATATTTTCAAAATGGCACGCTTTCTAACAATTTTCCCATATATGTCAATATGTCAGTTATCATAAAAATTTGAAAGATATATTTATAAAATAACATCAAGGTTCAAAATTGAAAGGACTTATCTCTCACTTACTAGATATTATCTCTTTATGATTTCAAAAGCTTTTATTTTCTAAGTAAATATCTCTATTGTAATTTTACTAGTAATTTTATAGTTCTTAGGGAAGTATAATTTTATTTATTGTAGGTTGAAAGAATATTTTTCAATAATTATAATAAAATTTACTTGTTTATTTAAAATTATATTCCCTAAAATGAGAACTACATTGGCTTGAGGCCCTTTGGGTTATGTAGGCAACACAGTCAATAAGGTGTTTTCTGAGGATAGTTTGGCCATTGCCACTTCCCTCATTTTTGAAATTGATCTTATTTTGTGTGTTTCTATATTTAGTGTGATTTTGAAATAATATTGTTCTAATTTTATAATTATGTTGTGTATCAATTCAAGTTCCATGTAGAAATATAACACATTCATCCATATGTGAATAAACACAATTTTTTCGATCTAGTGCATAGTTTGACAAGATAAAGTTATAGTAGCATACAACAACACACAACACTCATATCCCTATCAAGTGGACTTGTCCTAATAAATATAAATACATTATTTTATGATGCATATATGTTTTCAAGTTTTATAATAAGTCACAACTTATATAAATTTACCATAACATTAAATAAAATAGTTGCAAGGACAATTATCTAGCCATAACCTTAGTTTTATATTTTTAAAAATTATTTAAATTTTATATATATATATATATCTATATTTATTATATTATGTTTTATATATCATCCTAGATCATATTTCAATACTCTATATTTCTAATTAGAGTTAATTTTAATTCATAATTAATATTAGTGTAAATAGAAAGAAAAATATCATGGCACCAATTGTTACTGCAATTCCTGCAGCATCAACACTTGAAGTAACAAATTTTTAGCATAAGTTGGAAGAATACAATGACATATTTCAAATACAAAAATAAGTGCCTATACACTATATAGTGAAGCATAATATTTATCTAATCCATGGACTACCTATTCCTAATGTTTATTTATACTATAAACCCTTTCTAGAGAATGAAAAAAACAAGTGACATATCCATAAACTAGTGGAAAATATCAATCCCATAGAATTTACTTACAAAATCTCAATTGTATTATCACCAAATAAAGATGGCACATGGAGGTTGTGCATTAATTACTGATCACTCAACAAGAACATAGTTAAAATCTACTATCCTTTTCCAAGGATTGAGGATATTTTGGACCAACTTCATGGTGAAATATACTTCACTAAAATTTATATTAATTTTGGGTATAATCATATGTATTTGGATCCTATAGACACATGGAAGACAAAAATTAAGGCCAAAGAAGGTTTGTTCAAATGGTTAGTCATTCCCTGTGGTTTGACTAATGTATCAACCACATTAATACATATGATGAATGATATTATTAGGAAATTTACTAATTAATTTGTCATAGTATACCTTGATGACATCATGATCTTTATAAAAACATGTGATAAACATTTACACCATATAAAACAAGTTATTGACACTACAAAAACACAAAATGTATGCAAACATGGAAAAAAAATCAATTTTACATGTCATTGATTTAGTATCGAGGATACATTGTAGATACACAAGGAATGCATGTGCACCCATTTAATATTCAAGTCATCTAGGATTTCACATAACCAAATAATTTTACATAGGTTCTCAAAATTTTGGGTTTGGAAAATTTATACATGATATTTTTACTTGTTTTTTCTCATGTGAATTTTCCACTACACCAAATTAACTAAGGTGAAGTTAAATGAAAGTTTAATTGGAATGATACACAATAAAAAAAATTCAAATAATTAATACATACACTATTTCATACACCAATAATTTATTTAACAGGCCTTCAAAAACCATTTGAGGTTGAGATAGATGCCTCTAACTTTATACTAGGAGTAGTCCTCACTCAATATGCTCAACTAGTTGCTTGCCATAATGAAAAATTCAATGCATTAGTAAGAAAATAACCAACATATGATCATCAGATTTATGTTATTATTTAATCATGTAAGCATTATAATCATTATATATTTTTAAAGGAGACTGTGATCCACATAGATTGTAGAGTTAGAACAAGTTATAACAAAAGTGGCATGAAAAATAGTCTTCTTATCTTTAGAAATGACATCTAAACATCAAGCATAAGAATGGAAGTGTCAATATATATGTATATTTATTGAACTAACCACAAGTTCAAAATCTCTTTTATGTACTTAATGCATGTTGGCATGAAGTCAACACATGGTTACAATTGTCTCCATCTGACATGGATTTTGTAGATATATACTAGAATTTTCTCTATAGTAATTCAATACTAAATTTCTACTTTCAAAATGAAATTTTATATCATATTTGGCACTTGTGCATTACACATAAGGAAAAAGGACAAAATAATATGGGAAGATCATTTTATCAAGGTTAAAGGAGTCTAATATCTCCAAGTACATCAAGTCTTGAACACACCTATATTGTTTCAAAAAATATTATGGAAATATATTACAATGGAATTTCTCTTAGAATACCATAATACTAAGCATGGTAATGATTATGTTTATTTATTAGTTGATATATTCTCAAAGTTGGATATTCTCATACCCTATAAGAAATATATATGAACTATAGAAAAAGCTCAATTATACTTTCAATATGTCTAGATCAACTTTTAAATCCTATAAACTATCTTTTATGATAGGGCACAAGGTTTGTGAAACATTTCTAGAAATTACTTTGGTATATTTTAGACACAAATATAAACAAGATTAATGGCTTTCATCATTATATTAATGGACATATGAAAGTGGTCAATAGGATGATAGTGTATATTCTATGAGTATAAAATTATAATAATTAATTCAATTGGGATAAAATTATTCATTTCAATTAGTATAGATACAAAAAATATCCACACAAATTTACCACACATGACCTTTTTAAGGTTTTTTTGGGTTTCTAAACTTTAACACCCATTGAAATAGCTTATATTATTCTTTTAACAACATCAAAATATCATTCAACTCAAAAAGAAGTTCATGAATCTATTTAATTCATTGAGCACATTAAAAACTAGGTACTGTAGAGTAATTTCCTACTCTACATCGTATTTATTTTATTTTTTGATTCGAGCACTGCAATTTTGGTTCCTACGTATCCTTGGACATCATATCATAATTTTGAAGTAGAGGGCCAATTCATTTTTCCTAAGTATCGAAGTGAAACAGAAGCTACCAAGTGTCGCCCTTCGAGCACGAGTCTTTTTCCCCTTCTTGTTTCCTTCGTCTCATTTTGCCCAAGTATCAAATTCAAGCAGAAGTCACCACGTTTCAATTTTTGAGAGACAAAGATGGACAGCTGGCATCCTTCAAACACCCTTTTTTAACTTTTGGGAAGGCCGTGAAATGTGCCACGTACTTAATAACGGCTAAGCATAACACACCACATGTCAGCGTTTGAGTCTCATAGAGGCACCCGTGTTTCATTCTACCTTTTGACAATGAATTTCAATGGACCAAGCAACATAGAGAGTGGAAAGCACCAGGTGGTAGTTGTGAAGACCCTGAATGACCTTTTTGAAGAAGGTAGTGAAAGATGCCACATTCCCTAGATAGAGAAGTAGAAGATGCCACGTATATTCCTAGGAGTAGCAGAGATCACCACGTGTCAATTTTTGAGAGACCATCTTTGAGCCTAATTACCAAATATAGATTGTGGTGGGTCCCTGAGTGTTACTCCAAAGAACTATGGAAGTGATGAATGTCAACAAGTGAAGACTACCATGTGCATCCATCCCTTCCTAAAAGGTTGCCCAAGCAAGGAACGTGATAAGTTTTGTTTTGTTAAAACTGCAAAGTATCAAGGAAGTGGATTACAACAGGTGTCGAAGGTAGAGCATCCCTCAATGAAATATAAAGAAAGTGAAAGTGGCCAAGTGTCATCCTCTGGTGACTTCTAGACTATAAAGGAGAATTTTCATGGATTGACTAAGTGTCCTCGCATCCGTCTAGCTATTTTAGCAAAGATGGAAAGAAATTCAGTGTGAGTTATTCCTGGTAGATAAAATAGTGCATCAGGTAGATTTTTGGGGGATTACAAGCATTGAAGACACCATCTATTTGTTCCCTAATAGTAGAGGTAGAGTAGATAGTTGAGCGGCCAAACAGATGATGGAACGAAGAATTTTTGGTGTGAAGAGAGGTACTAGACATTGATTGCCATGCTGCAGTCAGGGTAGTTCTTGATAAGACCAGGATGCATCCAAGGCATTGAATGCACCATCTATTTTATCCCCTGTGAGTGAAGGATGGAGTGGAATTGTGTGGGAAAGAAAGTGATAGAAGGAGACATCCGAAGCTATATAAGCAGGATTGTAAAATATAAAAAAGGGGGGAATTCTATAGTTTTAGACTTTCTAGAGTTTTTGACTAGTAATATCATTTGCTCTTATCTCAATTTTCTTGAGTTATAAAGTTGATGTAACTATGCATGTTTTTGTGCCTTTTATGTGGCTAAATGAATTAAGAAGATTTGAACTCCATGCCTTGGTTGGTGTTATCTGTGTCATTTGCAAAGTAGTCTATACTACAATTTTTTTGGAGTTGTGATTAGGAATGTTATTTGCTTTTGTCTAATTTTATTGAGTTGGAAGGTTTACATAACTATACATGACTTCTACGCCTCTTATGTGATTGGAAGATTCTATTCAGAAGATTGAACACTATGCCTTTGTTGACATTCTCTGTATCTCAGCAAAAGAATCCCGTGTTGTGAGCCTCTGTTTCTATTATTTCAATCTTTCACATTGATCATGCACTTGTCTGCTCTTAAATGTAACTAAATCCTATAATAGTTTCACTATGCTTAGGTTAGGATTAGGATTACACTCATGCACATCACCATAGTTAGGTTTCATTCCTGCATTTTCATTTTTGTTTAATCTTCTACCCCTTTTCCCCCAACACTTGACACAAAAGAAGAGACCAACTTCTCTAAAACCTGGAGGTTGTTTAAAGCCACATTGTCCCACAGCTTGAAACTTCCCATTGTTGATTGATTAAGATCAAGCACAATTTTTGTCATCAACAGTTTCTGGCATGCCTAGTGGGACAAATCGTTCAAGGAAGTTGGAGAATTCTGGTGTATTCCTTAGCCAATCAGCCTTTGGAGGTTTTTATCGACACCAAAAATGATTCTGAGTCATCAGCCAATTAAGCACTATCATCAAGAAATCCCTTTTGGTTGTATAATTTTGTTACTCATAGCTATGAGTCTTATTATACTTCAAATATGTTTTATCAAGAACAAGCTTCTCCTGGAATCATGTCAAGTAACAAGGATGCAGATGGTTATGAGCTGTACCAATCTTATGCCCAGTCTCCCCAATATATCATCCCCCTTGCTCAACCTGACCTTATTTTCACCTTCAAAAAAACATTGCTGGGATCTAAAAAATATGTGTTAGAGCTTGACAGTAGGAGGGGATATGGCCAAGAAATTCCTTGTCATGTCATCTATCAAGTAAGGGATGCAATAAATCTGATTAAAAGTGAGTGGGATCCCATTGAAAGGGTAAATTGGCAAGAGCTTACATATGAGATGTTAGATGTGTGTGGATTGATTGTATTTCTAAAGGAGAAGCTGGACATTCATGAGAGATAGCTTTACCAAGTCTATCAACCTACACATTCATACACCACCCTTGTTCATGAGCAAGGTCAAAATCATTTCCCAAATAATGCAGAGTCTATGATAGCATCAAGGGAAAAGGACCTCGAATCCTCACTTTACCCTCAAGTCCCTCCCACTCTTCCTCAAGAAGCCTCTTGTTTTTCATCACCACCTTTTTCTTTATCCCTTTTCAAATAAGAATATATTTTGAAGGAAGCAGCTGAGTATGCAGAAGAGTACGATCAATTCATGAATAGTCAAAAGGATTCCTTAAGTACAAATGAAGAGGAAATCACCATAGATCCCCCCTTTGATGAACAAGAGGACAAGTCACCAGCTTTCTCCTTAACTTTTGATGAGGAAGAGATCATTTCTGACTTTTTCTTCACCCTACAAGAGGATATGGAGGAGTATTGACACTCCCTTGATCAAGTCATTAAGACAGGTGACACTATCTTTCAAAAAGGCTATGGATTGGCTAGATATGGAGAAGATGACTGTGAGGATCAACTGAGTATACAAAAGGGATACCAACTTTCAGATTCATCCTTTCAAGAGGATGCAGTCATCATGAAGCATGATGATGAAATAAAGCTGGAACCTGAAGAAGATAAGCTGGAAGACAAGGGATATCAGAGGGCATAACACGAAGAGCCAATATCTGATGATTTCTTGATGACACATGATAGCGCAAAGAACTAGTATTCGATGAGATTTTAAGGACAAGAAGAGTTCATGGGTGTCAAAAGCATGTTCGACTCAAACTCATTCAAATGTTGACAAATCCATGTGGCCAGCATAAAGGACATCCCATCAAAGATATACCCATTGTAATCACTGGTATGGCAACACAAGTTGGCTTGTCATAAAGAAAATGTTGGAATTTTTTTTTTTGATCCTAGAGGGAAATAAGAATATTCAATTAATGTAGTTAGGTAGTTTCCCATTCCCACATTATTTTGTTTTTTGTTTTTCTTTCCTACTTTTCTTTTAAAAATAAGTGTTTTAAATGTAGAGTCGGTGTCTTAAAAGTTTTAATTCTTTAAATTTTTCTACATTAAATGCTTCCCCAAATCCATCGAGATCTCTAAGGTACCTTACGCCGCATAATGTGTCCACCTCGCTATTTCCTGAAGATTGAGTAGGATTTGCTAACGGTCACCCAAAATTAATGCTATTTGGGACTTGATAGGCCCATAAATATCCCTTAGCAAAATTTAAAGTTTACAAACTCTCAAGCATTCTTGTGAAAATATCCTGCTCATTGTGATTGATAGTGCCTAGAAAAATTTGTTTCAGCGAGTGAATTTTTATCTTGCACAAGGTTCATACCAGGTTATCATACAAGAGATATAGAGATGGCGGGAGCATCATCTTTGCAACAAGGAATAGGGACACCTGGATACCTTGATAGATTATTGGCTAGTAAATCATATGTTGTAGCTCCTGTGCAACCACCAAGGAACTACCCAAGAACAAAAGTCCTGGGACTCGATCAAACTAGTGACCCATCTAAGGTAAGGGACTATGTAGATGGGATCATGGACCTGACCCTACAAAGAGCCAATAGCAAGAACCTTAGAGAAGGGGCACACCAAAGGTGTCTACAAAGAGCTAGGGCAAGGCAATATGAGACATTTGAGATGAGGATATGGACTTCACAATTGGCTCAATTCATTGTCCCAACCATGCATCCATGCCCTGATATAATTGAATTATGCATGGACTTGCTCCATCCACAATCTTACACCATTCAACAAGGCCCATTCATGCTATAGGTCACCACACAAGCTATCAGGGACATGTTTGCCATACAATATGATGGTACTGCCACCTTCCCCACCATTGATAAGATGCAAAGGACATGGGCAAATGTAAACACTCAGACTAGGTTTTTGAGGTCTGAGTTACAAATGAATGATGGTGATGCAACGGTACCCACGCTCCTTGCATCAAGAACTTAGTTCATGCTCGCTAGCCAAGATGCACTGTCAATGATGGCACTCATCTTTGGCATAAAGGATGACACGGTAATATATGCTGAGTAAATGGCCATCCTCTTCAGGCTAAAAATAGTTGACAAGATGTAGGAGTACCTTCTAGACTTCTTTGAGCATATCGCCTTCTCAATAGTGGAGCAGCTGACCCAATTCAAGTCAAAAGGGATATTTAGGTGCTCCTCCTTTCTATTTCATCTAATACCGCACCAAAATCCTAACCTCTTCTCCCAATTTATGAATCTGAACCTATATGACCCAGCCTTTGATCCCCAAAGAACTATACCTGTGTCTACATAGATAGATGTTTTATCAAAAACCAATGACACATATGATTTATAGGAATTGTTTGTCACCCCTATTCTTCATTGCCTTAGCCCTAAGCCTATGATAAATAGGTTATTCCCAAGTGTTACAAACCTCCTGGTTAGTTTCCCAATCCCATATGATTTATATTTTAGGGCCCATCACACGACCTTAAGGGTCCATGGATTTTGTGGAGAGCCAGTATTGATACCAAAGGTTTTAACTCTTTGGTTAGCATTCCTTAAAATTTCTAGGTAAGTGTCAGTGGTTGATAATGAATATGACTCCAGGAAGAAGAAGAAGAGGAAAATATACAATCTTCCATGGATGGTAGGCAATGTAAGCCTGGAAGCCATAGAAGCTGAAAATGCACTACTAAGGAAGCTAGCCTTCCTTGGATTCTTGTTGATAGAGGAAAAGTGGGCTTATGACCCAACTAATTACATAGCCTCCGTAGTGAATACAAATAGAATTCGAGCCAGGATTGCGCATGAAGGCTGCCCTTTTTGGGAGACCAAGAAGAATCCTACTGAAGATACCCCTAGTCTCTATGTTGAGCTAACAAATTTGCCACCCCCACAAAATAGGCTATGGGAGACCTTATATGATAAACAGAGGGATTATGATCCCAAAGTCAGGATGACCTCTGGTTTGAGAAGGAGGCTGAGGAACAAAGATGGGATGCAAAAAAAATTAAGGCCTATTGGAAATATAGGCAAGAAATTTCCCAAACCACCCATGCTTTGAGAGGCATAGATTCAGATGAAAGGTGGGAAGAAATCTCGGATGAGTGGCATCCATCCCCTGCATCTAGCCCAAAAACAAGTCAAACGCTGACACTCAGGGTGGAGCAAGTAGCTGGAGTAGGACCAAGCCAACAACTGTAGACTTTAGAGCAAGCTGCAACTACCATAAAACAACAAAGAAGTGTGGTATCTTCACCACCATAGGATTCTCCATCATCAGGAGTGATTGAAGTCCCCAGTTCTCCACATGTGCCACTGACAACAACAAAGGTGAAAGGGAAACAAATGCAGCCAGAGGCAAAAACACCCAAGAAGAGAAGGAGGGTGCAGTTCTACTTGGATTCAGAGGAGGAAGAAGAGCCTTCACAGTACCCAGTGTAGGGTACTACAACTTCCCCTTAAGTAAGTATTACTTCCCCTCTTCCCTCTCACTCTTCCCCTTTCCCTATCAGTGTGGTGCCTCTACCTATCCAAATGACACCTCCCACCACTGCTACCATTCCCATTTTGCAATTCACCCCATCCTTGATGCCTCAAGCCTTAACATTACCCTATTTCTCCCCCTCCATTCCCAAAAAGATGCCCTTATAACTCACCCCTACCTAGCTAATGGCTCTCTAATATGGCCTGCCATAAGGATTTCCTTTTTCAAGAGGACATATTACATCCACTTCCACTTTCTAGATGCAGACTGATGTAGCAAAGAAGGCAAGAGAGGCCTAGTTGGAGAAGAAGAGGATTAAAGAGAATAAAGTGTTGGCTATCCCACATTTGAGGTCACAATTTGACCCCATTCAATAGCAGCTGATGGTGACCCATTTGTCACCCAACGTTGCCAAGCCGAGCAAGCAAATGCAGCTATAAGACTACATGATGAACACAGTGGCCATTGACATGTCCCTATTCAGACCCCAGGATAGAGTCAAGCTGTTGAACAAATCCACTTCTATAGTCACAGAAGATTATTTTAAGAAATCAAGAAGATTACAAAAGATGGAGGCCAATTTGGCCCAAGAAAAGACAAACTATAATAGTTTGGCCAAAGAAATAAATAGGAGAGACAATGAAATAGCTAGTCTATAGAAACAGTTGCAAGATACTGTTTCCCTCTAGACTCAATAGGTAATTTAGACCCAAAATGATTCATTGAAGATAGAGCTTGCACTTGTGAAAGATGCAGCTATAGCTCTAAGATAGGAAAATGCAACATTACAGGGAAGAGTTGAAGGAATTCAACTACAAGTTACCCAATCACAGTAAAGGTTGCTAGAGGAGCAGAATGAGGCTATGGCTTTTTAAGCCCAGTTTTAAGTAGAGTAACAAAGGACAACACAACTGGCAATTGAGATGGCCAATAGGCCAAGAGGTGTCAGAGTGGTGCAGCTGGTGAAGGAGCTCTATAAGTCAGTGTGGGCAAGAATATCTTCAAAGATTATCTAGCTCAGGCCATTTTTCACCTTCTTACTCAACGCACAACAACTATGCAAAAAGGGTGGAAAATTTAGTATAGAACACTCTAGCCACAATCCCCAGAAGAGTCACAGACTCCCATTCATTACTGGAGAAGCTCTATAACACAAGGGATGCAACATTGGTAGCTGTAGGAATCCCAAATAGAATGGCTACTAAAAAATAGGTCAATGAGGAGCTTAGTTGCAATGCCACAGCCAATAGTTGCAGAAGCTGTCTCGATGTTGTGAAAGAAGGCATCAGTGAGATGAGACACCACATTGAAGATTTGGTGTAACTAGGCCTGCCTTCCCCATTTCTAGGTGCAAAGACGGTCCTGATGGCCGATCAACTTTAACCATTGCTACTAGCTAAACAAAGGGATCAGATAGTTTTATAGAGCTTGCAGGATGATTCCATAGCCCTAAAGGTTAAAACTATTTTGATTCCTATTTTTTGGCTAGAATCCAAGATGAAATCCATGGTCCAAATCTTACAAACCTTTTCACACAAGGATATTATCAACCTTAATCTGGCCTTCGTGGAATTGTAGAGTAAGCAAGGATTATCTGACCATGAGTGGTTTATCTACCAAATAGCTCTTTCAAAGCTGTAAATTTTCAAATTTTGATCGAGTGGGAGTTGGGTTCTTTTTGAGCAAGCTCAAAAGTCCTGGAGGTCACCAATAACTGTAGAGTAATTTCCTACTCTACATCGTATTTATTTTATTTTTTGATTCAAGCACTATAATTTTGGTTCCTACGTATCCTTAGACGTTGCGGCATAATTTTGAAGTAGAGGGCCAGTTCATTTTTCCTAAGTATCAAAGTGCAGTAGAAGCTACCAAGCGTCACCCTTCGAGCATGAGTCTTTTTCCCCTTCTTGTTTCCTTTGTCTCATTTTTCCCAAGTATCGAATTCAAGTGAAAGTCACCACGTGTTGATTTTTGGGAGATAAAGATGGACAACTGACATCCTCTAAACACCCTTTTGTAACTTTTGGGAAGGCTATAGAATGTGCCACGTACCTAATAATAGCTAAGTGGAATGCACCACATGTCAGTGTCTGAGTCTCATAGAGGCACCCATGTTTTATTCCACCTTTTGACAAAGACTTTCAATAGACCCAACAACATAGAGAGTGAAAAGCGCCAGGTGGCAGTTGTGAAGACCTTGAATGATCTTTTTGAAAAAGGTAGCAGAAGACACCACATTCCCAAGATAAAGAAGTGGAAGATGCCATGTATCTTCATAGGAGCAGTGGAGATCACCACGTGTCAATTTCTGAGAGACCATCTTTGAGCCTAATTGCCAAAGAAATATTGTGGTGGGTCCCCACATGTTACTCCAAATAACTATGGAAGTGATGAATGTCAACAAGTGAAGACTACCACGTGCATCCATCCCTTCCTAAAAGGTTGTCTAAGCAAGGAATGCAATAAGTTTTGTTTTGTTAAAATTGCAAAGTATCAAGGAAGTGGATTGTGATAGGTGTTTAAGGAAGAGCATCACTCAATGAAATATAAAGAAAGTGAAAGTGGCCAAGTGTCATCCTCTAGTGCCTTCTAGACCATAAAGGAGAATTTTCATAGACTGACTAAGTCTCCTTACATCCATCTATCTATTTCAGCAAAGATGGAAAGAAATTTAGCGTGAGTTATTACTAGTAGATAGAATAGTGCACTGGGTAGATTTTTGGGGGCTTATAAGCATTAAAGACACCATTTATTTGTCCCCTAACAATAAAGGTAGAGTAGATAATTGAGCAACCAAATAGATGATGGAACAAAGAATTTTTGGTGCAAAGAGAGGTAATAGACATGGATTACCATGCCACAGTTAGGGTAGTTCCTGATAAGACGAGGATGCATCCAAGGCATTGAATGCACTATCTGTTTTGTCCCCTACAAGTGAAAGATGGAGTGAAATTACATGGGAAATAAAGTGATCGAAGGAGACATCTGAAGCTATATAAGCAGGATTGTAAAATCAAAAAAAGGGGGGAATTCTATAGTTTTAGACTTTCTAGAGTTTTTGACCAGTAATATCATTTGCTCTTGTCTCAATTTTCCTGAGTTGTAAAGTTGATGTAATTGTGCATGTTTTTGTGCCTTTTATGTGGCTAAATGAATTAAGAATATTTGAACTCCATGCCTTGGTTGGTGTTATCTGTGTCATTTTCAAAGTAGTCTATACTATAGATTTTTTTGGAGTTGTGATTAGGAATGTCATTTTCTTTTGTCTAATTTTCTTGAGTTGGAAGGTTTACATAATTGTACGTGACTTCTGCGCCTCTTATGTGATTGGAATATTCTATTCAGAAGATTGAACACTATGCCTTTGTTGACATTCTCTGTATCTCAATAAAAGAGTCCCCTGTTGTGAGCCTCTATTTCTATTATTTCAATCTTTTACATTGATCATGCACTTGTCTGATCTTAAATGTAATTGAATCCTATAATAGTTTCAATGTGCTCAGGTTAGGATTAGGATTACACTCAGGTGCATCGCCATAGTTAGGTTTCATTCCTACATTTGTGTTTTTGTTTAATCTTCTACCCCTTTTCCCCCAACACTTGACACAAAATAAAAGACTAGCTTCTCTAAAACTTGGAGGTTGTTTCAAGCCACATTATCCCACAGCTTGAAACTTCCCATTGTTGATTGATTAAGATCAAGCACAATTTTTGTCATCAATAGGTACACACCATTCTATAATGGGAAAATGTGAAATATAAGTAGTGCCATGACAAACATCATACACCACACACCTTCTAGTTTGGTTATTGATTCTAGATACACTTGCAAAAATAAATATTGATAGGACCTATTTATAAGTTTATTCCACTTCAGTGTGGGCCCTACACCATCACCAATAAATTAGAAGATAATTATTTAAAAATTAATCTTCTACCTTGACTTGAATTACATCTATTATGAAATATCATAACTATTGTGACATTACTTTCCAAACATATTAGATAATTCACATACTATGAATACTATCTAACAAACAAATATCAATAAAAGTTGTATTATTCTAGTAGAATCATATCATCATTGATGCTCGATTAAAATAGAAAAATTTACAAGATATCCCTTTCTTATAAATCATCAAAGCAAGTTAAGTGCCTTCCTAGGGAAAATTATTTATATAATTACATGTTTCCAGTTTGTTTGCATATCTTTTTCTTCAACTGCATGTAATGGGGACTCTTCAAGGTGGAGTGACTGATCCAAGAGGATCTAGGTCACTAGATAATATTTTAAATTATCATAGTTTTACATCATCCTTTCACTAAAATCATCAAATACCTCAATATATTTCATGATTACATACCAATGCATTATTTTCAATTTTACTCATGTGGTAATAACAAATACTACATTGTAACTACTATATCCAATAGCCTAACAATAATGGTAGTTGATGATGTCACTACAATTGTAGATTATGAAGTGGTTGACCCCAACTATTGTAATGGTTCAAAAAATGCTTCATATTCTTTTATTGTATAATAATGTACATCTCTATTATTTATAGGTTAGCATCATATTCTAAAAAACATATAAGAATAGACTTACGAAGTTTTTTGAAACCATCATTTGATCTCTAAAATTGTACAAAACATAACATAATATAATTTTTTATCAGAGTTTTATAGTTATTGTAATATTTTTCTTACTTTCCTTATTCTTTAATGCATTATAGTTTCATGTTCTTTGCCACTCAATTATTCACTTCAGAATATAACTCGCTTAATACAATTTAATTAAGCTATCCATTGGGTCTCCTCCTAGGTCCTAAATCATTGTCTTCATGACTTTGAGAAATAATAAAACTAATCATCTATGCAAAACTATTTATAAGGACACATAATATATAAAATGAATAACACCTTTGAATAAAATTAATTTATAATTTAGTAAAAATATCAAGATGAATCATTACTTTATCTATTTATAGAGCTACCATGAGAGATTAAATTAAGGAAATAATATTTTAGGATTAAAATTAAATATTTATATAAATTTATAAACACATAATATTTAACATTTAAGCTAAAATCATGCACTTGTGACCACTCTTTTACACACTTAGCTCTAGACCTATTTTAGGGCCCATTTTTTATCACTTTTGACCATATCACACACTCTTATAGGTTGACAAATGACCCACAAATTTACTCATCCTTATTATTATCAAATTTAGACACATTTTATGCCTTGAATAATAATCAATATTATAAAATCACCCATTGGAAAAGAGTGACCTAGGGGACAAGAGCACACCACTCTAGTGTTATCTTCCTAGTGCTATTATTTAGGCCTAGATCTAGTTCTAAAATCTTGATTTCTATCACCAAAACTCTTTGCACAAGAAGTTTTAAACCTTGATTCTTCTTGGAAGCACAATTTCTAGTTGTCTTTTTTTCTCCTTACACTTTTATTTTTTAGTAAGTTTATAAAATATGATAGTTCTAAATCAATGAATTTTGTCATTGTTATATTATTCTCTTGATTTTTCACAATAGTGTTGTGATCTAATGTTTTTTAATTTTTATATTTGATATATTTTGTTATAATAATAATTTTATAGGTTTTAGTGTCATATTATATGGATGTAAAATAATATCTTCCTCATCCTCTTAACCCAAAAGGTAGTGATAGCAACTTCCCATCTAACCAAGTACATGTTATCACTATCACAAAAGTAAAATAGCTAATCCTATATTTATAAATGAATATAATCAACCTATCCTTCCTCAAACCCCTCCACCTCCCACATATCCTCTTTAGGGTATACGTATGCATGTTTAATCTGAAGCACCTAGGGTTTGTGTTTGTGAGTCTCTAAAAGATCAACTCATCATTATGATAAATTTGATGTAAGAGTTACAAAATCAAAATAAGTTTTCAAATAAAAATATAATTTCATTTTAAAACAAGATCACATGTGCCAAGAATCTATAATATTCCAGTGTTAATTATATATGTACATCTTCATCTAGCAAGATTGTGCCTAACATGGTTTCATGTAAAAATGAGAAACTACAATACAATACCTCTACAATAAGTGATTAAAAAATTATGAAAATGGTTAATAATATTTTAGGTGATATTTTAAAGGAAATTATTAGAAATAAGTTGATCAAACTACCTCCTCTACATCCTCTACGAAGATCAAAATACTATTATGTATATCATATAATGCATAGGCATCATATGGATTATTATTTGGATTTAAAAAATAAAATACAAAAGGTAATTTATAGTGGTGATAATATAAGTTAAACATCAATCAAACAATCCATAATGGAATACGATAAAGTATAAAAAAATTTAAAATTGGAATCAGTGCAAAAGTGGTTGCCAAAAGACAAATCAGAGTAAGATAAGATTAAAAAAGAACAATTATAATAAGAAAGGATGAAACAAGATAATTTAGATAAAGAAAGATAAAAAAGGGAACAAGATGAAAGGGAACAAGATCTAAAATACCAATTAAAAAAGGAACAATTTGAAAATCAACGGTTACAAAAGCTATAGTAAGAAAAAGTGAAGTTACTACAAATGAAGTTGAAAAATCAAAGTCAAGATAAGAAAAAACTATTATTAAAATAGGGTTTCTAATAAAATAATATACAAATCATGAAATACCTATAAAATATATAGTTTCAAGTGTGGTTCCAAAGGAGTTCACTAAAAATAATTCATCTTTTCTACAACCTTTGATCCTTAATCCACTCATAGATGGCAATCAATGTACCAATGTGGTGATAAATAACATTATTTAAATGAATGTTTGTATCATTACACTCTTAAATTTTATTGTATATGATAAGAAAAATTTGGGTAAGAGTACCTTATACAAATAATTTATTTGATCCATTTAGTTACCTTACACAGTTGGGCTAAAAACATGTTCACTGGTATTTCACATATATCCTCATTTGGCACAATATAATGGTGAATTAGGAAGATCATGAAATGATAGAAATGGGGGAAAAAATGGGTAAAAATTTCAAACATGTCACATTTTCATACAAAATAAAAATGGTTATAGTTTCAAGAGAAGATAGAGTTTATTCAAAGCAAGAACAAAATAAAGCAAGCATGTTTTCAACTAGCACACAAATAGATATATGTAATGGCATATTAGTAGAGGCACATACCACATTATATATTAAAACATAGAAATTATAAAGGTTAATACCATAATATGGGGTAGTTATTTTTTCATATGAAAATACATATGAAGATAAGTGTGGCATTTCACAATTTCAAAATCCAGATGATGATTATAACAATCTAGATTGGTATATTCCTAATGGTACTGATTATGCAGAATATGAAAATGCTATAGACCTAAACAACTACATGATACTCTTAATTTTTAATATATCACCATTCTTTTGTTCAATGTATGATCTATTGATGGTAAGATTATTAAAGGAGTCATCATTTAGTATCTTTCTCTTTATTTATCAGTTCTATATACATAAATATATAAAAATCAAGACCTATGAATGATTGTATGTACTTTGTCATACACCATTTTAATTATGATAGTATTATATATATGTTTATCTAATTTCATATCATACATGCTTCATCAGTGTATATGAGTGAATAAAAATTACATAGGACATCATTTCCAAAACCAATTATAGGTGATTTTACTATCACACACTTGGAAACTATATTTAGATAGAGGTGTTGTGGAGGACAAGAGCATAGTGATATAGCATCCATCACCCCATTCTTGTAAAAATAGGCCCAAATTATCACTATTCTTTTCTAAACTTCACATAGGATTCCTACATGTACATGTATCAACTAGATCAATAGGGGCATGGTAAACACATGCTTTATCCTCCTTTGCCCATAATATCTTACTCAAACTCAATAATTTATACTATATTACATCTTATGATATTTATCTCTCACTAACATTGTGATATACTATTACCTATCTTAGTTATTGAATATTTCTCAAATTAAAACTTAGCTCTTGTTGATTAGAATACATAATCTTGTTTGCTTCTTATATTATTTTTCATAGCATCGTATATTGTATGAACTTCTCTATTTTCTTTGAGGACATTTGAATATGTCATTACCAATTGGATCTAAGCCTTTATATTTTTGATTGTATGTGTGTGGGGACATTTGAACATGTTTTTGTGTGTGTATTTTATTCAAGAATGTGGACATTTAAACACATTCTTAAATGTGTCTCTAATCCTCCATTGTATCCTTATATGTACGTGAGGGTATTTGAATATGACTTTGTATGTGTCTTCTATTTGAGTGAGTGACATTTGAACATGTCCCTTGTTTAGGTACCCTTTACCTTATATTATATGTTTTTTTAATTGTGCATGTACCCTTTCATTATTTATATCATGTCCATGACACTTTGATTGATTCTTTTCTTAGTTTGGATGATATGATGGACATCATGCACCTAACCAATTCTAATTCCATGATGGAAATCATGCATTACATCCTAAGTAGTTATATTCAAAATTATATACATATTTGACCAAATTATCTACTCATTTCATTATCAAATCTATCTAGACATACTTGTTATAAATTATTATTTTCACATGAATCTTATATTATCATTATGCTTAGTTTACATACATAATGATGTCATTTTTTCCATGATGTCACCATTACCCAAATTTATAATTTTACATCATAAAAACCTACTATATAACATATTAATTTGAGTTAAGTTCATACATGAGCTCAAAACATCACCTAAAAAGAGGGGGAATTCTTAGAGGCTTGTCTTAGACACTAGGATTCCTAGATCATTAATAAACATGATCTAATAGTGATTTCATAGTTGACATAGTGTTAGGTTTAGAAAACATATAGAAAGTCAAATTGGATAGGAGTACAACATTGGATTGGAAAGTAATTCTCTAGTATCATTCCTAAAAATATTATATAAATTCCAAGAAAAATAGGCATTTTACTTAGGATAGTATTAATTAATTTCACATTCCCATTTTCTATTATTACTCAAAATTACATAGTTTTGTCTCATATTTGTTTAGTTTGAAGAAAATCATGCAGATCACATTTTTATAGGATTTCACTCAAATTATTCTCAAAATCATAGTTATTTTACTTGATATTTAAATCTATATGTACTAGATATCATTTGGTGGCATGTGTGTAACTAATTACTTCCTCATTGTACTAGTTTTTACATGATTTTCATAGAGAAAATTATAATTCATGTCATTCTCCATGATACATACACCAACCCTAGATTATAATTAGTATTTAAACCATATTCATGCCATATTTTTACTATAGTAAAACTTCACTTCATCTATAGTGAATGATTTACTATTTACATGAATATCTATACCAATTTTTTCACCATACATATATCAAGATTCATATAGGGATTCCAAGTTACTCCACTACTATGGGATGATGATGATGATGGAATCAAACCCATCTTTATTTATTGATCACACTCACTTATTAATGAGTATTGGGGCATGAAAAATCAAATACATGCTATTCAATGTTAATATAAGTACACAATCTACCATAGTCACTACTTTTACACTATGGAAGAATAACGGTTCATATACCCAGTTAAGTGTATTCATTCCTTGTCACTCTCTAGTTTATTATCTTTCAATTTTGATTATTTATCTTAATTAAAAACTAATATTTCATATATTTAACTACATGTTTACATGGAGCATAATTCAATGTTATGACATACATCCATGACTCCTCACATGTAAGTTTAGGTACACACTCTTTTTCCTTTTATGCTAGTAATTTCACTTCAATGCATTACTACAATAAAATGGGGGAAATTCAAACATGTAAAATTAGAATTTATTATAAAAATATGTAATTTTTACCACTCTTTTACACACTTATCTCTATACTTATCTTAGGGCCCCTTTTGATCACTTTCAACCATATCACACACACTTCTAAGTTGACAAATGACTGTAAAATATACTCACCCCTATATTTATAAACTTTAGACATATTTTAGGCCCTACCTAAAACTAAACATGATAAAATCACCCATTGTAAAATATATCTATAGGGAATAGGATTGCACCACTCATGTGTCCTCCTCCCTTTCTTGTCTTCTCACCAAATAATGACTAATTTACCAAATTAAAAATTATACGAAGGTTAAACCATGTCCCTAAGAATCCCCATTAAAATTATTTTTCAATGATATGACTATATAAGTAAGTTTAAAATAATTTATCACACAATATACTTCCACACTGAAAAACATCATAATCATACTTACACATTGAAATCAAAATACATATTTATCTTATTTTTGACTACATACAACCCTAGTATCCCAGAGCTCAAGTATGAATACATTTCATATGTCATGATTCATGGTTAAATCATCTAATAACAATAGTGTTTAACCAAAATATATCACATTTCACCAATTATTCACACACCACCTTAGCATGGGATAACTACTTGAAGTTTGATCATGCTTCAAAGTATTGGTATGTAAGTAGTGCTCAACACATGGGGTGTTGAGGCCTCACCCAACTTAAGCTACTAACCCATTTTTTATATTAATTTAATAAGTATTAAGATGTAAAATAATTAGGGTTTTAAATGGAAAATTAATCACATAGTGGTCTCCACAATCGATCATAAGCTCCCACACAAGATATAGGCTCTACATAAGAAGGCACAAAAAACCCAAAAACCCTAATTTCTACATTGCAAGTGGATAGGAGCACCCTAGGTTGAAAAGGAGTTCCAATCATATAGTTTCCTCTTATACATGTTATTTTCCATGGCCAGATCCATTTTTATAATCATCATTCCAGTCATTAGACCTCTTTGTATAATAAGTTGTAAAACTTGATTCCTCCTAGAGGCACAATTTATAGCTAAGTCTTTGTTTTCTCCTTACTCTTTGATATTTATATAAGTTTATAGAATATAATTATTCCAAATTAGTTAATTATCTCATTTTTATATTATTCTCCTAATTTTGCATAGTAGTGTTATCATCTAGGTTTTTCACGTAAACCCCAAATTCAATAAAACAAAAGTTATGATCTTTGGATAAGTAGAATATCATGGAAAAATTTAACTTGATTAACAAATTACATTTAAAAATTTACTTGGTAAGGATTGTGCAATAATTTATAGGTTCAACTTATGACATTTGGAAGCAATAATAGGGAAAATTAAAAAAATGATCACTATTAATGTGCATTAGTGTGGAGTTATCAATGAATGTTTATAGGAACCTCTTGGATGGTAATTTATCATTGATGGATCATGGGGGTAATTTTTGAACATAATCTTGAAAATAAACTTATATATTGACCTTTCCAAATCATAGCCATGAATTCTTAGCAAATGAATATCTTAATTTATCTACAAAGAACACCCAAAACCATGAAATTCAATCACAAATAAATTATCAACTATGTAAAAATGTCACCTAAGTTATTGTTAATCCCTTGTAGATATATTTAAAATAAAATAATTATGTCACGAGAAGTATCTCTAGATCTCAAGATATAATAAAAATAATATTGCCTTATCCTTGACCATGCATACACATTCCTTAAAAATTAAAATCTAAATACAAAATTAATATTAATGATATTCTATGGGATTCTAGTTTAAGAATGCAATCTCTTGTTTACCTTTGTCATCTTTGAAAGTTTAGTTATTTATTTCTAATCTAGTCAAACTATAAAACTTGGAATTTTATTTATGTCCTCTAGTCATCAATATTGAATGGGTGGGTTAATATTCATACTCACTTCTTATATTAAGTAACATGCACACCACCATCCACCATAGGGGATTTAGGATATGACATGTTAAATTTATCTTATATAAATACAAATTTTGTATTCCACTTATTGCATTTGGAATAAATCCCTCACTACAATTTATATTATTTCAAATACTCCTCATAAGGACTTTGTTCCTTGAGAGATACACATGAGATTCAAATATTTTTTGAGGGATTAGGAATTCCCCAAGATGTTAATACATTAAATAACTTCACATGATTTCAAAAATAATTAATGATCACAAATAGTTTACTCACAATGCATGGATGCAACTAGAAGGTGGATTATGTGAGGTCAAAATTATGTATGTCCATTAAGAAGCATAATAACTATAAGAATACACAATTATTTGAGTGTAGTAATCATACAATTAAATCTATACCAAGCATAATTTTTATCATGTTTGAATATATTATCCATTATTATATCATTTTTCACCTAGGATTATGGCATGGATTGAGAAATAGAGCATGCATTTACTTTAAATTTGCTTCAACCCACATCAAATATTCCAATTATATCTTTTAAACTATGTAGACCCATATAGAATTGTATTCTATTTATCACTATCATTTCAAGTGTGTTTGACATTAGAAGGATTAGAATATTGGTCAATCATATTTATATTCTCTTCAATAATTTATCTTGACACATCAATAAACTTATTACTTATTCTATCCTATCAAAGGATTCATATTATTATTATCTACATAATATGAATACTTTAGTTATTCCCACTATATCAAATGAAATTTAGAAGCATGTATTATAGAACACATAACATGGATACCAAATATTTCAGCTCTATTGATGGGTCATTCGGCACACCAACTTAGGTGGGATAGTTTTTCATCCAACCTATCCTAAAAGGAGCCTCGTAGGGACTCCCCAATGTCTATTATTTTTGGGTCATGAAATACTATGTGACCTAGTTGATCTATGTAGAATTTTTATAATACAAGAGGCCTATTAGTTTATAATATTAACTTGGATTTAAAAATTGTTTTATTATTATAAATAGTTTAGAGGGGAATGTGAGTTTCATGCAAATTTTCAATGGGTTCTGGGAAACAAAAAATATTATTTTAGATTTTCACATATGATTAAAATCAATGATTTAGGTTTTGGTTAAATGAGAGTGAAGCTAATTTCAATGTTCATTCATTACATACAATTATTAAATAATGTGATAATAATATAGAAAACAAATGAAATATAAATTTCAATCAAAATTCATTATTTAGAATGGATTGCATTTAGATCCTACACTAATCATATCTAATTGATTTTAAAAAATACAAAAGAAATAGGGATAAGGAAAGAAAAATCTTTTATCATACATCCAAATCTATGCATATTGATTGTAGTCATCCAAAAATTGATCTCTTGATAGACCCACATGTGCACAACTACCAACATAGCCATTACAAGAGTCTAAGTGTTGAGAAGGTGAGAATGAAAACAACACTACCACCATTTACATGTGTAAGCAATGATACCAAATATTCAAAAATTTGATTTATATATATGTCCTTGAATGGCACAATGTTTGAATTTTTATAATAATTCAAGCATAAATTTCACCAACATAATAGCAAGGAAATAAATGGTGATAAATAAATTACACTAAAAACCAATAAAAATGACCAACTCACAATGTGCTTCAATGGAGTAAAAATGAGCTAGCCCTTGTGATGTCTCAAATTTGTCTATATATATATATAAATGAAAGCTCCAAATGAAAATGTTTCCTTATAAAATATAGATGGATCCAATAATTTTAGCCTTCAACACTTTTCTTTCCCTCCAAAATCTACGCTTCATCTCCCCATTTACCTACAAAAATCCCCCTAAAAAATTAGAGTTAGAAATTAAAATATTTTTCTAGCAAGTAGAATATGAAAACATGAACAACTTTTAATGTTAAAAAAATTTCAAAAAATTGAAAAGACTAAAATTTCTAGGCTGAAATGAGCTTTTTGGTGATGTAGACAGTTCAAAAAACTAAAAATTGAGTGAGAAGTTATGGGTAAAACTCTAAAAGGGGTAAAAATGGCCTCCCATACTTAATTGGGATTTTAGGGGGCACAAGTATGTTAAATTTTGAAATTTTAGAAAATTATAATCTTCATTTCTAATCAACCTTCAAAATCTTGAATAGAACTAGAGTCACTTTTTAATAGGCACAATACCTAATTAAGGAATCAAGCCTCAATTAGCACTATGTTGAATGTTCAAAATCTAAGTGGGTGTCCCCAAGTTCTAATTAGATTAAGACCCCTGAATAGGTATATGTTTGAAATCTTATAATAATCATGTAATCATAATTTATTCTCTACATATCATCAAACATTTCATAGGAAGGGTCTCATAAACCCAATCAAGCTCTATGAATTGATTAGAACAAAGATAGGGGTTGTGAGACCTTGTCTAACCTAGTCAAGACTTGGTCCCCACTTAACATTAAATGACACAATACAAAAGGTTTAGGGACCTAGTATGGGTTAAAACCCTAACTAAAAATAGAGTCTCATCATCAGTAACCCATGACCTTCTCAAAGAACTTTATATGATTAAAACTATGAAGTCACCAATTATAAGATAAGACCTATGTGAAAAATCATTTTTTACTAGAAAAGATGAAAACAAAAAATGAAATCCCTAGACCTAATCAAACTTTGAAGTTTTATTAGGTCTGGGATACTTAGAAAATTTTAAACAAGATCAGATCAGCACAAAAAGCCCAACTAGAAAAACACCATGAAAAATTTGACCCTCAATACTTAATCAGGGGTTTAAGGCCATATTAGGTCTACAAATTATTATTTTTGAAAATTATATACAATAGACCTAGCTAAGGATGCTAGAATTTTGTTTTTTGATTTTATATGCATAATATATACGTCAAGAAATCATGTTTATACCAAGTGAAAAATATGAAACTTTATCACATGGGTTTGGTCATCTCAATAGGATAGGTATCAGAGGTTGATTTGGAAAATAAACCAAAATTTCCCCATAGAGAATATTGAGAGAGAAAATCAAGACATATTTCAAAGGAAAATTGGGAGGTCAAGGCTTCACTTTCATGATAAGTGATTTATATGAAGTTTTATCTCATACACATGGTCTATCCAATGTAGGTGGTTATAAGACCTAGTTCAACATGTAAAATGAGTTGAACCACCAAGGAAACATGAGAGTGTTGAGATAAACTATCCCATGAGTGAAAATGAGACCCAAAATAGGAAAAAATGGGTTCAATGATTCTGTAAGAATTAGGGCATGTTGTGAAAGAAAGAACAAGTGAAGACTATGTTGGAAAATACTCTTGAGTATTTTGAACTATGAAAATATGTCAATGAACCCATAATATATGGTTAATATAACACATAGAACATGATTAGATCTGAGAGAGGAAAATAAAGGAATGGATACATGATTAAATTTACAATTATCATCGACTTGATGTGTACATATGAGTTAACTACCACTTTGTGGAACTTACAAGGACTAGCTACCATGTCTTCAACCATTGGGATAGATAATTATACCTTGAGAACGTTTATATGAACATTTGTATACTACTATATAAGAATCCATAGTCCTAATGGATTTGTATCCAATCCCACTCAAGGCTTTGTTCTACTACTAGTTAGGTGTCCATATCCCTTATAGAGGTTTTAATCACCTAGAATTGATTTTTTAATTTTTTTTCTAAATTTTGTTTTTATTTTATCTTTATTTATTTATTTTTACTATCTCAATTTAGGTTTGGGTACCACCATGAAAAAATAAAAGAATAACTATATATTTTCACCCTAGGTTCTAACTGTAACAGGTTTGTCCAAGAAAACCCAAAACCCATTAAAATGTGATTCTTGTTTATGGTTTTGATATAATATCTTCAGATACCAAATATTTGACCCAAAATTGCCTAAACATGCATCAATATAGAACATATATGACAACCCAAACTTTTGAAACCAATTTATAAATAAAATATTAAGCCAACATCTAATCAAACTACTTATGCACATAAAAAAGTCACTTGTGCTATCTATGTAGATGCCATTCTTCCTAATTCATTGATCAAGAAGGAACATGTAAGGTAAAATCAAACAAGATAAATCAAAAAAGAGAGAAATAAGAGGCTAGACCAATGGTGATAATAAATAAAAACAACCAAAAGTATGAAATAATAATAATAATAAATGGAAGCTTGAAATCAAAGATAAGGTATTTATAGGAGCTTGTCAGGCCAATCATGTCTAGAAGAAAGAGTTTAAGGAATCATCCATGGACATGTCATATGACATCCTCACTAGTTAGACATATGAGATGGATTTTATTCATGTTTAGGATTTTGATAAATTTGGTATGGATCCTACCAAAAGGACATCCATATTTATGATGGTTTTTCCCTTTTCACTCATGAAAAATATCTCAAAGATTCCTATCTATGATGTTTCATGTGAGTTAAGCAAATTATCAGTATTAGATTAATCAACGTGCTTATGTTTAATTTAAAAAAAATAGATGGGATAGAGTTTGAGAAATAACTATACTAAGATATTGAGTAGCATTGAGGGATAGGGATCAATGTTAACAAATACAATAAATATTTACATACCCAACCTAGTGGAGATATTTTCTTCATGGTATCCAATCAGTGAGTTAATTGTCAACTAATCTATTTTTATATGAGTGCTACAACAACATCCTTATTATTTTCATCATATATAAAGTATAGGCTATGTTCTTCCCATATAAATAAACTTATATTTTTATCATCAGTGGCTAGAGTATGTAGAGAGTTTCACTAGATCACATCAAATTTAGATATAACTCTTATTTTCTTCACTTCTTTATTTAGTCCACTATGTTCATGATTGACCATTTGTAATCTAACAACTTCCACTACTAAGAGGAATACCAAACTATTGTAATCATACTTTATATTTTTCTAAAAATTATTTGAAATTTCAAACATAAGAGTAAAATATTTATTTTTATTCTTCTTCCACTTATCATCAGTAATGCATAAGTTTTGTTCCTTGGTGGTGATAAATCGTGTGATTGCATCATTCAATTATATGTTAATAAAATCAAAATTAAGGATGCCTTAGAAGGTGATATCTTCATATTTTAGCTCTGTTAGTTATTATTCCTTGTAGGGGAAACCAAGATCAATGTTTTTATATTCTATTTCATCCATCTCTAATGAAAATATAAGAAATAAATTATAATTTGAATGTTGATCCTCTTGAATTAGCTTTATAAAAATAGGAACAAAAGTGTACTGTAGTTTTTTTAGATTCATACTATGCATCTTATTCATCAAACCAATCTAATCCTTATATTTAATCTTCATGTTTATTATAGGAGGTTTATAATTTAATTTCTTGTGTAGGTAGATCCATGATACTCTAAATTCCATCCATGAATTTTCATCTAGGAATAGTTCTTGTCTAAAAAATGAAACATTCTTGGTCAACATGACTACTTCAACACTTATATCATTTCAACATCTATAAACCCTAAAATTTGAACTTGGGAACACAATCTCACAGTTCAATCTATATATTTCTTGTTGTGCATCTCCTATAATAAATAACACATGATTAGAAACACCACCAAAATACACTTGATCACTAAAACAAGGTAAAACATCTTATTAGTTAAATGTTTAATTATCATAATTGCATGATTAAATGTAATATCAAGGATCTCATTAGTCATAAGGAGGTTTGTTTGGATATATTATTGAGGCAATAATCAATTATAAGGTGCAAATTAGTTCATGGGATAACTTTTAGGAAATTAAATTGGAGGATTATGGGTGTAAACAACCATCTAACTTAACAAATAAAATGGATCAACACCATAATTTTGTGGCATTGTTTTTGTTCACTAGTGAATTGTTATTAGTAACTCAATACCATAAATTTGAGAGTGGATGAAGTCCTCTAGATAAGCATGGAATTTAAGGGATCCAACATTTTTAGATATATTTCAATAGCAACCACTTTTATTTTTAGGAATGGGTTTTTTAATCTCCTGTATAACTAATAAAAGAAAACATTGAACATACTCATGGGTTCATTAGTATCCCTATGAGTTCTATGAAATTTATATTAAAGGGTAGCATGCTTAGTGGGAATTATAAAATGGATATCAAATTCATTTTCAAAATCATACCATGAGGTGATATATAAGGTACCAATTTTAATTAACCTCATCTAAAGAGTAAGGAAACATGCAACAGGTTATGTCTTCATGTTGGCTTGAGTTTGGATAAAAACATATTTGAATGCCTTAATATGATCTTTAGTGTTTAAATCCATTCATGTGTGTATTTAAGAAATAATTATCAAGATTCTTAGGAAAGTATTGAGTAAGGCCCAAAATTTTCATAGTTCAACCTCCTTAACCAAGCCAAGCAAAAACCATTGTTGGATTTAAAATATCAATTTTCTAGTCTTAGTACCCAGAATGCCATTCTAGAAAACACCTCTAGAATACAAATTTTAAAATTTTAGGTTTAAATTCTATTTTAAAAATTCAATTTGGCCCTCCTAATTATAATCTATTGACTTATGTTTAAACTATGCAACGAGGTGGGGAAAGCATAAACAAAGTGCGAAAATACCAAAACAAGTGAGAAGTTCTAAAGTATTCCCGCTCATTCCATCATTCTATCATCAATTTGTTGAGGTTTATTTCAATAACACATTAGGGTGGGGAAAGGGTAAAGGATGACCAAAATACCAAAATAAAGGATAGATCAAACTATTACCATTAATGCCCTCTTTCTATCACTAATCTATTGATGGGTCATTTGGCACACCAAATCATATGTGGTAGTCACCCATCTAGCCTCTCTTAAAATTAGGCCCACAAGGACTCCCCAAGGTTTTTCATTGCCAAGTCACAACATACTAGGTGACCTAATTGGTCTATATAGAACTATTTTAATACAAGGGGCATATTTTTTGGAATATTAACTTGGATTTAAATGTTATTGTGTTATTATACATAGTTTAAATGGAAATGTGATTTTCACATTATTGTCCATTAAGGTTTTTAATTTATTTTAGGAAATGAAACAAACTTAAATTTTAATGTTTTCCAATATGATTAAAATCATCACTTTAGGTTTTGGTTAAATGAGAGTGCATCCAATTTAAAATTTCATTCATTACATACATTCATTCAACAATGTGATAATGAGATAGCAATGAAATGAAATAAAAAAAATAACATTTATATCCTACACTAGCCATATCTTACTAATTTAATTAAAAAGTTAAAAAAAATGGGGAAAAGGAAGTAAAACCATGTTATCATGTAGCCAAATCCATATATCTTGATTGAAAATGTCCATGAAATTAATCTCTCCTCGAGCCAGTGTGTGTAAAATCAATAATAGATCTAATGTAAGTTTTTGAGGGTTGATAAGGTGAGAATAAAAATAATACCACCACTATCTACTTGTAGGCATTGATATAAAATATTCACAACTTTGATTAATAGAAATGTCCTTTAATGGCATAATATTTGAATGTTTACAATTTTTTATGCAGATATTTCACTATAATAATGGCAGGTAAATAATTAAGGAGATATAAATTACACTAAATCCAATGAAAATGACTTTTCACAATGTGCTTCAATGGAGTGAAAAATGAACCAACCCTTGTTATGTCTCAAATATATCCAGATATACAAATTTTCAAGATACAAAATACAACACTTCCTCTCCAAAAGGTATATGAAGACATTATATTTAGCCAACAACTTCTTTATTTCCCTCCAAAAATTATGCTTCATCTTCACATTTGCCTATAAAAATCCCCCAAAAAATAGAATTAGAAATTAACAACTCTTTTTATCAAGAAGATGAAAACATGAATAAATTTTATTTCACAAAAAAATTCTAAAAATTGAAAAGATCAAATTGTCTAAGCTAAAATGAGCTTTTTGATTCCCAAAAAGTTCAAAAAAATGAAAAATAATTGAGAATCTATAGTAAAAAACCAAAAAGGTTCAAAAATGGGCTCTCAGACCTAATCTAGATTTTGGGAGGTGCATGTGTGCTACAATTTTCACTTTTTGAAATTTTTAATCCTCAGTTCTAATTAGGCTTCAAAATCTCAAATAGAACTAGAGGCACTTTTTAATAGGCTCAAGACCTAACCATAGGATCAAGTTCTGATTAGTATTATGTTGAATTCTCAAAATTTAAATGGGGGTCCCCAAGACCTAATCAAGATTAGAACCCCTAAATAGGTCTATGTTCTATAGCCCATAGGAATCACATTTTCATGGTCTATTATTTGTATATCACTAATAATTAAAAGGAAGGGGCCCATATACCTAGTTGAGGTCTACATCCTAATTAAAACTAAGATAGGGTCCATGAAACCTTGAATAACCTATTCAAATATCAAGCCCTAATTAAAATTAAATGCCACAATATGAAACACTGAAAGACCTAGTTAGAGTTAAAAACCTAATTAGAACTAGATTCTCACCAACCAAAAACCCATGACCTAGTCAAATAACTTTCTCTAATTAATACTATGAATCTTCCAATTACAAGATAAGACCTATGAATAAAATAAAATCTAATTAGGAAATCCTAAAACAATAACTGAAAGCCTTACCTCTCTGGCTGACTAGGGGGCTTGCGTCTGTGCAGCCCCCTCAAACCCTTCTTAGTGGGTGTACACGCGGCATAGTAAAGATCAATATTTTAGTGCACAGGACTGTATTTTTACCTCGGATCTCTATTTTGTGGCTACCGTTCTGATCATTACCCTAATCTGTGTGGATCGGTGATTTTCTTATTTAAATTTTGTATGCCATGGCGGTGATTCCTCTGAGCAGAGGGGGTGATCTCACAAAAGTTTGGGTGGATGGATTGGGTGGTGGAGGTGATGGATCTAGGGGTGGTTTGTTGATGGCACTGTCTATTTTGGGTAGAGCATTTTTTTGGACCCTTGGTGTAGGTACGTAGTGCTATAATGTTGAAATATTTTTTAGCATGTTTTATTATTTTGCTTCTATTTGCCATATTATGGATGGAACTGGGTTGGATCTCTAGCCCGAGTTGGACTACCATCCTGATTTGGTAAGTGATGTAATATGTGATTATATGGGGGAAACTCTGTTTCCTCTGTGGTTTGTGTTTGAGCCACGACACCCTATTCTAGGTAAATGGTGAAACCCTAAGCCATGAAGGAGCCTTGCTCATTAATTATTGATGGGTATGGTAGTTTTACCTATGTTGTGTTGGCACTTAATGAGGATGGTGTGCCTTGCTAAGGAAAATTTTGATGGCTGCCATTTGAGAGCAACTCCTTTGACATTGTGTTCTTGGGGTTGCTGGTTTTTAAGGTTTTAGGACCCTATAAAACCTGGTTTTTAGGCTATTTTGCCTGGTTTTCAAGCTATTTTGCCTAGTTTTGTATAGGTTTCAGGTCCTTGTAAAACCTGGGGTGTTTTTACTGGTTTATTCTATTGGTTTTAGGTCCCTGTAAAACTTGGTTTTATTACTATTTTTTAGTGGTTTAGCCTTTCCTAGCGGTTTGTAATGTTTTATCTTTCTTGAGCTATAATGGGTTTTGGGACCCCATCAAAACCTGCTTTTACTTTAATCTAAAACAATAACTGAAAGCCCTAGAACTAATCTGACTTTGAAGTTTGGTTAGGTCTAAGACACTTAAAATGTGTTAAACAAGACCAGATGGATTAAAAAATATTGATTAGCAAATGACCATGAAAATTTTTACCTTGAAGACCTAATAGGGGTTGAAATATTGATTAGGTCTAAAAGTTAGGATTTTTTATAATAATCTATAATAGACCTAATCAGGGATGCTAACAAGTTTTCACAATATTTTCAATGCACAATAAATACATCAAAAATGCATTTTTAGACCAAGTGAAAAATATTAAATTTTTTTGCACAAGCTTGGTCATCTAAACAAGATAGGTTTTAGAGGTTTATTTAACATATGAACTAAAATTACCCTTAGATTAGCTTGAGAGAGCAAAGTAAGCCATATTTTGAAAGGAAAACTGGGAGGTCAAGGCTTCACTTTCATGCTAAGTAATTTATATGGAGTTTTTATCACAAGGATGTGGCCTATATGATGAAGGTGGTTATAAGATTTATTTTATCATGAAAATAGAGATGGCCCACTAAGGAAAATTAAGAGTATTGATACCAACTATCCTGTGGATGCAAGTAAGAGTAAAGAAAAAAGTAAAAAATGGGTTCCATGATTTTAGAGAAATTAGGGTGTGTTCTGCAAGCAAAAATAGGATTGATTATCATTTCAATTATATTTATTATCAAAATTATCATCTTGACTAACTCACATTTACTCCACCTAACTCTAAATTTTTTCAAATCCTTATTGGATCTAAAAAATTTAAATTTTAATTAATAATAGGGAAACAACTTGATTAATAACACAATAATTATAAAATTTTGATTTTATTAGTAGTTTGAGTGAGCATAAAAAATTTATGAATTAAAAATAACAACACATCACAAAGAGTGGAAAAAATAAAAAAAGTAAGAGTAGTAGAGAAAAAGAATAAATAAAATAAAACTTTTTTGGAAGGTGATGAAAGCATCAGTCTAAATAAAAATAATAGAGTAACCATAACAAAATAGAGCATAATAAATGAATATATGTAGAAGTGTGTGTGGGAAGCATATAAGTATAAATTATAAAAAAATAGTTATAATAAAGAGGAATATTAATTTTATATATGCTAAATAATAATGTTATTATAATCAATAAATATATTATTATTGTGTGTATTTATTTTAAGTGCATATTTTGTTTTTCATATAGTTTTCTTTAGGTAATAAAGAGATACCCTTTTTTATTCCCAATAAACTTGCATTTGAGTTATTCCTATTTTATACTAGAACAAAGAACCCCTATTTTTATTTTATTCCCCAACATATTTTCTTATTGTTTATCCCATTTGGTTTATATCTCTAAAAAATTGGTATGAGAGTATATTGTTTGCATTTTATTTGTAACAAATTTGTATCAAATCCTTAGTGTTTTGTGTCTGTTAGATAATGGATATCAATAGTAGTAACGCATGGAAAAAACCACCCATGTTTTATGGGAAAAACCATGATGTCTACTCTATTAAAATTATGACAATATTATACTCTCATGAGTTATTGAAACTTGTTGAATTAGGTTACACAGAGGTAGTAGATTAGGCTACATTTAAGGCTCTCACATAAGCACAAAGGAACCTCCTGAATGAAAATAAGAAGGATGTAAAATCATTAAACTAAATTTAAATGGACTTGAGAGATTAAATATTCCCAAGGATAACAACAACTACTAATTCTAATCGATAATAGGTTATATTTTCAAAATGTATATCAAGGATGTGATAAGGTGAAGTTGTTTAAGCTATAATTGTTAAGGAGAGATTTTTAAATCCTATAAATGAGGGAATCTGAATCAATTAATTATTTTTGAATATAAATATGATCATAATTAATCATATCAAGACCAATGGAGATGCTATAGAAGATCATAAGATATTACAAAATGTCCTAAAGAGTCTTCTTATAAAGTTTGACCCTATTTTAGCTACAATATAAGTGTCCAAGGACTTAAAACAAATGACATTTGATGAGTTTATGGGTTCATTGAATACCCATGAACAAAGGCTAAAGAGAGTAACTAAATCATCTATTGAATAATCTTTCAAATCAAATATGACACTGAAAGGAGCCAAAAACAAAGGAAGACAAGAAGGAATAAGGCACAAATATTTATAATCATAAATAAGAAGAATAGTACAAAGAAAAAACACTTTTAGTGGAGTTTTTTTTACAAGGTATGATAAATAAAATGTCCAATGTTATTATTGTAATAAATATAGACACTATGAAAGTGATTGTAGAAAAAAGGAATATGATATGAATAGACAAAATTTAAGTTTTTATAAAGTAAAGGAATCTTAAACTGATAAGAATGAAAAGGGTGTTTTTTTAATCACGTAAAATATATCTAAGTAGATCAATAATGAAATATGGTATTTAGATAGTGGATACAATAACCACATGAGTAGAAATGATATGTTTAATAACATAGATGAATTTGTCAAATCTAAAGTTAAAATGGGGAATAATAACAAATTCCATATTATGTTCAAAATAAGTATCATCATTCACACCAAGCAAGGTGATAAGAGGTGGACTCAATAGTTATATAATGTGCCAAGGTTGAAACATAATTGATCAACATTGAGTAGCTAGTCCAAAATGGATACAGTTAAATTTGATAATGGATAATGAATAATATTTGATAAAAGTTGTATAAATAGGAAAATTACGGTTTTCAAAATGACATGAAATAGAATGTTTCCCTTGATAATGAAAAATGAGTTGTTTTTAGCATTTAAATCAACTATAGTTGATGAATCTAATATTTGACACCTAAGATATGGTTACTTGATTTTTAGTGTCATGAATCATCTTTAAAATATACTTATGGTATTATTAATACCTATAATTTAACATCCTAATAAATTTAATGATGGTTTCATAGTGGGAAGCAACATAAAAATGTCTTTCCCTCAAGTACATCATAGAGAACAAAGGTTCAACTTGAGTTTATACACTTAGATTTGCATGGTCCCATAAAAATCCTCTCTATAAAAAATTGACTATTTCATTACATTAAAATATAATTTAAATATAAAGTGATGAGTCTACTTATTTAAGCATACAAATGAGGTGTTTGATATCTTCATGCAATTCAAGGCCATGGTTGAAAAGTAGAGTGCTCATTATATAAATAAATTGTCAATAGATAGAGGGGGAGAATACATTTCAAATAAAATTATAAACTTTTAAAAGTTGATAATGAGTTCAATAAACAATTTATGGAAAGGTATACACCCCAAAAATATGGTGTAGTAGAAAGGAAGAACTTAACTATTTAAGATATGAAAAGAAGCATGATAAATGCCAAATGATTATCAAATGAGTATTAGGTAAAAGCAATAGAACCAATAATTTATAATCTAAATATATGTCCTATAAATAATGTTTGTGACATGATTCCTCAAGAGGCATAAATAAATAAAAATCCAATTGTTGAACACTTAGGATTTTTAAAGATATGTGGCATATGCACATGTTCCTAAGAAAATAAGAACAAAGGTAGATGATAAAGGACAAAATTACATATTCATCAGATATAGTGATAAATTAAAATATTATAGGTTATATAATATGGTCATAAATTAATTAATAATCAACAGAGATGTTTAATTCATATATAATTTTGCATGGGATGATGGACATGAATAATAATAAGAATAACAATGGTCATTGCACTTGCACTTGAGAGTGAACTAACAAGTTGTACATCCACTTATACACTTATCTACATTCATATTTAACAAAGGAATAATTCTTCAAGTAATAGAATCCATAATGGAGTACAAGGTGTAGCTCAATTGACTACTTCATCATCTTCAAGTTAGAACTCACAAAAGATAAGTATCTTTCAAGAAATATATGAGAAATTAAGGTATGAATAATATGATAATGAAACTATTAATTTTTATTTATTTTCAAAATGTGATCCTATTTAATTTTAAAAATAAATTAAATATAGTAAATGATGTGAAATCATGGATGAGGAAATGCATGTTATTGAGAAAAATTAGACATGAGAGTTAGTAAACCTTATGGAAAGAAAGGATGTCATTTTTATCAAGTGGGTTTACAAAATCAAAACCACTATAAAAGTAAATATTGAGAGACAAAAGTCAAGGTTATTTATCAAAGGGTACAATTTTTAGAAAGGAGGTCATTATTGTCAAGTGGGTTTACAAAACCAAAACCACTGCAAAAGGAATTTTTGAGAGACACAAAGAAAGGCTAGTTGTTAAAGGGTACAAGAAACATCCAAGGGTACACGAAACATCCTAGACATGATTACAATTTTTTTTCTATTTTAGAAATGAAATAAATATTGAGAACACTCATAGAAATAACAACACAACATAAGTAAAAGGTACATTAAATGGATACTAAATAAACTTTCCTAAATAGAGTATTATAAGAAGAAGTGCACATGATAGAACCACCTAGTTATGATATTCTAAGCCATGAGAACAAGGTGTATAAGCTGAATACATTTTTTTTGGGATCAATAAAGAACCAAGGTTGTGGTACAGTTAGATAAACACATTTTTTTATAAGAAATGTCTTTAAAAAAATTATGGAGAACCAAATCTTTACATCAAGGAAAACAATCAGTGTGAAATTATAATTATTATCCTATGTGTAGATGATTTAATATTTATTGGAAATGAAACTCAATCCATATAAGAATTCAAATCAATAATGAAGGAAGAATTTTAGATGAATGATTTAGGACTATTGAAGTATTTTCTCATATTTGAGGTGAAATATATAGATGACCTTATTTTTATATCCCAATCCAAGTATGTAAATTATATTTTGAATGGATTTATAATGTTGAAAAACACACCAATAGTAACAAGTGTGAAGTTACACAAATAATATTACATTATAATTGTGGATCTAACACTCTACAAGAGCTTGGTATGAATTTTAATGTATTTGATAACAATAAGACCTGATCTCATTTATGTAGTTAGTTTGATATCCAAATTTATGTAGACTCCAAAAGAGACACACTGACAAGTAGGAAAATATATCTTGAGATATGTTAATGGCAAAAGTATACTATAGAAAATGATTTTAAGTTAGATATAATGATAATGATTAGGTAGGAAATCTTGATGAAAGAAAGAGAACATATAGATATGAAATATTAGATCAAGATCCATTTAATGGGATTCAAATAAGACACCCATTATTTCACTCTCCATGGTTGAATCTAGGTACATAGAAACAAACTCAGTAATGTGTTAAGTTATTTAGATCAAAATAATCCTATCAATTTTGTATGAAATTAAAAATGAGAAACAACAATCTATTGTGACAATCTATCTTCCATTACTCTATCAAAAAAATCTATTTTTCCATGGAAGGAACAAGTACATAATAGTGAGGTATCACTTCATAATAGAATTAATTGAAAATGGAGAGATTGAACTTAAATTTTATAAGTCAGAGTAGAATTTCATTTATATTTTCATTAAGGCATTATAAAAAAATTGAATGAGTTAGTGATAACTTGGACATCATGAATGCAGTAACAATAGCTTTAGAGTGAACTTATTTATGTAGATCTTAAACTTTGGAGTTCATACATATCCATATTCAAAGTCACCTATCCAAATCTAGAGTCACATAGGTGGAACCAAAGTCTATATAGTACTAGTGCAACTTTAGAGTCCATACAAGACAACTTTATAGTCTACAATTAGTTTTAGAGTCACACAGGCAACTCTAGAGATAGATTGAAATCAAATCCAAAATGACATAGGTATCTCAAAATTCAATTCAAAATCAACTCTAGAGTCACACAAGCAAATCTAAATTTAGTACAAAAATAGGTCTAGAGTCACTCATGTAAGTCTAAACTATATACACAAAGGAGAAAGGTTAAGTTCGAACATAGTAACGTCAAGATTAAGGGGAACTATTGAAAATATAATCCCGACTAATTCATTTTTAATCCACCTAACTTTGACATTTTTCAAATACTAATAGATCTAAATAAATTAAATTATAACTATTAAGAGGACAATAATTTGATTAATAACACATTAATTTTAAATTTTAAATTTAGTAGCAATTTGAGTGAGAGGGAAAATATATAGGAGATATATGAAGCAAAATGAATAATGCAACACAAAGAGTGGAAATGAAGAAAGGAAAAAGGATAAAAAACAAAACAAATAGGAGAAATAGAGTAATAGTTTTTGAAAGGTGATGATATCCATAGTTTAAACAAAAGTAACAAAACAACCATAACATAATAGAGTATAATAGAAGAATATATGTAGAAGTATGTGGGAAACACATGTATAGATTAGAATAAATGAAACTATAGTAAAGAAGAATATTAATTATATATATTATAAATATTAATTTTATTTTAATAAATATATTATTATTGTGGGTGTTTCTTGTAAGTGCATCTTTTGTTTTATATACAATTGTATTTATATGTAATATAACTGCCCCTGTTTAGTTATATTCCCAATAAATTTGCATTAGATTTATTCATTTTTTATAGTACAATAGAGAACCCATGTTTTTATTTTATTCCCCAACATATTATATTATAGCTAATTCCATTTGGTTTATATCTCTAAGATATTGGTATTAGAGCATATTATTTTCATTTTATTTCCAAGAAATTGGTATCAAAAGCTCAGTCTTTTGGGCTTGTTAGATCATGACTAACAACAATATCAACTTGTGGTAACAATGACCCACACTTGATGGGAAAAAATAATGTTTGGTATATTAAAATAAATATATTATTCTACTCTCATAAGCTATGAGATCTTTTTGAAGGATTTTACACAAAGGTAGTAGATGAGGATACATTTAATGCTCACACACAAGTATAAAAGAACCTGTTAAAGGAAAATAGGAAGAAGGATGAAAAATCCTTCAAATAAATTCATATGGATTTGATAGACTCAAACTTCCCAAGGATAAAAATAGATACTAATTTTAATTAATAATGGGATATCTTGAAAAAAATCATATACTAAGGAAGTGATAAGATGAATCTAGTTAAGTTACTACTATTAAGGAGAGATTTTGAGACCCTATAAATGAGGTAATTTGGATCAATTAATGATTTCTTACCATAATTATGATGATAGTTAATTAGATCAAGACCAATGGATATGTTATAGAGGATCGTATGATAATACAAAATGTCCAAAGGTTTCTTCTAATGAGGTTTGATCACATTGTAGATGGAATAAAAGAGTGAAAGGACTTAATGTAAACGAATACTAATGAGATGATGGGTTCATTGAAAATCCATGAACTAAGGTTGAATATAAAAACTAACTCATCTCTTGAATAAACCTTCAAATCAAATGTGGTAGTAAGAGGTAAGGGGATACGAGCCAAAATATATTTAGAGAATAAGGAGGAAGGCATGACCATTAATAATTAGAAGGAAGAGGAAGAAAAAAAAACACTTTTAGAGGAGGGTTTTTTTCCCAAGGTATGACAAATCAAATGTCTAATGTTATTATTTTAATAAAAATGGGCACTATGTAAGTGAATGCAATAGAAAGGAATATGAAATGAATAGAAAAAATAAAAGTTTTTCCATATCAAAAGAAGATAAAAATAATTTTAATGAAAATGGTGAAATTTTTTCTATCACTTAAAACATAGGTGATCAAATAAAAAATCAATTATGGTATTTAGATAGTTGTTGCAATAACCACATGAGTGTAAAGAAGATTAATTTTAACATCATAGATAAATTTATAAAATTTGAATTTAAAATGGGAAACAATGACAAGGTACCTATTATGGTTAAATTAAGTATCTCCATTCATATAAAGCAAGGTGACAAGAGGCATATTAAATATGTCTAATATGTGTTTGGGTTAAACAATAACCTAGTTAACATTGGTAAACTAGTCCAAATGAGATATAGAGTTAAATTAGAGAATTAAGAATGGATAATATTGGATAGCAGTGGAAATAATAAGAAATTTTAGCTTTCAAAATGATATAGAACATAATGTTTTGTGTGAGAATGTAAAATGAGTTGTTTGTAACATTTAAAACATATGTAGTGGATGAATCTAATCTCGAGCGCCTAAGATATGGTTACTTGAGATTTAGTGGATTGAGAATGCTTTAAAATAAATAATTTGGAAGTTTATTTCCTATAATTTAATAACTTAATAAAGTTTGTGAGGGATATATATTAGGGAAACAACATATAAATGTCTTTCACTTTAGGTAAGTCATGGATAACAAAGGCTCAACTTGAGTTGACACATTTAGGTTTTTTTGGTCCCATGAAAACCCTCTCTATCAAAACATGAATATTTAATTAAATTCATAGATGATTTAAATATAAATACATGGTTACTAAAGAATAAAAATGAGGCATTTGATATCTTCAAACAATTCAAGGCCATGGCTGAAAATTGGAGTCATAATTATATAAATATCTTATGAATATATAGAGGGGGAGAATAAATTTCAAGTCAAATTCTAAACTTTTGTAAGGATAATGGGTTTATGAATAGTTATAGTAAGGTAAAAACCACAAAAATATGGTATATCAGAAAAGAAGAGCATAACTATTCAAGAGATGGTAAGAAGCATGATAAAGTCCAAAATATTTCAAATGAATATTGGGATAAAATATTAGCAACAACAATTTATTTTCTAAATAAATGTCCCAAAAAAAATCTTTGTGACATGATTCCACAAAAGGATTGAATAAATATAAATCTAAGTTTTTAACACTTAAGAATTTTTGGATGTGTGGGATATGCACATGTGCCAAATAAAATAATAACAAAGTGGGATGATAGATGATAAAAGTACATATTCATTAGATATAGTAAGTAATCAAAATATTATAGGTTATACAATTTAATCATAAAGGAATTGATAATTATCAGAGATGTTTAGCTCATAAAGGATGTTGCATGGGATGATAGACATATAAAACAATAAGAACAAATAATGGTCATTGGACATTTACTTGATATTGAAACATCAAGTGGTACATCCACTTCTACACATAGTTGGATTCTTATTTCACAAAGGACAAATTCTTTAAGTAGTAGTAGATAGAATAGAGTATAAGGTGCAAATCAAAGGGATGATTCATCATCTTCAAGTAAACACTCATGAAAAATAATGAGGTTTTAAGTGTTTTATGATAAATGTGCTCAATGGACAAGCATACTAATCTAATAAAATGATTTGAATGTAATATGACAATATTTAGATCTAGGAAATATAATACAATATTTTTATTATACATTCATTTAAACATGTGCAATAAATATAAAAATGATTATACATATACATAACTAGGGAATAAGATTTATCATATCTTGTTTTCTATTATGTTCTATACTTTTAATATTTCCCATATCCCTCTTAGTCCTATAACCCAGCTCTAGGTTTTGTTCATTCATTATTTTGACTATTTTTCTTCCTCGGACACTTCTAACAAATTTAGACAATTGCATTTATGATAGTGTCCTATGAATTTTAGTGTCTCTCCACAAATACAAACTCTTTTTCGGATCTATCAGTTTCACTTTATGGGTTTTTTAACCTTTACTTTGATGTGTTTAGATCATGCACATGGATTATCACTTTTTATTAAAGGATAAAACCTTAGATTTTTCAACCTTGGAGTGACTAGGAAAATAACATAGGTTAGTGGGAACAAAATTTCAAGCTACACTAAGTACATGTATATCAATTTGCAATACATACATATCCAATACTCTAAATAAAGCCTAAAAATTATGTAGTTCTCCCCTATATGTTGTCTTGTGTGTGTAACAAGATGTAATGTGTGATGAGCAAGTACATAGAGTGACCTAGATTGTAACTTAGAAAATATGGCCCATGCAGTGATCCTTAAATAAATCATACCTATATATGGGTTAACATTATGATTGATACTAAAATAGGATAGAATAGGGAAGTTTTACTCACTTGAATTTTTGATTGAGTGCTTTTAGTAAGTTACCTTATGAGTTATTAGATCTATGTTAGGTGAGGAATGAATGAGGATTAATATTTTATATATACCAATCCATTTTATAAATATATCACATTAAATCACTTATGATGATCATAGGTATACGTTTAATTTGAAAATTTTATCACATTAGGGTATTGGACACTTAGTTTGGCACATGATACAAGTGTCAACATAGGCATTTGACTGGGATGCAAGTTTATAGGAAGATGGAAAATAGTTAAAATTCCAAAACTTGTAAAGGATGAAAATAAATAGGCTTATATCATTTTGAGTATTATAGAAGGCTTGATCATTAGAATAACATATGTTCAAACTAAGAGATAAGCATAGGCATAAGAGATAACAGACGTGAGCCTTTCAGTAGTAGGAATGCCTTAATAATTGAAGGGTATAACCATGAGAAGTAATTTCAAATTATATAATAATGAGGTGATATATAATTCATGTTTAGTGTCTACATTCCTACCCATTTTAATACAATAATGAAATTGCTAATTTAAATGAAAATTAATGCATACCTAGGTATGTACAACACATATTTTATTTATATGAGTCCAACTTGAGTGTTTTATTAGTGACTGATATAAAACCAAGATCATGTTAAAGTATATAACCAGTGTATATAATCTTAAATTAAATGAATTTTAAATTCTTTAAATTAGAGAGACAAAAGTTGAGAGTAACATGTGTGTCGGTGCAACCATCTTGAATTTTAGAAATTTGATTTGAAGATATGATTTATTGTGAAGATTTGTAGTTGAGATTAAGAAAATACTAAAACCTATAAGTGAAAATATATAAAAATATTGGAGGGAAACTTGCCCCCAAACTTAGAGAAAAGGTTAGTTTCCACCCAATAGTTAAGATCACCTCAAATGTGTAACCCAATCATACTTATAACTTGGTGAGTGTGAGTGATCCATGTCAAATCACACTATAAATATGGTATGGATGGATGATTTAATCACTCCATCCTATAAACTTGGTAATATTGAGTGATGTAATAAACTCAACCTTACCAAAATTTAATTAACTAATGCAGTATATTGGCTCAATAATAGTCCATAAATATCTATCATGGTGTAGGCTAAAGTCTATAGAAGTATTTTAAATATGAAATATGATTTAATTTTTTGATCAAATTTCCTCTTTTTCATGTAATATGCACTTCATATGTGTCTCAATATAAAACTTAGGTATAAAAGTGGTACCAATGTATAGAATGCTACCATAAGTGTGTATTTAAATCATATAATTATGTAATTTGGCTAATTTGTAAAATTTTAAAGTGTGGAATACATGTTACCATGACATTCCTCCACTATAATTTGAAATCGATAGCTGGTTTAGGTGTGAAGAACATGTTTCCATAGCATACCCCCACTATAATATGAAAATATTGAGTACTGAATAAGTGTGTAAACTATACCTTTTTGGCATGCCCCCACTAAAATTTAACACTTTGAAAGTGGTAAATCCATGCCTCTATGACTTTACCCCACTGATAATCCACCTTTTTGAGGTGGGGGGAATTATAAATTGGTAGTCACCTTATCTCATAATGATAAGATAGATTTATAATCTATGAATGTACCCTGTAACATATAAGGGTAGAATGTCTAGGTGGATATAATAATGAGGTATATACTATTTTAATACAGCAAGTCCTAAGATGCATGATGTATATCTTGGAAAATTATAGATAGTAGTAGTACAAACTCAAAAATCAATCAAACACACACACACACATACACAAGATCATTAAAAAAAAATCAAAATACAATTGTCTAAGGATACCTCAAATAAGGTGAATGTTAAAATTCCAAAAAATCAAATGGACATGACTTATCAAATGTCCATAAGGCAAGTAATGACATATTAAAATTTCAACATAAAAAAAATATGACATATGCAAATGTCACAATAGGTAAACATCGTAATGGGGGACACAATCAATAAAGCATATTTAAATGCTCGAACAACAAAGGCAATGTAATATAAGGTACTCAAATAAGTGTGTCAATGGAAAATATGGAACATAATCAATCTACATAAAAATGTCATACTAGATCCTAGATATATGTGTTAGCAAATGTTAAGTACATAGCACATCAAGTACACTATAAAAGGTATAACCATGGATAAAGGTATGTATAAGTATATAAACTCAAATGATAATGGAAATGATCATATAATATTTTAACTTGGATTTATCATGATACAATAAGTAGGTGCCCACAATGTCCAAATGACATGAGGCCCAACATCCAAAAGTGTATAGATCATGTGCATGGGTATGCCTATATCACACTCAAAAGATGCATGAAACACTGTATATATAAAAATATGATATGTTATATACCAACATAGAACCAATAACATATGTGATAAAGATGTAATATAACATTTAAAAGCTAAAAATATTTTTATATTTTTTAATTTTTAATTTTTTCTTTTTTTTTTTTAGAATATTTTAAGAAGAAAAAACTATCTTATGATCTCATACAAAGGATGATCATGGGTATATTACCACTATGAAATTGATTCAATAAATTGGTGATACTACCAAGAAACATGTATAGGTGTAATATCTAGCATTGTAGGATATGTGATGTTCTATGTATGTACTATATGACTATGTGGTTATGAGGAGATAATAGAAGGAATGGGGGTTCATGGAACCAATTGTTGAATGCCTTGTGGTTTCTTTGGAATAGTATAAATAGGCACATGTTTATTTCTTTAGGTAAATAAGTATATTGTGTAGGTATGGATGCAAATTCCATTGAATCCATTATGTGTCTCTAGTGTAATGAGCCAATCACCATACACCATGAAATCTAGTTGGAAATTAAAAATATCAACTATAATATCATTTGGTAATGAAAAATATATTTTTGTTTCTATCAGTAGAACTAATTTATGTATATACATATCACATGTATCCATAGAAATATCACATGTATCTATCTGATATATATCTCTATGTGTCAATTTTGGCACCAAAATCTATTCTGTGATTTTTTTAATATATTATGTTAAATGTATGTCCTTGCCTTCTCCACATGTCCCTCTATCACAAGCCTGATCAACCAATGGTTCCTTGGTAGGTTTAGTGTTGGAAAGATCAGTTCTAGTAGAGGGTACACTAGGATAAGGACTTATACTAGTGGTTGCCTTCTACAAAGGTCAATAAACCATGTGTTCCATTAAATTATTAGCATGGGATGTCTCAACCCTCTTAAAATAAGTAGGGGAAAGAGGTCTAGATGTTTATTTTTAATGTTTAAAAGTTTCCCAATATGCCAAATACATAATATTTTATTCAATATTAAATAAATCATTATATTAGTTCCCATTTATACCATGGTAAATGGAAAAGTTGTCCTTTTACCTTTTTGAATCTATGTGGTGGATAATGAGAAATATAAGGAAATTTTATGATTTGTTTATCCAATATTGTATGAAATATATCATGTGGTCTATCTTAGTACCAATCAAATTAAATTTTTTATTTTTTTTAAAGGCATATGGTTTAAATGTAGGAAGTATTCTATAATTATGTTTGTTTCCTTTGTTAAATACCTATATTGTTATTTATTTGGTATGCACTAGTGTTCTGAAGAAAGCTTTGGAAGGGGTTCATTACCCTTCTTATTTTTATTTCCTACTTTTAAATCATTTTTTATACAATATTTGACTTTAGGTGGGGATTAAGGAAACTCATTTTTAATATTCATTAAATCACATACATATTTATGCACATCCCAATATAAATTTTCAAATAAAGAAAAATGATTTTATAATTCTTTTTCTAGGAGTGGAAAAATAATATCCCTACTAAATAAAAATTTCACTTATAAATCAGAGGGGGTATATTTCAAGGAGTATAATATATCCTTAAACCTAATAGAATATCCTTGAAGGGATTCATCGTAATTTTGAATTAATGCCTACAAATGTTCCAATTATAGCTTGGGTACTATGTACTTATGTAAACTAGATAATAATACTTCCTTAACATTTCTAAAGGTTGATAAGGAACTGTTTAGGAGTGTATAGAACCAATCAAGGGCCTACTAAGCTAAAATTCTATAAAAAAAAATTAATAACAAGCATCCATATTTACCTCAATGTTTAAAGGAGTGTATATATTATTACAAATGATTTTAAGTATCTCCTTTGCCATAAAATAAATATAATATAGGCATGATAAAGGTGGAAGGATATGGATAATGAAAAACATATCTAGTAAGGTGATGGTCCTTTAATATATTAAAATTATAATTAGCCTCATGAGAGTAAAATTTAAACTTAAAAATAGTCATTTGTTGTTTAAGATCTCCTATTGTAGTCATTAGAGATATAATATAGGTAGGATGTGTTGGTAAAGAGGTTGAATAATTGTTTAGAGATTTTAATTTTCCATCCATATGGAATATAGGAATAATAAGATCCTTACCACCCTCATTTTATTTTAGAATAGGATCATCATGTGGTTTGTAAACATTACATAAAGGTATATCTAATTTGAATGATGATTCAAGAGAGAGATAATTATATTATTTTGGATATAACAAAGGTTATTATTATTATTATTATTATTATTATTATTATTATTATTACTACTACTACTACTACTACTACTACTACTACTACTATTATTATTATTATTATTATTATTATTATTATTATTATTATTATTATTTCAAGGCACTACATTACTTAAAATTTTATGGCATGTACTAGGAGTTGGAGAAATAGTTTCACTTGTAAAAACATGTTTTTTAAAGTATAAAATGAAAAGGATGGAGGAAATAAACATTTTATACTTTGTTTAAAAGATAAATAGATGGAAATGTGGAAATTTCACTTTCACTTGTACTTTTAAAATAATGGAGAAAAATGTAATGCTACTTTATACTTTTGGTATATCATTATCATGTGAGAAAGATACATTTAATGCAACATTTTCCATTTTTACATATAATGAAAATTTGATTTTATTTGATATATATGACTTTATTTTCAAAAGATATGAGTCAAATAAACTTTTTAATTAAACTATGTCCCCCAAAAAATCATCTTTAGTAGTGTATTTGTTAGGACTTTCACATGCATTTTAATTTTTCTAGTCAAAAAAGATAGGAGAGTAAGTAGTGCATTCATTTTGATCATTTCAAGTTAGAGATAAATAATTTATTTTAACATCATTTTAAAAATAATGAACACACTTAATTATTTCATTATTGGTATAATTAGAAATAAAAGGAGAGAAATCAATTGTTTTAGCATTTGCATCATAATAAATAGGAGAACATTTAAATTTGGATTCATCTTGAGAATAAATACATGAATTTTTTTGAATTATAACATATTGAATGCCAAATTTTTACATGCATATTTTATGATCCTTATGTGAGTCTCTAAAAAAATTTATCATTTGTAATTTTTTATGCATTTCATCATTTAAAAGAGAATAAATATTATAAATAGGATCTTCATACCCAAGAGGAATATCATCACACTTATAACCATATGAAATAATGTTATGAATATTAAAATGTACATTTATACTTGAAGTTATGTCATTAATTCCTTAATTATCATAATAATAATCAAAATTAGTATTTTTAGCCCATTTTTGAAATTCAATAAGATTTTCATATGCAATACATTGATCATAAGGAGCATTAAACAAACTATCCAAAGGATGGGGTTTTTCATGGACTTTAATAAGGGAATCCATAATGACTTTAAATTTGAACCCAATGTAAAATAAAAGAATCACAAAGCCTAGATGAAATATATAATCATTCGTTAAGCTATGCACATGCAATAAATCATATTTGAAGAATAAATATAGGAATCTGAAATAAATTTTGGAAGAGGAGAAAACCCTACATGAAAAATAGGGTTTAGTTTAATAAACAAAGGTAAGTTTCAAAAAAATGTTTTATGATAAATGGGATTAATATATAAACACACTAATCTAAATTTTTTTTTTGGAATGAAATATGACAATATTCAAATCTAGGAAATGTAATTTAATATTTTGATAATACATTCATTTAAGCATGTGTAATAAATATAGTAATGATTATACATATATGTAAATAAGGGATAAGAGATATAATACATTATTTTTTGGTATGTTTTATACCTTTAATATTTCTTAAATCCTTCTCATTACTTTAACCTAACTCTATGTTATGTTTGTTTAGGATTTTGGTTGTTTTTATTCTTCTGACACTTTTGGTAGATCCATACACTTGTGTTGATGATAGTGTCCTCTTATGGACATTATTATCCCTCATTTATACTCTTTTATATATTTTTTCATTTTTATTTTTTCATTTTTTTTATCACCTTTGCTCTGATGTATTTGGATTATGTGCATATGTTATCACTCTTTGTTAAATGATCAAACTCTAGCTTATTAACCCTTGGAGTGACTATGGAAAAATGGGTTAGTGGGAAAATAATTCAATCTACACTAAGCACCCCTTTATTAATGGTTTCTACCTACATATCCAATACTCTAAATAGCCCTCAAGCTTATATGGTTCTCTCATATGTGTTGGTTTGTGTGCGTATCAAGATGCAATGTGTGATAAATAAGTACATAGAGTGACCTATCTTGTAACTTATAAAGTATGGATCATGTAATGATTCTTTAGTACATAATACTTTTATATGGGTTTTCCTTATGACTGATATTTATATATGAGATAATATGGAATATTTTCTCATTTTAATGCTTAATTAAGTGTTTTTGGTAAGTTACCTTATGATTTTTTAGTTCTATGCTAGGTGATGAATGAATTAGGGTTGATCTTATATATATATTAAAATCCATTTTGTAAATATATCACATTAAATCACTTAGATTGACCCTAGATATATGTTTAATTTTCATGTTTTATGACTTTATGGCATTGGACACTTAGTTTAGCACAAGACACTAGTGATGGCATAGGCATCTAGTTGGGACACATGTGTCTAAGAAGCCAAAAAATATATACAGGACCAAAATTTTTAGAGGATGCTAATTATCACAATTATAAAATTTTGAGTAGTATAGAAGGCTTGGTCACTAGAATAACATTTGGTCAGACTAAGAGATAAGCAATAGGCACAATAAATAACATATGTGATCCTTTCAATAGTAATAAGGTCTTAAGAAATGAAAGGTACAATAATTAAAATTAATTAACACTTATACAATATTGAGGTGTTATATAATTCATATTTAGTGTCTACAATAAGAAATAAATTAGCAATAAAGGTATGAAGAAGATCGGAATGAAACTATTAATTTTTAATTTTTTTTAGTAGATGATCCTAATTAATTTGAAGAAGAAATTAAATACAATAAATGATATGAATCCATGTATGAGGAAATGCATGCTATTGATAAAAATTAGACATAGGAGTTAATAAATCTTCTAACAGGAAAGGAAGCCATTGGTTTCAAGTGGTAAAACCAAAACCACCACACAAGGACATATTGAGAGACAAAAGGAAAGGTTAGTTGTGAAAGAGTACAAGTAATATAATGGACATGATTATAATGAAACATTTTATCCTATAGAAAATATGGACACAAAAAAACTCATAGTAATAGTAACCCAATATAAATGGAAGGTACATCAAATGGATGTCAAATCATCCTTCATAAATAGAGTATTATAAGAATAATTGTACATGATATATTTAAATGGTTATGGTATTTTAATTCTTGAGTATAAGGTGTAAAATCTAAATAAATCACTTTATGGGCTCAAGAAAGCACTAAGTTTGTGGTACAATTGGATAGACATATATATGCTAATAAATGGCTTTAACAAAAACTATAGTGAACCAACTCTCTACACAAGGCAAATAATAAAGTTGAAATTATAATTATTTTCTTATTTTTATATGATTTAATGTTTACTATAAATTAAAATTAGTCCATATAAAAATTAAAAACAATAATGAAGGAAGAATATGAAATCACTGATTTAGGATAATTAAAGTATTTTGTGGGCATTGAGGTTAAATAGATGGATGATGGTATTTTTATATCCCAATCCAGATATGTAAATTAAATTTTAGAGAGATTTATAATGTTGAAAAAAAACCAGTAGAAATAGGTTTGAAGTTACACAAAGAATATTTTAGTAGTAATGTGGATCCAATATTGTATAAGAGCTTGGTAGGAAGCTTAATGTATTTGATAACAAGACCTAATATCATGTATGTAATTATTTTGATATCCAAATATATGGAGACTCCAAAAGAGACACACTATAAAGTAGTAAACTAATCATGAGATATGTTAATGGCACAAATATACTACATCAAATGATTTTGAGTTAGCTATATATACTAATAGTGACTAGGAAATAAGTATTGATGACATAAAAAGCACATCCATATATGTGTTCAATATCAATTTAGGATCCATTTCATGGGATTAAATGAATAAACCCATTATTTCACTCTCCATAGTTAAAGTTGAGCACATATTGGTAAACTCAACAACATTTCAAGCTATTTGGATCAAAATAATCCTATCAAATTTGTATGAGGATAAAAAGGAACAACAATAATCTATTATGATAATCTATCTTACATTTATTTATAAAAAATTCAATTTTTCCATGGAAGTAACAAACACATATCAATAAGGTACCACTTCATAAGAGAATTAGTTGAAAAATGATAGATTGAACTTATGTTTTTAAAATTAAGAGTAGCATTTTGATGACATTTTCACTAAGGAATTGTAAAAATAAAATTTTAAACACCTCATAGATAATATGAGCATTATGAATGTATAAAAACCAAATCTAAAGTGCTTATTTATGTATCTCCCAAGCTCCAAAGTCCATACAAAATCATCTTTGGAGTCACACAACCATCTCTAAAGCCACATAGGTGGCTCTAAATTCCATACAAAACTAGCTTTAGAGTCACACATGAAGCTTAAAAGTCCATACAAAGCTAGATTAAAAGTATAAAAGTAACTTCATAGTACACAAGAAGCTCTAAAATCACCTAAGAAGTTCTAGAGTGAATTTAAAATCAGATCTCAAGTCATACAGGCAACTATGAAATTAGTACAAAAATAGGAATAGAGTCACTCGAGAAAGTTTGGAGTATATACATAGGTGGAGAAAGGTTAAGTTTGAACATATTAATAATTTCAAGGTTAAGTGGGAGTTTTGAAAATATAATCTTGACTAAGATGCATTTACTTCACCTAATTCTAACTTTTTTCAAATTCTAATTGAATCTAAAAACATAAAATGATAATTAAGAAGAGGATAACAATTTGGTTAATAATATATCAATTTAAAAATTTGAATTTAGTATTATTTTTAATGAGTGGTAAAATATACAATAATCATATGGATCAAAATTAATAATCCAACACAGATAGTGAAAAATAAGAACTAAAAAAAGAGCAACAGTCGAATAAAAAGGAGAATTAGAACATGAGTTATTTGGAAGGTGATGAAAACAATAGTTTGAATAAAAGTAATAAAGTATCCTCAATATAATAGAGGAATGTATGTATAAGTGTGTGTGGGAAGTAGAAAAGTATATAATTGAATAGATGCAACTATAAAAAGAGGAATATTAGTGATATATATTATAAACATCAGTGTTTTTTATTTGATAGGTAAAATAACACTGGTTTTATAAGGATCCAAGAACCAAAGGTTTAAACAAATTAAGACCAAATGTCATGAAAAAAATCCCCACAAGATATGAAGTGGAAGACTAATTATTATAAACATTAGTGGTATCCTTACACACACACACACACACACACACACACACACACACACACACACACACACACACACACACACACACACACACACACACACACACACACACACACACACACACACACACACACACGCGCGCGCACACACACACACACACACGTACACACGCACACATATCGTATTTAATGTAAGTACATATTTTTTTCTATACAATTATATCTAGGTAATACAAAGTTTCCCCTCTTTGTTTATATTCACAATAAAATTTCATTATATTTTTTCATGTTTTTATTTTATTCCCAATAAATTGTGTTATAGTTTTTCCCATTTACTTTATTGGTATAAAATGATTCTATTTGTATTTTATTGATAGCATTGACTGTCTTCATGTTCCATGACATGCCTACTCTTTTTTCTCATGGAATTAAATTCAATACTATATTTCAAACCCCCATGGATCATTTTTTATATAAAAAACCCACATAAATATATGAGAGAGGATCCAATAGTTTAGCGTCATCTAATAACTGAGAGGCTATTTGAGGATGTTGGACTCAAATCTTGAGCACGTTTATTTACTAAAAGTAGATGAAATTTTCATTTATTACCAATATATTTATATCCAATAGTTGAGCATTGATATTATTCCCTAATTCATATGAAATAGTAAACTTTGACACAAGATATTTTACAATTTTTAGTACATACTATTTCAATTTAATATTTGCATTTATTCATGAAAATATTAAATTGAAATATTATGTACTAAAAATTAAAAAATATCTTGTGTAAAAATTTAATATTTCATATATATATATATATATATATATATATATATATATATATATATATATATATATATATATATATATATATTTGTATTGCTTCTCACATACAATTTGTCATTTCACTTACTATCAAAAGTAAAAATCTTATAAAATTAATACCTCAATATGTGTAAAATTAAAAAATAACTTGTGAAAGTATACATCCACTTTTTCTTCATTTTTATTTTTAAAAGTTAAAACCACTAACTCTAAACATCTTCCACTCCTTTCTCCAATAGGTGTACCTACAATAATTAAAAATAGATGTAAGGCTCACAATTTTTTTTTATGCAAGCTAAAAAAATTGAAAAAAAAAAATCAATCCAAACAAAATTAAATGAACCAATGGGTTGAAAAAATAAAAAATCAATCCAAAAAAACATAAATTAACCAATGGGATGTAAGTTCACAGATCATAAGAGTTTTAAAATTTAAATCTCAAGTTGCCTATATAAATAATCCTTATTATGTGTTCCTTTTACCATACCACTCTCTATTATTAATTTTTATAGGCATTTCATCAACTTCACCAATATCATGCAATAAAACAACAAATATAAATTACTAACTACCACTCTTTCTATACAAAATTTCTAGACATTTCATCAACTGCACCATAAACACCTAACATAATTCAATAATTTATACTCTTTTTATTTATTTTTTTGTAATTTTTAATTTATACATTGTTTCTCATTGGTTTTTATCTTGGAGGATTCAGTTTCATATATATCTAGAGATAATATCAAAACACTAAAAAAATAATAATAGATGAAACACATCACTTGAATAAATCTAACTATGCAACATGTGTCTATATATATATATATATATATATATATATATATATATATATATATATATATATATATATCTTCTTCATATAATTATTTGTGATAATTAAAATCCCAAAAAATTATTAGTGGGAGCAAAATGTGGGACATTTAAACTTTAGTTAATAACACTTAGTCTATGTTATGCATGTACCCTCTTCAAGGTGATCAAACATTAACACCTCACCATCCTGTATTGAACATCTTATTTTTGGAATTGAATTAACCCATATCCATGTTGAATCACACATAATTAGTTTGGAATTGAATAGTTTAATACATACATTATATCACATTAGTTTGCATTGGTGTTGTTTTTGAAGGAGAAGAGCATATGCAGTGTTGTTAATGTAGTATGTATGTTACCATTTTATCATTTTATAAAACATGTTATTAAATTTTCCATATTTTATGTTAAAAATAAAATGAAAAATTAAAAGAGAAAGAGAATAATTCATAATACAAAGATTAATAAAAAAATAAGAATAAGAGTGGATGCTTTAAATTCAAAAGATGAAGAAGTAGCAAATTCACACAAACCACTTGAAAATAATACAAAGATGACAATAGGTCCTTCATTTACTAAAAATGTATCCATACAAACTCAATGGGTTGTAACTTAAATGGATCATGCTATGAGATATATTAAAAATAATGGGTAATAAGGAATCCTTATAGCCACACTCATCTATTAGTTATTGGGTATTATGATTACCAAAACAAAGGGCCCATGAACCATTTTTGTAGATGAGGAAGAACTTGCGGTTGTTAAATGGTGAAAATATATGTAAAAGCTTGGTTATATACTTGAAATTATATTACTCAAGTCATTGTAGCCACATATGTGATAATAGGCCCAACCCTTTCAAGGATGGAATGCTAGACAATTCTTAGATTGGCTTTAAGAAGAGGAACCTAAAATTATCCATTAGAACAGCATAAGGATTGGATATAGATATATAATTCAATCTAAATACTTCCATTGTATATGAATTTTAAAATAAATTAGATAATTTTTATGCAACTAACCACCATGGACCTTACAAAATTTAGAATTGTGATGAAACTGGATTGTAGGGCAGAAGGAACATTGGTATGTAGGCCATAGTAAAAATATGATGTCAAAGTGTTCATCACATAATTATAAATACTAAGGAATGGTAAAAATATGATGTCAAAGTGTTCATCACATAATTATAAATAATAAGGAATGGTAAAAATATGATGTCAAAGTGTTCATCACATAATTATAAATAATAAGGAATGGATCACTATTATTTATTTTGTTGATGTAACAAGCTAAAGAATTCATGTATTCTATCTTTTCAAGTAAAAAACTACATTACACATTGTAAACCAAGAACTTATATGACAGTCCAACCTCATGCTTGAATGATAAAAGAATTGTTTCTCAATTGGATACATAATTTTAAGAGATCAATACCGGGTGTCTTATATTTTACCCTTCCAATAGGAACCTATTGATTTTTTTTACCACAAGAATTGTGTAGAAATGGAAAGTATTGAAGAGGCTAGGATCTTGGGAATTGATCTTGTTACTTTGCCAGTGCACACTTATCATAAGATAAAACCATTGGATGTGACATCTTATCACCATTCAAAAAATATTTCAAAATTTAAAGGTCAAATTATATGGATTGAAATCATAAATTTGAGATCAATGGGTCTGACTTGGCTGAGTTGGGTAGCATAGCTTTCAAAAATGCTCTTTTTATAGAAAATATAAAGTTAAGTTTTAAGAAGACATGTATATGTCCACTTAATATACAATCACTTGTAGAATACATAACACCAAGTGAATCATATGAAGTTATATATCAATATGATGAGACTACAATTCAAAACATCAAATGTCTAGTTGGATATGGAGAGGATAAGATAGATGTAATTATTCAACTTTAAAAATTAAGGAGATGAAGCAATTGAAAAGTATAATATATATCCAATTTTACCTAGAATCAACTAGGTTACATGTGTAACCCAAACACAAATTTACTAAATAAGGTGAATAAATAGGTCAAGGTGAGCATGTGTCTAACATTCAATAAAATGTTCTTGAGAGGGGTTGATCCTGCCTTTGCAAATAAGCCAACTAGACTAGATCAAGGAAGGTCAGTAGAACTAGGTATAAACTTATAATTTTATGATGTAGATTTGGGACTTTAAAATCCATCCCCTCATTTAGTTTTACCTTACGAAGGCTTGGTTCACTACTATGATGTTACAGGGGATTTTCATGATTATGATGATGAAATTAATCTTTTATAAATAGAAGATATTATAGAAAATAACAATGAAGAACCTAAATGTAGTTAAAGTAAAGAAAATATAACAAGCTCAAGTTTAGGTAGTTTCCTTAAACTTACAATAGAGAATGTTTTATATAATCACGTGCTATTATTAGATGGTGCAGTGAGATTGAGCATTCAGCCTCAAATTTTAACTATAGATAAATTTTTAGAAATGTTTCATGTCCAATAAACATAAAAGAAATAAATATATTAAATTAAGGCTAGGAGGAAATAAAAAAGAGAATAAATAATTAAGATAAATTAACATGGATTTAAAGGAGAAACATTTGAGAATGATTTAAATAGGAAATTAAAGGAAGAATAAAGGGAAAGGGAAAATCATGAGGAGTAGAAGAAGGAACATTAGGAAAGGATGAGGGAGTATGAGAAAGCAATGAAATAAATGGAGAAATAGAGAAGGTTAAAAAACATGAAAAAACGTTTTCTAAAACAATATCCAATTATGATGGAAATGATAAACATCTATTCTCCTTCCTTTGTAAACATAGAGAATTATCAGTTAGGTAGTCCACTTACTCCAACTAATCAATTATAGATTCAAGGTTATTTTCAACAAGAGCGAGCATGAATTTTTCAAGAAATGACATGTGGTATGATAATCACTCTAAAAACATCAATGGTAGTGGAAAACATCCCAACAAAATATTTTGAGGAACAAACTCTTGAAAACTATAAATATGCAGCTTTTAGTCTTAAGGGAGCAAGCTATTGAAAAGTTATAAGTATGTAACTTTTTGTCTTGATTTTTAAGACTAGACAAAGGCTCTTTTATAAATAATGATAAATTATGAGAGATTAGCCTTATTTTTCACCTTTGTTTATCTAGTCACATCTAATGTTATGTTGTGTAAATTATATATTATATAAATAATATTATCATATGATTTTTCCAAATAAATTATCAAGTATTATTATACAATTTGAATAAACATGTTTGTATGATTCAAATTAGCATAACCTTATTTGTATTTAATTGAAACATGGATTTATCACCCTCACAAAAGTTTTAGATGATGGAGTGTAGTTATGGGATCATTCATTCCTAAAATGTCATCATCAATGATAATGTGATATTTGTATAAATGTAATTCATACATATAAATTAAATGCTTATTTATGAGTTACATTCATACAAATGATTTTTGTTACAATATTATTCATGCCATATATTACACAAGTTAACCTTAAAATGGTTAGTAATTTTTATAATCCAAAATTAATCATTCTAAATGATTCATGGATCAACTACATTGAATCAAATTACAGTTACCATAGTTTAAAAAATCATAGAATGATTCATAGATTGACAAAATTATTTATTGCTTAATAAAATTTTAAATCCTGAGACCTATATTCAGTTCACCATTTTTGTAGAAGTTAAAATAACTAAACATATAATAATAAAATAAACCCATTCTTTTTAGTCTATGAGGGGTATATTTAATCCCAAGAATTGACAGAATAATTCATAAATTGACAAAAATATTTATTTTTTAACAAACATTTCAAACCATATTCAAAATTTTTGAACTATTTATCTCATGGATTTGGTGAGGTATAAAAAACCTCATGTGTGAGAAGTGAGGTATAAATAAAATCTAAAGATTAATTATTTTGAAAAAACTAATGCAAATCCAGATGTCTCTCCTAAAAAAATTGCTAGATTTAAGCTATAAAATATCTATGTTTGTGAATACTAAGACATACACTAATATAAATAAACCTAGATTAATAAAAAACTCATTTTTTTAGTATGTGGGGTATATTTAATCCCAAGAAGCAAAAAAAAATTCACAAATCGATAAAATTATTTATTTATTAATCGACATTTGAATATGTATTCACATTTTTTAACCATTTCATGCATACCCTCAATGAGGTATAAAAACACTCACCTATAAGTAGTCATGGCTAAACAAAATTAAAGGATTGATTTTGTTTAAAAATACCATTGAAAATAAATATGGCTCTCCAAAATCTTTGTTTGGTTTGGGCTATAAAATATTTACATTTGTGAAACTATATACCTAGACCCAGTTCATTATTTCTATATAAGTCAAAATAAAAAATTATAATAATAAAAAAACCATTCCTTTCAGTCTGTGAGGGGTATATTTTTTATTTGATATTGTAAAAAATAGTTTTTATAGGGATCTTGGAACCACCAAAGTACAGTACATAAAGTTTAAATAGGCCAATAAACGCTGAACAAATAAAATAATAAAAAACTACATAACTAAACTGAGCACCAAAAAAATAGGAAACCAAAAAGAAAGTTAGGAGGAACGTCCCTTCGGTGGGTCTTCAACATATTTATGATTCTTAACCAAGATGTTTTGTTTTAACTTATAAACCTTTGCTCAAGTGTGTTTTCTAGGACCTTCAACAACTTAACCAAGGAAGATCATATAGGGTCTCTTTCATCCTTTAACCTGTAAAGGAGACTGCTTTGGAGGGACCCCTTTAGGGCAACCCAAAGGGGGGATCTCAAGGCTTTAGGCGACTAAATGATATGGGACTAGGTAGATTGGGTAGACTAAACTGTGGACTCAGCCTATCTCTACAAAGATTTCTAGTCTTGAATGAGCTTGGCAAGGGCCATCCTTTCTTATTGCACCTTAAAATTAAATTTCTCTAGCTATAATTTTTTTCCATCTCATCATTTAGAATGGCTTTCCCTTAACAAAAAATGTTCACTAGGGTAATCTCTTCAAGTGAGATCAACTTAGGTTTATGGATGAAAAACTTAAGGGGGATGTCATCAGGAGGGGACTTGGAAAGACTAAATTGAGGGGTGTATTCAGAGGGCTGGTGGGATCCTGAGGTGGGATACTCCATCAAGGAGTTCTCTTGGGATCCCTCCTTAGAGTAGGATACCCTAGGGAAAACCTTAAAATTATGTAAGTATTGGTTGTGCTTGATAAGGAGAAATATCAACCCTTAGTGGATGATAGGGTTAGAGTCATTCAATTGATGTAGAAAACTAGTGTTTTTGAGGGACTTAATGGAAGAAAGAAAGGTAGACTAATTTTGTATCTAATAAAATGATTGAACAAAAAATAGTGGTGGGAAAATATAAGAGTGTATTTACCTTCAATAATCATGTAGTGTATGACTTGAAGACAAATGTTGAGCTAATAGCATGGGAGATCTTCCCATGGGAAACCTTTTTTATTAGTCTTCACAAAGTTGTTCATCCATAAGAAGAATTAAAATAACTCTTGTTTCTTCATTTGGTATTTGAAAGCCTTAATGCCTTCATAGGACATACCAATCTCTTCACTAATGTATTCCTCTAAAATAGTGATTTTGATTATATGAATGGTCACTTTATGTTCTTCTAGGCTACAATAAAATCACAAGCAACCTCTGCATTGTGATCCATGACTCACTCCATGAACTCGATGAGTCCCCCTCATTTTAGTTTCTTCTAGACCTTTTTTTGGCCATGAACATTTGTGCAAGAGATGGGTGTCAATATTTCCCTATCACCTCCCATCAAATCGGTGTATACAGAGCCAAAGTGAGTAGGAGGAAGTTTCTAGATGAAGCAGATCTAAAAAGTGCAAGTGTAGTTTGGGAAGCCCACCAAAGACATGCTATGATAATTATTCCCCCCACTATAGGTATAATTATGGATAAACCTAATTAAGATCCACCCCTTCAAAATAAGATTATATACATGTAGAGAAATGATGGTTTAAACATGCATCGATACTTATGAGGGGTATATTTAATCCCAAGAATTAACAAAATAATTCATAGATTGATAATTTTTTAAAAACATTCCAAGCCATATTCACATTTTTTAATCATTTGGTTCTTGGCCTTAAAATACCTCACTTGTAAGATACACAATTTGTGTGTACAAATCCCAAGACATACCAAAGGTGAAATGTTAATGTTATCACCCAAATAATTAATGTTATACATAATAAAAATAGATAGTAATAAAGTGTAGACACTATTTTATGGATTATATAGCACCTCAATCTTATAAACTTGGAAAACTCAAACCTTGGTTATTCCTCTTTATTCTAGACCTTTCCCACTTTATAAAGTCTCACATTACTATATATTATTCCCTTTGGCCTATATCTTAGTTAGAACAGTCTTATGTTGAAGACACATACCTTTTATCTTTCCCAAAATGCTTAAAACTTACTCATCTTCCACCTCTAAAATTTTTGAGTCTGTACCTACTTTTATGCTCCCTAGACAATATCATCTGAGATAGACACCTATGTTGACATTAGTGTCATGATACAACACAAGTGTCTAGTGCCCTAAATTCATCTAATTTTAAAATGAAATGTATCATAATGGTTGTCCTAAGTGCTTTAATGTAAGTTATTTATCTAAAGGGATTGATATAAATATAAGATCAACCCCCATTCATTCATCACCTAAATAACCTATAAAAGACCAAAAGGGACCAATAGAAGTTTTAAAAAGCATTTAATCAAGAAAAGCTTCCATATTTACATACCATTCATGGGAACATCACATCTATAGGTCTAAAGTACTAAATGAGCAACCCAAGAGATTTATTTTATAAGTTATAAGTTAGGTCACTATTGTACTTGTTTTACACATATTAAATTATTCACACACAATCCAACATGTATTGAAAAACTATATCAGTCTGAGGCCCTCTAAAGATTATTGTATATGTAGGTTACATTAAATGATAGAGGGATCTTTTAAGTTAGCTTGACACAATGTGCCCACTAACCCATTTTACCCCATGGTCACTATGAAGATGAAGAATTAGGGGTTTGAAAATTCATGAGTGATAATCCATGACCTAAATTTGAATGCACTAGAATGAAGGTGAAGTAAAACCCAGAATCATCTAGGTACTCACATCCTTTTCAAAAAAGTATTCCTTATAGAATACTTACACTAGGTTTAGGTATTAACATCAATGCAACTATCTGAAGTTAATTTTAGTGTCTAAATATCTAGATGAATAAAATCATAAATATAATTATTGTTCTAGATTCCTCTTCTAGTCTACCTTTTACCTATTTTATATCTAGAACTACATTAACATCAAAAAAATATAAGTACATTGCTTCTTCATAATTTATATAATTAACATAGCTATAATTAATATTTTTAGCTTATCTTAGTTTAATAAATTTAGTATATGTTTATATTTAAGTTTAACACCTAATTGGCCTATTGTAGATCTGATCATCACCCTTGTGCATTGTCTAGTCTATATTATTATGCCATATCTACCTAAGTAAAGATCTCTATCCAATTTAGGGTTAAACATTTGGTGAACCCAATCTTTGAAAATAATTCTTACCTAAGTGTACCATTTAGGACGTTTCTTACCTATTTTATCCTAATCTTTGAGTTCTTTATCTCTCTCATAATGAATGATATCGATTATTTTGATGACTATGATTATGAAAATCTCCAAATTTCCATTATGAAAGGGGTGAAAATTGATTACTCTTGTATTTTTCCAAATGTTAAAGCCTCAAATATCAAATATTTGAATTGTGGTATCTACCATCCCTCTAATCAAGTTCATACTCTTACCATTTCAAGAGATGATCTATCTTACAAAAGATAAATAGCCTTTACCTATTTTTACTACACCACCATTGCATGATTTTGGCCTTTGATATTTGATAAAATATGGATACAATGGCCAAGGATTAGACAAAAATGAGTAAGGTATACCCCACCCTATATCTCTTAAAAGTAATATAAAACAATAAGGATTAGGATTTAAAATAAAATCCATGAGTCACCAATAAGGTAAGCCATTTACTCAAGACATTCATGCACAACCTACCACAAAATGATTACATATGATAAAGATGATCCCTATTATGCTCATAAAAAGTTTTGATAAATATAAAAGGAAATTGTGATTGATTTATAAACTAATTATAAAGAGAATATACCAAGTTATTCTAATTGTCTAAGAAATTAAAATGATATGCCAAAAGTACCAAAATTCAAAGATCTAATACCACTACCAATATATCCTAAATTTAGTGATCATGAATGTGCACTTATTATCCATGAGGATTATGATACTCATATGCATAAATTCAAAAAAGGTGGTGGATTGGAACCAATGATAATTGTTGATGCTTGGATTTGCACCCTTGAAGAGATGCTCATTTCTCCTCATCCAAGCAACAAAATGGAATCATCTCTCTTATTGTGGCTGAAGATTTTGTTGAGATGAATCTATAGATTAGGGGATAGATCCCCTTGATGCACCTTTAAAACTCTCTCTAATCTATCAAGTGTGTATGAAAATGGTTAAGAAAAAAAACTAAAAAAATAAAATGGTGATGCACCAATATGTAATGTCCTCCTAATTTGACTGAAATACACTACTTAAAGACTAAAAAAGCTTCTTTCACACAAAAACCAAAACTCTTTGTGCATTATCACATCAATGTTTCACATGTTATATTCAAGAAGGCACTTGACATTTAGGAGAGCAACAAATAATTCCAAGAAGGAATATAGTCTTAAACCACTTCTAAAATGTCTATACACTTAAGAAGGAATACTAACAAAGACCTATAATAATAATCTTTATATAAATTTGGTAGGTAATCAAGGATAACATGTTAGGAATGATAAAATCTCACTAAACAAGAACAACATGATTTGAACCGATACACAATAGTACAACATGTGAGTGGAAATTTTTTTTATTATTTCTTTAAGAGTTTTGCAAGTTCAAATCTAGCCAGAGTTTTACCATAACTAGTGGAGGCTACTAAAATGAGCTAAGAAAATGCATATATATAGCCTTTGAGAGAGAGGTTGAGCTAAGGAAGTTCAAGGGTCACTTGGACATGTGTCACCCTAATAAAATAAATAGTTACATTACATGCTATAAGATGCTTTTCCCATAGTTACATCAATAAAATCAAGATATTCCAAACTAAATTTTGCTATAGATGAGTCCATTTATTGGAATTTTGTTTCAATGCTATTTACTCTTTACTAGCTCATCAAGATATGTAATGGTGCAACAAATTTAATCATCGACCTACCTATTTATGCTTGTTATGCACTATATGCTTAGGATCTTGCCATTTGTCACCTTTATCTTTGCCTTCTAGTTCCAATTGAGCCTTTATTTTAAAATCCAATGGCTAGTTTTTATCATCTAAAATTGATGTTTTGTAGGCCATCATTCCTTTGGCCATTTTCTTTGAACTTTTATTTCTTTGCACTTCTTATCTTAACACTTTCTCGAAAGAATTTGTTTGAGTCTTTTATCTTTTTTGTTATTTTTCTTTAGATTTTCTCTTGGTCCTTTATGCCTTAAACAATTTCCATGGACAAAGTGTCTGATGGAAATGGACTTTGGCACCTTTTCAAGTTTTTTGAAAGAATTCTTCAGACAATTTGTCTGAAAGAACTCCTTTGAACTTTCTATTTGCCCCTTTTTGGTTCTTTGAAATGACCCTTTGAAAAAATGAAAAAGACCCTTTTTGGAAGGAAACATACCATTTGGATTATTTAAAGTGACATTTTGGAAGATTTTAAAGTGTTGTTTGGTTTTTTTAAATGATCTTCCTAAAGGGAAAGATACCCTTTAGATTTTATTAAATGGTCCACCTTCCTAAAAAAGTCCTTCAAAAAAGCTGTCACCTACCCTTTGAAAAAGTTGAAGTGCCTTTCAAAAAATTTGTAAGTGACCATTTAGAAGATTGAAGATGACCTTTTATTTTGAGTTTCCCTTAAAAAAAACTATTATGGACCTTCAAAAAAGTTATTTCAAACAAAATGTCTGAAACAATTCTTTCCTTCAATTTTTTTGAAAAGATCCCTTTGAAAAGGCAAGTGTCCTTTGTAAGAAATGCAAGTGTACACTCTCAAAAAAAATGACCATCAAGAAAGTTACAAATGTACCCTTTATAAAAAATGAAAAAACCCTTCAAATAATTTGAAAATTACCTTTCAAGAAAGTGAAGTAGACCATTTCTTGCGAGATAGATACCCTTCAAGAAAGTTGAACATACCCTTCAAAAAAATTTCCTTGAGAAAATTTTCTAAAATAATTCTATCAAATGAAAAACCCAAAAGAAATACATTTACGGAAAAAATCCTCAGATAAAAAGTCTAAAAGAATTTGGAAAAGGCTTAAAACAAAAACCCAAAAGAATTCATTTCAAAAGAATTAGCCAAAAGACTAAAGAAAAAAGTTTTCAAAAGGAAACCACTTAGGTTTTTTGTGTAAAAGACTTCAAGTTTTGTATAAGAACACTTCTTCTGAATGAAAAATTGCATACTAAACTTGGACAAGGTATAGACTCAGATATTTTTTTACAAAAAGGGGTGCCCAATTTTGGTTGGAAGGGCCAAAATTTGTTCAACAATTTGGTGACTCATATGGCTATTATGCCTGTTATACCAACCAAACCAGTAGCCTTATCTAACTCAAGGCCAATGGAGTCAATGGATTATTGAAGATGATTAACAAGGATTTTGATAAAACAAAACACAAGGAAACACACCGTAAAACAATAGTAATACCAAGCAAAGACAACACCAAAAAAGACTAGTATAAACTCACACATGTGCATAAGCACTTATGAAACACAAGAAAAAATAGGAACTATGTATAAAAGAAAAGAGAAATTTAGTAACAATGTTTTAGATATATCCCATTAACTAGTATATGCATCTCCTTTCCATCCAACCTTGAGAGTTGGAAAGAATTATGTTGTTTGCACTGTGTGATCACATATGGACCACTCTATAAAGCATCAAACTTTGTGTGTCTCCTAGGCTTGGCCCTATCTTCATATTATTTTAGGATAATGTCTCCTTCTTTGACACTCCTTGGCATTTATTTCTTGTCAAAATATTTATTTATTTACTCTTGGTGATTTGTCATGGTCTGCATATCCTGATCTCTTTTCTCCTAAAGCTCCATCAGCTTACATAAGTTGACTTCCATGCTTCCATTCTCCATCAATTTTATCTAATAGGTGAGGTCTAAATCTGGCAACTCAAGTGAGATAGGAAGCCTATCCTCCCTTCCATATACAAGTGTGTATGGTGAGATCTCAATTGCTCTCTTTGGGGTGATCCTATCAGCCCAAAGGGTTGTCTTCAACTTGGTGTACCACATCCTTTGATTCTCCTCCATAATTATCTTAATGATCTTGATCAAATTCTTGTTTATGGACTCAACTATTCTATTTCCTTGGGGATAGTAGTTGGAGGAGGTGCTAGGATAGATGCCATGTTTTAAAGCCCATTCACTTGTCCTTGTTCTTAAGAAGGCTAATGCATTATCTAAAATGATTATTGAAGGAGATCCAAATATAGTTACTATACCTTCATAGAAGTCCAAGAATGAGTTTTCATTTTCCTCCTTAAGAGCTAAAACCTCCACCCATCTTGTAACGTAATTGGTGGTATTCAAAAACCACTTATGGCTAGCACTAGAAGGAGGATTGATTAGACCTATGAAATCCAAACCCCATTGCATAAAGGGTTGCTCAACCTGGATTGGATAAAGAGGCAAGGAAGATAGCTTTTTTTTTCCATAAAAAAGAGCACACTTTTATAATTTCCTTACCCAAGAATGGGTATCTTTAAAAAATCTAGGCCAAAAGTATCTAGCTCTCATAACCTTAGTAGCTATAGTTTTTAGAGAAAAATGACCACTAGCTAGCCCATCTTGAACTCATGAAATACTTTATCAATATGATCTAAATTAATTCACCTCAAATTCACAACTAAAAAGTCTTTTATATAAAGCACTCCATCAATAAGTACATAAGGAATGGATTGCAATCTAAAATACCTTCTTTTAGCTCTATCAAGACCTTGTGGACATTCACTAGTTTGAAGGAAATGAATCATGTCTTATGTCTAGCTCCTTGTGGTTGAAGGTATAACTACTATAGGATCATCATGAAGTGATATAATAACCTCCATTTGCTCTTTCAAATCTAAAGAAAGATGCTCACACAGTCCTTTTCCTTTCACTAACTTGGTTGTTTTGATCTCCACATCATATTCCATCACTTTGGTGATCCAACCTACCCTTTTTCCATTCAAATATCTACTAAAAAAAAGGTCTTTTACACTAGTATGAGGCAAAAAAAATTTAATCTTGTTTCTAGACAACATATGCTTGAACTTATTCAAACTCTTTATGACTGAAAGCACTTATTTCTCAACATATGTGTATCTTGTCTCATAGCCTTCCAAACCTTGACTAAAAAAGGCAATAGGTTATTCCAAAATTTCATAATTAGCTTGAGTAAGCATGGCAAAGATTACCTCTTCATTCCCAAAATTATATATATTGAAGTCCTTGGAGAATTTAGGACTTGCAAGAGTAGGGGCCTAGGTAATGGCTTGCTTGATTTCTTCAAAACTTTCTTTTGTCCTTCCTATCCAAGTGCTTATGTTTAGGTAAAGACAATGCCAAGATGGCACTTACCCTCTCCAGGTCAATGGATAGACCTTTCTTGGAAACAATGTGGCCTAAGAGTTTTCCTTCATGAATAGGAAACACACACTTATTTGGGTTTATAGAGATTATAAACTCTCTACACCTCTCAAAAATCCACCTCAAGTACTTCAAATGATCATTTGCATCCTTGGATAAATTTGTCACATCATCAAGATAAACCAATACAATGTCATTGATTAGTCCTTGGAAAGCCATATCCATTGCATATTGGAGAGTAGCTATAGCATTTTAAAATCCAAATTTCATCTTCCTATATTTATATTTACCCCATTTGGTGGTGAAGGCTATCTTGTATTGGTCACTTTCTTTCACCAAAATTTGATTGTACTCAAAATAACCATCTAAGAGAGAAAACCTCTCACTACTTGCCACCACTTACAGAATTTTCACCATAGAAGGGAGTGGTTAATTATCCTTAAAATATACTCTATTAAAGTCCCTAAAGTCTAAACAAAACCTGATATATCCATTTTTCTTCCTAACAGGGACTCTAAGAAGAATGCTTGATAGGAAAAATGATTTTGGATTCAATCAACTTAATGAACCCTTTCTTCATGAGTGGTTCAATCTTGGGATTGATTAACCTTTGTATTTTCTTGATGGGTTTGGAATTTTCATCTAAATTTATGGTATGTTGAGCCAATATTGGACTCCCATGCAAAAATATCACTATACTCCTTACATAGTTCAATGAAATCATGCCTCTCTTGACTAGTGCATTCTTTCCCAAGTGCAAGTAACTTATCTTTAAATATTTCTACCCTTTCATAGTTCTCTTTCTTGGTGGACATTCTTACCTTCTCCTTTTTTAGCTGGTCATCTTCATTGAATATTCTTTAAAGAGTCACTAGGCCTTTAGGAAGCTTGATGGACTTTAATTGGACAATTTGTCCTCCATATTGCTGCTGTAGCTTAGACTGATTCTTGGAATAAAAATCAACCTCTTCTTGTAGAAAAATTAATATTTTTTGGTTACTATCAAAGACTTAAAAATTGGTGACATTAATTGGTATGGATGGTCTCACAATGACCTTTATATGGGGCTAGTTTTTATCTTCTCTTATACCTTTTGGAACATCAAATTGAGTACCAATAGATTCCAACCTATTAGCATGATTATCTTCCCTTGAAATATAAGTAATATTAAATGCTATGAAGTCTTCTACAAGGTCCAAAAATATATGCTTTTAGGACTTAAGCAATGATTTCTTGGTCAAATTCTACCCTCTAACTTGATTTACAAGAAGTTTGCTATCACCAAATACTTACAATTCTTTAACACCTCTTTTCCTAGCCCACTCTAGGCCATGAATGAGGGCTTCATACTCAGATAAATTACAAGTATAGGATAACTAAAATTAAAGTTGAAAAATACCTTTCCTTTGAAGGTGAAACCAACATAGCTCTACCACCTACCCCAATCTTGATTCTACACCCATCAAAGAAGAGATACCACAAGCCATTCATGAACGAATACTTATCATGTATATAATAGACCATAATACCAAATTCTTCAATAAATTTTTAAGGATCATGTTCATAGTTGTTATCTCCCCACTCATCTAGGAACAAATCAGAAACTCCTTCAAGGGAAGATGACGGGGATTGGTCAATGTCAAACTCCTCTTCATCAATGATAGCATAGCTAACATTTTATACCTTAGGTGATTATGGTTCCAAGTGATATCTATGGATAGGTTTTGACTCAATCTTTAATTTAGTTCCATATTTTGTTCTAAACACCATGTAGGACCAATTAGATACCAAATATCCACCTATCTTAGACGTAAATTCCCTTGATAATCAAAGAGAAAAATAAGGAGGTAAATCTTATACTACTACATCATGGGGTATTGAAAAAGTGGGACAAGCATGAAGTATAAAATTCACATTTTTTACTATCCCCAAAGTATTAGCTGGTGATCCATCTAATTACAAAACTCCTTTAGTCATTGGCTCATACTTTAAGCTTAGTTTATTAGCTATACATTTGGGCATAGTTAATGTGTTTGCTCATTTGTCTATGATGAAATTAAGAACCAAGAAATCATCAATAATTAGATATAGGTATAAAAGAGGATTATTCTCATCTTTCTTCTCCTGACCATCTATAGATTGAGTTCCATTGACCAAAACTACATTGTCACTTCTAGACAGGCCAACTTATTTAACCAATCCATACAATTCCTTTTGGAGTATATATTTTTGCCCTAGTATTTATAGAGAATCCCATAATGAGATGTTCATATGAAACTTTTTCATCTAGTCCACAACGTTAATGGAAGGATTACTTACCTTGGGGTTCTCTTTATGAACATTAGCACTTTGTGATGTAGCTTGGAGAGGTAGAGTTGTAGAAGCTGACCTAAAATTTAGGATCCTCTAATTTTCTTGTGCTTTAGGAGCTAAATTAGGCCCTCCTTCCATTTGAGATGATATAGGAGTCAAAATAGGTCCTTAATTGGTTCCTTGAGTCTCCTCAATAGACCTCCTTTTGGACCTAATATTGGAGGTAACACTAGTATTTTGATTACTTATATTCCCCACATAATTAATGGCACCAAACTCACCCTCCAAATGATTCATGAGAGTGGAATCAAACTGAACCTACCTATTCTCCATCTTGAATTGCATTGGCATCTAAAAATTTGAAATTTGAGATGTTTGATCACCTTGTAGAGGCATGCCTTGATTTTGTATCTCATTAGCATAAGTAACTTATTCTTGACCTTGCTCAAAAGAAGGGTAGTTGGGATGTTATTAGACCAAATTATTTTGAGTGGGGAAAAGGGAATTGGAGGATGAAGGAGCACTAGGATTATATATTTGATAAGGCTTGACATGGGTAATTTGGCTTTGTCCCTAATTATTGCCTTGAAAAGGAGATTTGATTGTTTGTCCAAACTGGTTGTAGGACTGATAAGGCCTATAAATTTGGGCTTGTTAACTTTGGAGATAAACCAATTCATTAGTAACACTTTGAAGTGGGATTTTTACTTCATTCATTTCATTTTTAGGGGAAATGACATATTTTTCTTGACCATGCAAAGGAGCTAAAGTGGGAAACACACTTTGACTAGGAGAATGCAAATCAGGGAATACTAGCATTGGAGGTCTATGATCTATCTTTCTCGCTTAGACAAGACAATTCTCAACATTTATGACTATTTCATATGTAGTAGGCAATGTGTTTCCACCCATAGATTGAATAATCATTTCAATGTCACTATTTAATGCTTTCAATTAGTAAAAAAATGCATAGTTTGGGGTAGGTCTCACATGGGTTGGGATTCTATCCCATGTATTTTGGAACCTAGTATTAAAATCCTACATGAATTCATGAGGTGACCTCTTTATTGTGTCTAATTTCTTGGCAAGAGATAGGTGATCACTCTTTTCCCTAAATATATTAGTCAATGAATTCCCCAACTCATCCCATGAACAAATATAATGTACAGGTAGGGTCCCATAGCAGTCTAAGAATTTTCCTTTGAAATAAAAGGCCAATAACCTAATAGATACATTTTATTGTGTGATATTATGGATATTAAAAAAAATTTATATATTCTTGATATCTTCAATGGTAGTAATTAGACCATCTCCACAAAAATATGGGACACTTTTGAGGGTACCTCTTGGAATCAGATCATATTGGGCAAGATGCAAGGGAGATGCCCTAATGAAAGGTACAAAAGGTTATATTATATCCATTTTTGAATGATTACTATGGGTGTTAGGGATAAAATGTAACACAAAATTGGAATCTTTAAACACAAAATCTCTTTTTTAAGGATGAGTGTTGACAAACCTAAAACTTTTCGTAGAATATGGAGGTAGTTTCTCAAATTCAAAGGGTACACCTTTAAAAGTAGACCTAATGGAAACCTTTGGCATGTAAAATAGGATTTACCATTAGAAAAAGACTTGAATTATTCAATGGAGTCACTAGGTACTAAATTTATATGTTTCTTTCAATTGATCTATGTCAAGACCAACACCAATCTTGAACAATCTTCTAATACTTAGAGTTCCCACTGGGTGTGCTAAAAACTATTGACAGTTGGATTTACAACCTTGAAGATATTCTTATTTATCCTCATCCAAGTGGAAAAATGGAATCATCTCTCTTTATATGGGTGATAATTTCATTGAGATGAATCTCTAGATTAGGGGCTAGCTCCCCTTGATGCACCTTTAAAAATATCTCTAATCTATCAAGTGTGTATGAAAAGGCTTAATGAAAACAACTAAGAAAACAAAATGGTGATGCACCAACATGTAATGTCCTCCCAATTTGACTAAAAATACACTAATTTAAAACCAACAAAGCTTATTTCACACAAAACCCATAACTCTTTGTGCATTGTCACATCAATGTTTCACTTGTTATATTCAAGAAGACACTCAACATCCAAGAGACAAATAGATAATTCCAAGAAGGAATATAGTCTTGAACCACTTATAAAATGTCTATACCATTAATAAATAATAATAATAAGGACCTGTAATAATAATCTTTCTATAAATTTGGTGGGTAATCAAGGATAATATATTAGGAAACATAAACTCTCACTAAACAAGAACAACATGATTTGAACTGATACACAATAATACAACATGTGAGTGGCAAACACTTGTATTATTTATTCAAGAGTTTTTAAAGTAAATATCTAGCTAGAGTTTTACCATAACCAATGGAGGCTGATAAAATGAGCTAAGAGAATGCATACATATAGCCTTTAAGAGAGAGGTCAAGCCAAGGAAGTTCAAGGGTCACTTGGACATGTGTCATCCTGAGAAAAGAAACAGATAAATTACATTCTATAAGATTCTTTTACAATTGTTAAATTAATGGAATCAAGATATTTTTAACTAAATTTTGCTATAGATGAGTCCATATATTGGAATTATATTTTGATGCTAGCTGCTCTTTATTGGCTCATCAAGTTATGTAACGGTGCAACAACTTGAACCATCAACCAACCTATTTATGCCTGGTATGCACTAGATGCTTAGGATCTTGTATTTTATTACCTTTATCTTTTCTTTCTATTTATAATTGAGTCTTTTTACAAACTCTAATGGCTATTTTTTGTAGTTTAAAATTGATGTTTTGTAGGCTGTCACTCCTTTGGACATTTTCTTCATATTTTTTTTTCTTAAGAATTTCTGTCTCAGTAATTTCTTAAAAGAATTTGTTTGAGTATTTTGTATTTTTTATTATTTTACTTTAGATTTTTTCTTGGTCCTTTGTGCCTTAAATAATTTTTGTAAACAAAGTGTTTGATGGAAATGGACTTTGGCACCTTTTCAAGTTTTCCAAAAGAATTCTTTGGACAATTTATTTGAAAGAATTCCTTTCGACTTTATATTTTCCCCTTTTTGGTTCTTTGAAATGACCCTTAAAAAAAATTAAAAAGACCCTCTTTGAAAGGAAACATAACCTTCATCTTCTTGCAAGTGACATTGTATAAGATGTGAGAGTGTCCTTTGGCTATTTGAAATGATCTCCTGAAATGAAAAGATACCCTTGGATTTTCTAAAATGGTCCACCTTCCTAAAGAATTCCTTCAAAAAAGTTATCACCTACCCTTTATAAAAGTTGAAGTGCCTTTTATGAAATTTGTAAGTGACTATTCAAAATATTTAAGATGCCCCTTTTTTTTGAGTTACCCTTTGGAAAAATTGTTATCGACCTTCAGAAAATTTGTTTCGAACAAAATGTCCAAAACAATTCTTTCCTTCAAATTTTTTCTAAAGATCCCTTTGGAAAGGCAAGTGTACTTTATAAGAAATTAAAATGTCCAATCTCCAAAGAAAATTCCCTTTGAGAAAGTTACAATTATACCCTTTGGAAACATTTCAAAGTATCCTTTGAAAAAAATGAAAGTACCCTTTGGAGAATTTACAAAGTACCTTTATGAAAGTGAAGTGGAGCATTTCTTACGAGAAAGATACCCTTTAAGAAATTTGAACATACCCTTTGAAAAATTTTCCTCAAGAAATTTTTATGAAATAATTCCACCAAATGAAAAACCCAAAATAAATACACCTAGGGAAAAAAATCCTAGGACAAAAAGTTTGAAAGAATTTGGCAAAGGCTTAGAACAAAAAACTGAAAGAATTCATTACAAAGGACTTAGACAAAAGACTAAAGAACAAATATTTAAAAAGGAAAACACTTGGGTTTTTTATGTAAAATACTTTAGGATTTGTATAAGAACACTTCTTTTGAATGAAAACTTACATACTAGACTTGGACAAGCTATAGACTCAGATGTTTTTTTGCAAAAAGGGGTGCCCAATTTTGGCCTGAAGGGCCAAAATTTGGGAAACAATAACACCTATTAAAAACACCATTATTCCCATATAATACCTTATCTCTATGATTATTACTATTTAGGATATTTAAAATTAGGTTTATATACTTCAAATACAAATGGCTTTCCATAATACTAATGCAAATCTAACTTCATTTAACAATCAACATCTTGAAAAATGTATTCTTTAACATCCCTATCCAAAATATATTTAACTACCAAATTTAACTATATTTTGAGTCATGAGGACCCGTTTGATCACATGATTAACTATGTATATTCTTTTGGTCAATGGGAAAATATTACAAACCCTTTCTAAAAGTATTTCATATGAGAATTACAAGATGTTTTAACCATTTTTTCATAGTTAAAAGATTTTTTATTCATGGATTTAAATATCCATAAGGTGACCAAACTTACATTAAAACATTTTCATATTTTAAAATAATGTGGTGATGAATCCCTACAAGATTATACTATTCGACTCAAAAGTACATCACATGATCTAAAATTTAGACCCTCATATTTGGAATTGTAATTGATTTTTACTAGAAGGATTATTCCCCCATTAAAATAAAGAGATTTACATAAATAATATGAGTCATTTACACATTTATATGTGGATGTTCATAGATATGCTTCATTTATCCTTACTCATCCAAATGATATTAACACATCCCCTTCTAATTATCAAAGTTTTATTCCTCACACAAAGGAGGGAGATACATTACCAAATAAACATTATGAACAAAAATTTGGTATTCATAATATTTATATAACCAATTTTCAAATGTTACTTAACATGGGGCTAATACAAGGTCCATGTCTTATGAAATAATCCTAAAGTGAACAAAACAAAAAGCATCCACACCAACAATATTTAACAATTACCTTATTCATGGGTGGTGATTATTTTTTGGCATAACCATATTGATCCTACACAATAAAAAACTACTTGAAATGTAAGACATATACACCAAATTGGATCTAATCTTAAAAAAGTATAAAACAAAGGAGGTTAGAAAGACTCTTTGGGAAACACAATAATACCAATTGCTTATGGTCCTGAAGTAATTCAAACATGAGTTTGAGTTATGCCTACCACATATCCATATTAACTTACACTAGGAACTCTTTGGATATACAAAATGGAAGAAAAAATTTATCCAAAATAGTAAGGTATTTATTTTTATCATGAAGGCAAATTAATAAATATTCTAAATGATATCATTACTTCTTCTACTACACATGTACTACACATGTAAAATGTGAGGATGGGTATGTTATGTAACTTTTTAAATTATCAAATAATGATGAAAATAATTTAAAATATCCAAATTAAGGTTGTCAATAATTGAATATGGATATACCTATGACCATCTATTGGATGTGATCATAAAGTAGTCTCTCTAAATATTCCAAAAATTCAGAAAAAAATTCAAAATCAAAAGAAATATTTTCAACACCTACATGTTATATTGGTTCCTTGGAATCTATTTGTTAGCTCCATATTGATGGATTACATATTAGTTACCTCTATATACATATGTGTGTCACACTTATACTTGAGTGTGATATACACATACTCATTTCATATGGACATTGGGGACAAACACATGTATGATCAATATACTTCCAAGTTACATCATTCTATGGTTACTCTAAATTATCATGTTTTGAGCTCATATACATACTTACACATGCATTTATCCATGATTGTATCTTTCACATGGTACTTGATATGCTATAAAATTGACATGTTTTTGTAACACATTTGGTCCATAGGCTACTACGACATGTTTATGTTATTTTCTTATGCTTTCCTTTATGCACTTCCTTAAGTGTATTTCCTTATTATTTTTCTTACTTGAAAATTTGAACATGATCATTTGATTTTGGTCCCTATGTCTATGTGTGATTTATTTAACATTTAAACATGTAATTGATTGTTGAATGGAAATTTGAATATGACATCCTTGATTTTATGGACATTTTACTAGGTCATGTCCCTTCGATTGTGTGGTGTTTGAATATGCCCCTTGTTTGTGGTCTCCTTGGACCATTGTCTTTTAACTTTATTTTAAGCTCATCATGTGTGTTCTTGATTTTCTTATTGAGTTTTTACTATTACTATTTAAACATTACCATGATCTTTATCATGCATCTCAGGCCTTCTTGTGATCACATTATTCTATTTGCTTCAATGTTATATCTACCTAGACTTGTTACTTTTATATGCTACATGGTTCTATTTATAAATTATACAATTATCTTATCCTTTTAAGGTGAGGTAAATACCAGTTTCTATTCTTCCATCACCTCAAAGTGGGGGGGGGGGGGCGGGGGGTTGTATTAGTGGTGGCATGTCATAGAGGCATGTTCTCCACACTTATTTAGTATTTGGTACTTATATTAGTTTTTAGATTTCATGGTGTGAAACAACCCCAAATAATTTTTTTTGAAGTTATCTGTGACAGTACACAATAAAACATTAAAAGGCCTCACTACATAAAATTAATGCAGTGTAATGCATCTCAACAAATCTATAATAATTACTAGGAACCCATAACCAACATCCAAATTGTTCCCAAAATGATAAGGCTATATTAAACTAGAATGAAACTAAGCACTTTTGAAAATGTTGGGTGTCCAATTGCTATAAAAGAAGATAGGATAAGATAGAAGTGAAAAACTTAATCATGAAGGTCCAATGACTGAACATAAGGGTCCATCTCACTAAATTTCTTAGATACATCATGAGATCAACAAGTGGGAATCTCTAATCCATTTCTAAATTCAACACAATAAGGCCATTGAGTTACTATAGACCTTAGGGGTCCACCCAATAAATGATCAATTCGTATGCTACCCTATTGGATCACTATGCCATGATTTGAGTTCCTTAGAGAACATTACACCTCCATTACCTTAACTGATGAAGGTCACACATACATAATATAACTCCATGTAGCAAGAATTGTATTTAATTAAACTATATGAGATACACTAAACTGAACTCAAGGTTGGTGGTATCACACACATGAGCCCCCTAATGAAAAAGCATGTAAGTCACATTAGGAAATCAATTACTCATCATGATACATGAATAACTATCTTATGACCCAACCATAGGGGTCTACACCTAAAAGTTATTTACTTACCCTTTAGTTATCATATCATGATACTAAAAATATAGGTATTTATGCCATTCAATTAACATGTGTGTGACCATGTCAAAGTTCATTACTTAATTAGTCTTATGCATTAACTTAGGTGTTTATTAAGGAAGACCTTGATTAGTAAATCATTGCCAATGTAGATTATTTAATCATATAACTAAATGTAATCATTAATGTTTTCATAGATTATTAAATCCTTAATCCAAATTTAGGATCATTATTGATTTAATGAACACATATAAGGTATACCAAGAATTCAATGACAAGGATAAGATTTAATTTTAATAATGCACATATCTAATATAACCAATGACTATCTATTCTCACATAAGCATTAATGACAATATAGACAACATCCATTAATCATAAGTTGCATTATAAACATATAAATTACTAGACTTTTAGGAAAAATGTCAAATATGTATATCACTATAACACCATTAATGGTATAATCCATAACCCATAATTTGGGTCCATATACAAAGATCAATAAATTAGTTTACTTCATTGCTTAATCAATAGGATGAAACCCATTCAAGTGATGTAATAGCCAATGACATTCATTGACATAATGTAATAATAAAATATATTTCTTGGACCATCAATAGACTATTTGCATAATCTATTTGTAACAACTTAATTTCAGTGAAGGTTATAAATATGAAACCATGTACTCATTAAATGCCATAATAAAAATGACCTCAAGGAGTACACATTTAAGCATACAATAGGTAGTATACTTGTCTATGATTATTTATTTAAGCCCAAGTCTATCACCTTATTGAACATATTCCAAAATAACAACATCTCACATTACAAATTAGCTATGATCATGCTATTGTCATAAATAAATGTTAAATCCTCATACTAGATAGACATTACATGATATGAGAATTCAAAAACTAAATGTTCATCATGAAAACTATGTAAAAACATACATAATTCAATCAAGGATATTTATAAAATCATACTCTTTTTGGTACATCAAAAGACAACACCATCTTACTTGCATATAAATTCAAGGTTAAACACTATAGTTACAAGTACTCCAATAATAACCTTTTTACAATTTCATGCCCACTTAACATCAATAAATAAATCACTAAGTCATGTAAATATAACAATATATATATAAAGATCAAGTATAACATGATGCATTATAATCACACTACTACTCATATGGTAAACAAGGTCCAACAAAAATGCATACCAAAGAAGTATTTATAGTTGGTTAAATATATGAAGACCATACAACTATCATCAAGACTATCTCCAATGTCTAAACAATAACCAATGATGTTATTTTTCTATCATAACAATTTTACAATATGAGTAAATCCATAAGATGAACTGCCACATAAACTAGTTAATCAATCACAATCTAACATGCCAACATCATATGTTAACATGCATGGGTAAGAGGAAGCTATCATATGCAATCTAGATGAAAAAATAAATAAGGATGAACACTACAAGGAGGACACCCCTCAAAACTAGCCCTATGAGTCCAACCATCAATGGCCCTTACCACCCTAACCATTATCTTGGTAGAGGGTTTTGGTAACCAATTACTCAAGTGAAGTAAGAAATATACACATAATACTAAGCCACCAATAAGGAATTAAAAAACTATCAACAAGGACAAAAGAACAATGCATAAAACATAAAACTATAACACTTAGCCAAACCATGGGCCTGAGTAATGCCCAAGGTAAACATTGAAACTATATAAAAAAATGTACCATTAAAATAACACCAAAAATCTTACTTCAAAACTACATACAACATTTGATGATTGAAATCAAACTCATACAATGGACATAGGTTACCAGTTTGCAAAATGAAAAAGAATCAATCCATTTTTTATACATATATATAGGTATATAACCAAAAGATTCCTTATTAAATAAAATATATAAAACTTCATCCCAAAACTAGAAGATATCAAAAAAATAGAACCCATCATTCAATAGATACACACACATAGTTGTTTCAATGAAAACTGAAATCAAATTTGATTCAAGTAAATGCATTGTTAAAGAATAAGAACTTGGCCTTTAAATTTTAATAGACCCCATTGTTAAATATGATTTTAAATATTTTTAATGGGTAATCAAAACACATGTATCTCATGCCAATCTCAGTTTTTTGAGATATTTAAGACCCAACCATTTAATCCATTACTAAAAGGTATAATAATCCATCTAAAATTTATTTTATAAATTTTATGAAATCCTAATTTGTTATTGGGTTGAAAGGGATAGATTGTGAACAAGAGAATTCCATTCATGGGTTTCAAAAAACACCACAAAATGATTTCCATTTTCTATTTAAGGAAATGACTTAATTACAAAGATAGATAGGGAACATGGTACGATGACCCACAACACAACAAAAGTTATATAATTGTAAAGGGGAAATATAATTACCTAAATCACCCAAAAAAAGTGCTAGGTTATATAAAAATTGAGTCAATCATTGGTAACAACCACAATTTTAAGCAACCACAACTAGTTTAATTATTTATGGGATTTTCCATATGGACAAAGTTTCATTATGGATCAATCCCATCAATTTTAATTACAATAGAAAACATGTAATACACATCTAGTTTATTTTCCACGGTGTGTAGGGGTTAATGAATTACCCAAATCTAGAAATATAATATAGTAATAAGTGTATTAAGGTAAGTTCATAACATAAACATGAGTGGAAATATGCATCTCATCTAATGTTATTTCAATTACTAGGTTTAGGGGATGTAACCGAAACCATGTATACTACATTAAAAATCAATAATCATTCCAAAAATTAACTAGCTTATCTATCAAAATGACTCACTAGGGTAAAATGCCAAGGTCTCATGTAGAAATTCCCTATGTTTATTTATTTCTTTCTTCTCTCACCATGTTCTATCCTCCCCCTACATATTTCCTTCTTTTCTTACCTACATTTTCTTTTCTCCCCTTCATATTCATTCCTTCTTCTTCCTATATTCTCCCCATTGTACTTTTTTTCCTTCTAGTCATTGGTCAACACTACCCCCATACTCTCTAGCCAAAGAAAATCCTAACCCTTTCTACTAGGATCCTCCCTACATCCTTATCCCATATGCCATACCTCTACTCTTTTTGAGTTGAGCTCCTTCATTGTGTCCCCCTTTTAACTTTAATTTTATGCATTTTTCAATTTCCTCCCCTTCTCTTGCATTTCATGCTTCCCTTCCTTACTTGGCATCAACCCCCTACCATATGCCATGCATCTGCATGGTCAATTCATATCCCTAAACAATACTAAACAAAATTTCCCTCCATACCACATGCCCAAAGATAAAAAATAGTATATATAATAAGAAAATGGCAACCCTCTAGTGTGCATCACAAGCCAACTCAAGATTAATAAGAAAAAATAAACATAATGATAATCCCATTTAATCAGGATGATCCATGTCAAAAAGAAAATAATGAGTAGTAAGATAATTAATAATAATTATAATTCATAATCATTTTAATATAATTAAAACAATTAAATATTAATAATAAAATAATAAAGAAAATCCATTAAATAAATATTAGTTATCAAAATAAGAAAATCTTTAAAAATAATTAAGTAATAATACATACATCAGTTAAGAATCAATAATAAAAATAAAGTCATAAAATAATTAATTAACAAATATAAATTGATTATTTAATAATATACAATAAAATATTTTAAAATAATAACAATAACAACAACAACAACAACAACAACAACAACAACAATAATAATAATAATAATAATAATAATAATCTACCTGAACTTGATAATAACAAGAATAAACAAAGTAATTAGGATAGTACTTAATAAAAATCATAACATTAACTCGTACATAAAAGATTGACCATTAATAATAATCGACACCACCCCAAGTTGATTGAGGTTCAAGGTAATTCAATTACCCATGAAGGTCACCAATGATGTTTGTCAAAGTCAAGAGACCCATACGGGTCTAGTTGAACCAAATGTATAATAGGCTAAAACATAAACCACTTCCTTATGGCATAAACACCCAATGTTTAAAACACCCAGGAAGGGTAACCAACATGAGGGTATGGATACAAGCACACAAAGATAGGCAAGCAAAATGATGATGCCAAATCTTGATAAACCTAGCAGGGAACAATAACAAAATATACAAGCTCAAAATAAGGTAGGACTAATAACAATGAAAAGCAATAAGTAGTAAGACTATAAACAATGGTGGCTTAATATCAGATAGTACATGTTATACCTATTGAAGTAGCGTACCAACTACTCAATTTCCCACAAATATACCTAGGATATCCAAACCCACCGTCCAGCTTAGCTCATGACCTACTACCTACATCTACCAAATAAGACATAAATAGTACCTAAATAATGTCTATAAAATAATAATAATTTAGAACAAATCAATAGACATGAAATGATAATCAAGTATAACACCTATAACTATCAAGGACTAGAGTCAATATTGATGATCGTGACCCCAAGCATGCCCTATGACATAACCAATAGTTACAAAAGAAATCAATGTCAATATGCATCCAATAAAGCATGATAGATCAAGGACATATAGTAATGTAACTAACTAAAGTATCATATACATAAAATAGGATAAAATGAATCTAGTGTAGGTAGTATGCAAATCAGGATATACTAAATCTACTGTGACCATCCACCATAGCATTACATATCACATTGGCTATCCAAGGTACCTGCATCATAACCATTTGAATGTAAACTAACATCAAGCATTGACAATCTAAGTGTCATAAAAAAGGTTAAATTAGGCTATATTCTAGTATCTATAAGGGGTCACAAGGTTGATTCATGACATCCTCCCCTCCTTAAAGAGAAGCTATCCTAGTGATCATCAAAATTCATGCATAAAGTTCTTAGGAAATGTCCAACAAAATCAATTAATAATACTATATAATCTCTCCACATGTTGTGGGGTGGTAATGTCTTAGTCATATCTCCCTAACATTCATAATTATTATCATCTAGATAGCTGCATTATACAATGCATTAGGCCAAGTAACGGCCTCCTTCCTATATTCACATGTCTTTCACGACATTGAAGGGGAAAAAAAACACTATCACAATAGAAAATTCCACCAAATCTCACAACTTGGTTGGAACTTTTCCACTCATATGCCTTTAAAAGGCCATCAAAACCATTAAAATCTGCTAAAACAAGCTACAATAGGTTCATTAAACCCAAAATACCTACATCAATTAGCAAAATTTCCAAGGTAACAACTATTAATTTTAATATAACACCACTATTACAACCATCCCAGCCATTATGAAGGTAGTCACAAAGCATCACAAGTATACAATGACCCAAAACATAACAACTAATACTTACCTTAATAAGCTTCCCAACAAGGGTAGTAACAATACTCTAAAGTAGAAAAATATAGCTAAGGAACCACAAAATAGAAAATGATGTCTAAACTAGATTAACAATCTAAATATGCAATTTAACTAGGGCCAATGCTACTTGTGTCAACACACATAAACCTATAATAGGAGGTCATCAATCATAAAATCATCCTAACCCATGGGATTATAACTAGAGTCTAAATTAAGAGTGGAAATATTCCACTAAAAAATTATGCCACGTGTATAATCCTAAAACAATTTATCATAGAATGTCATAACACAATGGTATTAATCTATACTATTATGGTTACTCCACTATATCATCAACCATTCAAGGATTAGTGTAGTGTCTCACACCACCCACACTGAACAATGGAAAAACCATACTAGGCATCACATACAACCTGAAGGCTTACAACATGTTCTCCAACACACATACGAGATTGAATGGTGGTCCAGGGATACTAATCCCACCATCCAAAAATAGAAACCTAAGGGCATCACCCAACTTTCATCACTCTATCTAAGAGTCAAGTGGGTACCTAGGATTTTAAACACCATATGATCAAGGCTTAGTGCTACTCTATCAGAGCAAAAAATTAGCATACATTGTAGTAATGCTTCTAAAACAAAATAAAAATATTCATCCCAAAATATTCATAACAAGTATAATAATAACAATAACTTAACCAAAGCATGGTTACACCTACAAGCCAACACATACATGAATTTTAGTAAGCACCACCTTGTCAATTTTCTTAATGTCCAAGTATATAGGACTAGTTAGTGCTTCACAAGGGCAAAAAAATAAAAAATCAAAATGGTTGATTTTACCACAACCTCTAAGAGGTGGTTAAAGGAATTCTAAATCCATAAAGTGACCATTATGCACTAAGATTCCATGGCTAACTTGTGGCACACCTGGTGCACACTCTGAATAAATTAGGTGGCTACTTGTACAAAAGGGAAAAGTGGATTTTCAACCTACAAGAGATTCCACTCCCTAGCCCATACCCAGTCCAAATCATTATGGATGTAGTGCTTTTCTACCCTCTATCTCATACTTGCACCAATACTTAATGCTAGAGTAGTGAATGTGGGATTGCACAACATGATTCAACATTATACCTTGGCAAATTCAATCAAGTAGAAGTTGGTTACAAGAGTGAAAACACATTACATGAGTGGTGTATGACCATATTACCATATACTAAATATATTAACAACACAAGGTCATATCTATCACCAAGACATGTACACACAATATTCATATAAAAATTTAAAACCATAGATTAAAATAAGGTTCACATGATTGGTTTTAGAAGGGGGGATCATTTTACACAAGTAATTTACCATAATTCACACATTCAACCATTTATTACATACAACCATGTATGCAAAATTCTCATACAACAATGTTGATATCAAGAAGGGAAGTGAAAACTCACAAGGTTATTACATACACATATGGTGTAAAAGATACCAATTTACATGATTTTAACATAATCAACAAATATAAAATTTCACACAACAATGTTGGTATCAAAACAAGTATGTGAAAGTCCATAGGGTTAACCATATGCACAAGTATAATAAAGGCACAATTTTACATGATTTAGCAAGATCAATGAAATGTAATAATTATAAAACACATAATAGTTAATATACAAGGAAGATGCACATGAGAACAAGTCACACATAAATTACTCAAGAATTCAATAATTATGCTAAGGTAATTTCACATCATAATGAATAATTCACATGGTAGTGAAGTACAAAGGTCCATGACTCATATCGGGTCACCCAATGTTTAGATGTCATCCAAATAACACCAAATAACCATCATAAAATACACATAATTAGTCCCAGGTATCTCAAATGTCGATCACCTTCCTTCTAGGAGAGTTTTATTCCAACAAGGCCTAAATATATCTACATTAGTTCTAAAAAATTTACCAATAGTGTTCGTACATCATAGATAGATGGCTCATGCTAACCAATAATAATAATAAGAGATCCTTAAAACTCTCTAACTTGCCCAACCAAGTCAGTCACACTCACCTATTAGACCCTCCAGGCTTAAGCCACACCCTTGGACCTCCCATGATATTATACCTCAACATCATTGGATAGCTTGCCCATGTAAGCTACCAATGACCACTAAGGCATTATCTCATGATTCCAAAAACAAGCTTAGATCACCTATTCTTATAGTTAACTTAATCCAACAAGCCAAAGGTTAAATACTAATGCTTGCTTTGATGCAATCTCACTTTTTGGAAAGGGTGGAATTAGCCAAGGTATGGGGTGAATGTTATAACATTTCCATGGAAATTATGATTTACCACAATCAAAAAGTTTAATTGAACTCACAATACACATCCTCAAGGATGCATGGCATATCTATATCACAATAGACATCCTATTAATAACAAAACATATCCAAGCTTTCAATTAATCATCCTTAGGGATGTATAACTTAGCTATAAACAACTAAGCATACCCATGGATATAACATATCCATGGTCAAAATGATAACCTCATGGAAATTAACCTATCCATAATCAAACAAACATCATCAATGTAAACACATCTATGATCAAAACAACATCAAAATGGCAAAATGGGAAATAAATATCCCCACACATTTATATATTTTCATCCTTTTGGAGTTACGAAGCCACATGCTCCTTTATTTAACTAAAAGAGACCAAATACATCAATAAGATCAAGCTCTTAATATAGCTCAATATTTTCCCATAAAGTGGAGATCCGAATCCTCATTGACTTACCCAAATAAATTTGAAACCCTCACCCTATGTAGGTCTCCAAGTTTGAGCTCAACCCATGGTCTTCCCAAGGTCAAGATGTTCTAAGCATCTACTGATGACTCACCCATACAATTCAACAATATATATCAAACATCATTTTCTCAATTCTAAGGTGAAATTATGATCACTAGTCTTCCATTGACTTGCTCATACAAGTCAATGGTTGACTAGTGACACTTTCCCTAATGCAACTAATTATGGAAGGGTTGACCCAACCAAAGCTATGGGTAAGCATCACTAGATCATTTTCATAAATTTACCAATTTTTACACACACACACACACACACACACACACACTTTAAAATACATGAACTTATAACACTTTAGGATTGCATAAACAAAGCACTAATCAACTCATCCAAGAGGTAAAGTGACTTTATAAGGGTCACATCATAGTATTTTCAATAAAATAAGACATATAATAGTCTATACTAGGCACATAGCTCCAACCATGGTTTAGTATGCACACTAACATACAAGGTTTCAAGTTAGTCTTGATAAGATAACATAAACATACATGTGGCATTCAACCATAATAAGGCATACACATACACATTGGCAAAATAACCCTCTATAAGGTGATGTGCATCTACACTAGGTGTATCTACAGCCACCCAAGTACATTATGTAAACATAATCCTTTATAAGGGTATGAATAATAATACAAAATCTCAACCAACTTTTCAATCACATGCCAAAAATCAATGCAATGTGTCCAAACTCATCCAAAAACTCTAAAATACAGGGTCCAATACTAGATGAAACAACCCTAAACAATTTTTTTAAAGTTATATTTTAGAGTATGCAATAAAACATTAAAAATCCCCACTACATAAAATTAATGAAACTCAATGCATCTCAATAACTCTACAAGAAGTAATATAAACCCAAAACTAACATCCTAATTGTTCCCAAAAAGATAAGGCTATATTCAACTAGAATGGAATTAAGCACTTCCAAGAATGTTTGGGTAGCCAATTACTATAAAAGCAAATATGATAAGATAGAAGTGTAAAACTTAAGCACGAAGGTCTAATGATAAAACATAAGGGTTCATCTCACTAACTTATTTAAGAAAGTCTTAACACATCATGAGATCAAAAAGTGGGAATCTCTAATCCACTACTAAAGTCAACACGATAAAGCCATTGAGTTACTATAGACCTTAGGGGCCCACCCAGCAAGTGATCAATCTATATGCTATCGTATTGGATCACTATGCCATGATCTGAGTTCCTTAGAGAGCATTATACCTCCATTCCCTTAATTGACAAATGTCATACATAAAGAATATAACTCTATGTAGTAAGAATTATATTTAATTAAACTATATGAGATACAATAAACTGAACTCAAGGTGGGTGGTATCACTCACATAAGCCCCCTAATGAAAAATCATGTAAGTTGCATTGGGAAATAAATTACTCCTCATGATATAGGAATAACCATCATGTGAGCCAACCATAGGTGTCTACACCTAAAATTTTCTTACTTAACCTTTAGTTATCATATCCTGATACTATAGAATATAACATTCACACTGTTTGATTAGCATGTGTATGACCATGCTAGAGTTCATTACTTAATTAGTCTTGTGCATTAACTTAGGTGTTTATTAAGGAAGATCTTGATTTAATAAATCATTGCCAATGTATATTATTTAATCATATAACCAAATGTAATCATTAAGATTTTCATAGCTTATTAAATCCTTAAACCAAATCCAGGATCATTATTGATTTAATGAACACATATAAGGTATGCTAAGAATTCAATGACAAGGATAATCAAGCACATAGATATCTAATATAACCAATGACTATCTATTCTTACATAATCATTAATGACAATATAACCAACATTTATTAATCATGAGTTGCATTATAAACATCTAAATTACTAGACTTTTAGGAAACATGTCAAATATGTAAATCACTATAACACCATTAATGGTATAATCCATAACCCATAATGTGGGTCCACATACAAAGTTCAATAAACTAACTTATTTCATTACTTAAGCAATATAAGTAAGCCCACTCAATTTATCTTATTACCAATAACATTCATTGACATAATGTAATAATAAAACATATTGCCTGGACCATCAATGGACTATTTACGTAATCTATTTACAACAACTTAATTTTAACCAAGGATATAAACATGAAACCACGAAATCATTAAACATCATAACAAAAATAACCTCAAGGAGAATTCATTTAATCACCTAATAGGCTATATACTTGTCTATGGTTACTAATTTAAGCCCAAGTCTATCACCTTACCAAAAATATTCCAAAATAATAACATATCACATTACAAATTAGCTAAGATCATGTTATTGTCATAAAAAAATGGTAAGTACTCATACTAGATATACATTCCATGATATGAGAATGTCACCAAATAAATTTTCATCATAAAAAATATGTAAAAACATACGTAATTCCATCAAGGAGATTTACAACCTCACACTATTTTTGGCACATCACTAGACAACACCATCTTACTTTCATATAAATTCAAGGTTAAATAATATAGTTAGAGATTCTCCAATTATAACCTTTTTAAAATTTCATGCCCACTTAACATCAATAAATAATCATTAAGTCATGTACATACAAAAATATATATAAAGATCAAGTATAACATGATGCATTATAAGCACACTACTGCTCATATGGTAAATAGGGTCCAACAAAAATGCATACCGAAGGAATATTTATAGTTGGCTAAATATATGAGCACCATAAAACTATCATTATGGCTATCTCCAATGTCTACAACATAACCAATATATATATATATATATATATATATATATATATATATATATATATATATATATATATATATATATATATATATATATATATATATATATATATATATATATATATTTTTAATCATAAAAATATTACAATATGAGTAAAGCACTAATATGAACTACCACATAAACTAGTTAATCAATCATAATCTAACACACCAACATCATACATCAATAGGCACAGGCAAGAAGAAGCTGACATATGAAATCTAGGTGCAAAAATGAAGAAGGATGAATACTGTAAGGAGGATACCCCTTAAAATTAGTCCTATGAGCCCAATCATCGATGGCCCTTACCACCCCAAGCATCAGCTTGGTGGAGGTTTTCAAAAACTAGGTACTTGAGCAAGGTAAGAAATATACACATAATATTGAGCCACCAATAAGGACTTAGAAAACCATCGATAAGGACAAACAAGTAATGCATAAAACATAAAACTATAACACTCAGCCAAACCATGGGCTTGATTAATTCTCAAGGCATACATTGAAACTATATCAAAATCATACTATTAAAATAACACTAAAAATCTTACTTTAAAACCACATACAACATTTGATGATTGAAATCAAACTCATACAAGGCACATGGTTAACCAGTTTGTGAAACAAAAAACATCAATCCATGTTTCATACATATATATATAGGTATATAACCAACGAATTCCATATTAAATAAAATATATGAAACTTCATCCTAAAACTAGAATATATTTAAAATCCAAAACCCATCATTCAATATATACACACACACAACCGGTTCAATGAAAACTCCAATCAATTTTAATTCATGTATATGTGTTGTTAAATAATAAGAACTTGATCTTTTAGTTTTAATAGACCCCATAATTAAATTTGATTTTAAATATTTTAATGGGAAACCAAAACCCATGTATCTCATGCCAATCTCATTGATTTGAGACATTTACTACCTAAACATTTAATCCATTACTAAAAGGTATAATAATCCATCTAAAATCTATTATATGAATTTTATGAAATCTTGATATGTTATTAGGTTGAAAGGGATAGATTTTCAATAGGAGAATTCCATTCATGGGTTTCAATAAACACCCCAAAATGGTTTCCATTTTCTATTTAAAGAAATGACTTAATTGAAAAGGTAACTAGGGAATAGGGTATAGTGACCCACAACACAACACAAGTTATATAATTGTAAATGGGAAATATAGTTACCTGAATTACCCCAAACAAAGTGTTAGGTTATATAAAAATTGAGTCAATAATTTGTAACAATCATAATTTTAAGAAATCATAGCCAATTCAATTATTTGTGGTGTTTTCCATAAGGATAGGGTTTCTTTTTGGATCGATCCCATTGGTTTTAATTACAATAGAAAACATGTAATACACATCCAATCTATTTTCCATGGTATACAGGGGTTAATGAGTCACCTAAATCCAACAATACAATGCAATAATAGGTGTATTAAGGTAAGGTCATGGCATAAATAGGAGTGGAAATATGCAGATCATCCAATGTTAATTCAATTACTAGGTTTAGGGGATGTAACCAAAACCATGTTTACTACATTAAAAATCAATAATCATTCCATGAATTAACTATCTTATCTATCAAAATAACTCACTAGGGTGAAACACCAAGGTCTCATGCAAAAAATTTTTATGTTTATTTATTTCTTTCTTCTCTCACTACATTCCTTCCTACCCTTGCATATCTCCTTCTTTTCCTACCCACATTTTCTTTTCTCACCTTCGTATTCCTTCCTTCTACCTCCTAGCTTCTTCCCATTTTACCTTTCTTCCTTGCCATCATTGTTCAATGCTATCCCTATCCTCTCCATCCAAAGAAAATCTTGACCCTTCCTACTAGTATCCCCCTATGTCCTTCTCTCATATGCCATACCTCTACTCTTTAGGGGCTAAGCCTCTCATTATGTCTCCCCTTTTACTTTTCTTTTTTTCATTCTTCAATGTCCCCCCCTTCTCTTGCATTTCATTCTTCCCTTCCTTACTTGTCATTGACCCCCTATCATATGCCATGCCTTTGCATGGTCAACACCCAATACTATGTAATACTAGACAACATTACCCCCATACCGCACACTCAGAGATAATAACTAACATATATATAATAATATATATAACACTAAAATGATAACCCTCCAATGTGATACATAAGCAAAATCAATATTAATAAGAAAAAAATGAACATCATGATAATCCCATTTAATCAGGATGATCCATATCAAAAATAAAATAATGAGTATTAAGAAAATTAATAACAATCAAAATTCATAATCACTTTAATAGAAGTAAAATAATAAAATCTTAATAAGACAATAATAAATAAGAAAAATTAAATAAATATTAGTTATCAAAATAAGAAAAATAATTCAAAATAATTAATTAATAATACATACATCGGTTAGGAATCAATAATAAAAATAAAGTCATAAAATAATTGATTAATAAATATAAATTGATTATTTAATAATATATAATAAAATATTTTAAAATAATAATAATAATCTACCCAAACTTGATAAAAACAAGAATAAACAAAGTCATTAAGATAGTACTTAATAAAAATCATAATGTCAACCTATACATAAAACATTAAACATTAATAATAATTGACACCGCCCTAAGTCGATCGAGGTTTAAGGTAATTCAATTTCCCATGAAGGTCACCAATGATGTTATCCAAGGTCAAGAGAGCCATACAAATCTAGCTGAACCAAAAGTATAACAGGTTAAAACATAAACCACTTCTTTGCGACTTAAATACCCAACATTTAAGACACCTAGGAAGGGTAATCGACATGAGGGTTGGATACAAGCACACAAGGATAGACAAGCAAAATGGTGATGATAGAACTTGATAAACCCAATAAGGAACAATAAAAAAACATACAAGATCAAAATAGGGTGGGACCAATAGTGAGGAAAAATAATAAGTAGTAAGACTATAAATAATAGTGGCTCAATATCATATAGTACATAATATACCTATCAAAGTGATGTACCAACTACTCAATCACCCACAAATATACCTAAGATGTCCAAACCCACCACTAAGCCTAGTTTGTAGCCTAGTTCATGCATCCACAAAATAAGACATCAACAATACCTAAATGATGTCCATAAAAGAATAATAATTCAGATCAAATAAATAGACATGAAATGATAATCAAGTATAATCATATATAACTATGAAGAAACCATAGTCAATGCTGATGACCATGACCCCAAGCATACCTTATGACATAACTAACAACTACAAGAGAAATCAACATCAATCTGCATCCAGTAAAACATGATATATCAAGGACATATATTAATTTAACTAACTAAAGAAACATATACATAAAATAGGATAAAATGAATCCAGTGTAGGCAATATGCATATCAGGATATACTAAATCTAATATGGCCATCCATCATGACATAACATATCACATTAGCTATCCATGTTACTTGAATCATGACCCTCTAAAAACAAACTAGCATTAGCCATCAATAGTCCAAGTGTTATCAAAACACACTAAAGCATGCTATAGTCCAATATCCATAAGGGGTCACAAGGTCAGTTCATAACATGGGGGCATGTTTTAGAAGCATGTTATCCCCACTTATTAGGTATTTAGAACTTATATCAATTTTTATATTCAATGGGGTAATGTCATGTAGGCATGGATTACATAGATTCATAATTTAAAATTTCATGGAGACATGCTTTGGAAGCATGTTCTCCATACTTATATAGTATTTGGTACTTATATTAATTTTTAAATTTAGTGGGGGCATGCTTTGGAAGAATATTATCCACACTTATTCAATATTTATTACTTATATCAATTTTTAGATTTAGTGGGGGCATGCCATATAGGCATGACTTCCACACATTCAAAAATTCAAATTTAGTGGGGGCATGCTTTGAAAGCATGTTATCTACACTTATTCAGTATTCAACATCTCCAGAATTAGTGGAGATATGTTTTAGAAACATGTCCTACACATTGGTACTTATTTTAGTTTTTAGATTTATCCATATATAGTGGGGGCATGCTTTGGAAGCATGTTATCCACACTTACATGGTTTATTAATTGGCCAAAGCATATAGTTATATAATTTAAATTCATAGTCATGGCAAAATTTTATACATTGGTACTATTGTTATACATAGTTTCAACATGTGACATATCTAAGGTGCATATGCTATGAAATGTGCACCTAATATTACAAAATCCAAATATTTTTAAGATTTTAAAATAGTCTCAGGTACTTTCATCACCCATTAATATGTACTTTTACACACTGATACCCAAGATGTACTTTTATGAACTATATTTAGCTAATTTACTATAGTAGTTGGTTCACTTTTGGTATGGCTAAGGTGAATAAATCACTTAATCTTTCCAAGTTTTTAGGTTGGACTTTATTTTATCATCTATTCTTAATAATTTGATAGTATGAGTTAAATTTGTTCACTTATGCTCACTAGGTTATATTTATGATTAGGTTTCATAATTGAGTTAATCTGAATTTTTGAGTGGCAACTCACCTTTTATCTAAGGTTGGGGAAATTTTCCTTCCAATATCTCTCTATATCCTTAGTTATATGCACTTTCCATATATATATATGTATATATATATATGTATATATATATATATATATATATATGTATATATATATATGTATATATATATATATATGTATATATATATATATATATATATATATATATATGTATGTATATATATATATGTATGTATATATATATATATATGTATGTATGTATGTATATATATATATATATATATATATATATATATATATATATATATCCCAATATTATTTTTCGATCCTTACAATGATACATCTTTTAAATCAAATTATAGTTACATATATACATAGGTATACTCAATCTTTCTATTTCAATTTCAATATTTTCAAATACTTTAAAATTAATAATTATATGCATTATTTATGAACATGATCTCGGTTGTAGGTTATTCACTAGTAAAGAACTCAAGTTGGACTCAAACAAAGGCAAGGTGTGTTATACACACCTAGGTACACATGCCTCTCCTTTAAACTAGTGATTTCATTACTAGATTAAAGGGGGAAATATAGACACTATTTTATGGATTATTTATCACCTCATTCTTATACACTTAGAAAACTCATACCTTGGTTGATCCTCTTATTTATGGACCTTTCCTAAATTTTTAAGTCTCACATATACTATATCTTATGCCCCTTGGCCTATATCTTAGTCTGACTATTCCTATGTTGATGACCCCAACCTTCTATCTTGTCCATAATGCTTAAAATCTACTCATTTTACACCTCTACAAGTTCTAAGCTTGTTCCTAATTTTATGCTCCCTAGAGACACTAATGTCTATGATAAAAACCTACATCAACATTAGTATCCTACTCTGATGTAAGTGTCAATCGCCCTAAATTCATAAAATTTGAAAATTAAACATATCCTAATGGTTAGCCTAAGAGCTTTAATGAAATTTATTTCTCCAAAGGGACTGATATAAATACAAGATCAACCCTCATTCATTCCTCACCTAAAAAACCTATAAAATACCAAAAGATACCAAGGTAAATTATTAAAATTATTCAATTGATAAAAGCTTCTGTATTTCCATACCAGTCATAGGGAAAACACATCTATAGGCTTGAAGTACTAAAGTAGTATCCCAAGAGCTATATTTTCCAAGTTGAAAGTTAGATCATTATTGTACTTGCCTTGCACATATTTCATGATTCACACAATCCAAAATGTAAGGGAAAACTACATTAGTCTAAGGTCTTCTTCAAAGTATTCGATATGTAGGTAGGGCTCATTGATAGAGGGGTCTTTGGGGTTATCTCAACACCATATGCACACTAACCTATTTTTACCTAAGATCATTGTGAAGATGAAGAATTAGGGTTTTGAAAATTCATGAGGAGTGACAATCCATGACCCATATTTGAATGCATGATAGAGAAGGAAAATTCAAACCTAGAATCATCTAGGTGGTTGCATCCTTTTTCCAAAAAAAATTCTATATAAGACACTTTCATTAGGTTCATATAATAGCATCAATGCAATTGTCTGAGGTTGGTTTTAGTGTTTGTGGATTTAGGATCATTAAATACCAAATCTAAAGACTATTCCATAAGCCTCTTCCAATCTAATTTTTACATGTTCCATATTCAAAAATTAATTAGTACATTACTTCATAATTTCTATACTTAGCATAGTTTTACTTATTATTTTTAGCTTATCTCAATTTAATAAATTTAATATATGTTTATATTTGAGTTTAACACCTAATTATCTTATTGTAGATCTGATCATCACCCTTGTGTATTTTCATTTATATATTATTAACCCTATATACCCAAGTAAGGATCCATATCCCATTTATAGTTAAACAAAAAGACAATAACACAAAATGGTGGATTTATTCCTTACACAACTTTGTGAGTTATCTTGTGTCTTCCTTAGTAGGTGAAGAGTTAGTGTCTACTCTTCCCAACATTATAAATGAACTATATTTAGTCTTTATTTGAAAATGTAAAGTGACTGATACTAAGATAAAATTAGATAGGTGTGAATTATCACAAGGATGGTGTTGACCATTTTTGGGTCTAACATGCCAAAATCGGTCCCCTTCTTCCCTTACTATTCAGATCCAGTCAATTTTGGGTTGCACGAGTTCATCGAGATTTGATTCATCATTTTAGTTCAATGACAAGTTCAATCAGTCTTGGTTTATCACTTGGTTCAACTCAGTTGGTTAAACACTTCGGATTGGTTCAAACGAACGGTTCATCAGCTTAGTTCAACAAAGGCTCAGCGTGCAGTGCTAAATCGTTGAATCATTTTTGGTTTAATGGGTTGGTTCAATGTCTTGGTTCAAGGGGGCATCCCAAAATTGAAGGGTAGGTGCCCTTGTAGAGGGTATATCTGAGTCAAAAAATCCCTTGGGGAGGGCAAGGAGCATTTTAAAGGCAGTCGAAGGGTAAGTTTTTAGAATTTTTCTTGAGGCCGAGTTCTTTCAAACTTTTTGTCCTAAGGAATTCCTTCAAATAAAAAGTCTGAAGGAATTCAGAGGAAGGGAACTAGCATAAAGAAAATCCAAAGAGCATGAAAGAAAAGGGATTGAGATGATTCTCATGGACTTTTTGTCTGTGGGAAAATTATCCACATAAAATATTTGTGGGAAAAAAGCCCGTAAAAAAGGCCTGATGAATTTTGCCAAGGATGGTGATGTCCCAAAAATTGTCAAAACTAAGCACGTGAATTAGCCATTGGGTTTTCAAGTGATGAAAAGTACACAAACATCAAATTTTACACTAGGAAAGCCAGAGCATAGAAGGCACCAAGTGGCAACCATGGAAGACTTTGACATGCTTTTTAAGAGTAGCAAAACATGCCACATGTTCCTTGCAAGGCTCAACAGAAGCCGACAAGTGTCAAACATCCACAGGTTTCTCCTTTTGCTTCATTATTCAAAGAGAATACTGTGGTGGGCCTGAATGAGTTGTTAAATGTAGTGGAAGCTACCAAGTGTTAGCGTCCACAAAAACCAAAAAAGGGTCCCTAAGGTTTTTCTAAGGTAGCTAAAGGTTCTACAGAAGTAGCCACATGTCACCTTCCACAAAAATCTCAAGAAATACTTCCAAATCCTCTAAGTTAAGTGAAAAGAATATGTAGAAGTGGCCATGTGTTAACTTCTACCTAACTCTCAAAGGACTCTCTGAGATAAGCAAATGCTACCATGCCCCATTATCAGCTTGATAGAAGCTGCCATGTGTCAACGTCTACATTTCAAAGTGTCTCCTAAGTTTCAAAGTAGTAGACTATGACACGTGTCAGAAGTGGATGCGCTCTCAGCCAAAGAGCCAAAGGAGTAGCAAAAGATAGCTGGAGGGATGAAGGAGACAAAGGAGGCAAAATTACTGAGCATAGAAGAAGATGAAGTGATCCAAGTGGCACAAGAAAGTGTCGGTTCAAGAAGTTATTCCAATGGTTGACATAGTAACTACCATGCGATCATCAAGAGGAACCAACAGTGAATAGTGTGACCTATATTTCTTCAATGTGCATTGATGAACAGGCAAACGGGGCAGCTCATAATTTTGAATCCTAACAAGAGTTGACGTAACATTATCTTTAGCCGGCTTCCTTATCCCAATACTTAGTAATCACATGGGTCACTTGTAAAAAGGGCACCAAAATGCCTCCTTTCTTCCTCTATATATTGTAGACTTGTCATTTGAAAAGGATCTTCCACATTTTTTGTAAGGCGAAGCCCTGGCAAATTTTCACCTAAAATCAATAAATGCATTTTTACCTCTATTCTAGTTAGACATCTTTGTGTGTGTTTGAGTTTTAGTTTGTGTTTAGTCATTACTCCTTAATGCTTCCACAGGTTTAACACCAACACACCTAGTGTCTACAAGGTGCCATTTCTGTAGGTGACAAGGAAAGCTGTATTTAGAAGTGTAGAGATAGAAGAAGTTACTATGCAGTGTGCCTTTCTACAGCACCTTTGGTGAGTCTACTTTTTGTGTGTTCCATTAAAGCCTCCCTGCTAAGCTTCTTGCAGCTTGGTCCTTTTACCAATTTGAAGTGTACATATGTGTTTCTCTAATTTCAAGTGTGAGTGTGAGAAGTTCGAATCATTTGGTGCATCACCCATTTTAGAGTAGTTTTGTTTTCCTATAATCCTTCTCCCTTTTCACCCCCCATTATATATATCTATATACCTATATTAGCATTATTAGAAAAACTCAGATGCATCAATGGGAGCTATCCCTTACCTAGATACTCTCCCCTCCATCTTTGCCAGTCCCACAGGTGAGAGGGGAGTTTCCATTTTGACATGTGGAAGGCAGGAGCTCAGCCTCCTACCCTAGGTGCAATCCATTGTGTCAACAGTTTTTGGCACACTCGATGGGACATTTTATTTTACACTCAGTAAGGTTTTAGGATTGATGCTGGTCCTATTACAACAAATCAACTATTTTCAGCATCTGGTGACTCCACTAGTAAGAACTTCATTTCCTAATCAAAGACTAGTCTGACTTCCTATGCCTAAAGTCACCACAAGGTCTGATTCAAATTTGTTGAATTGCCTCTAAACTCAAAAAAAGTACTGAGGTTTGAAATGACCCATCCTTATTCAACAAACAATCTTCCCAGACCTGTTGTAAGGAACACATATGCAGTAAGGCCGTAGTTACATCCCATCCCAGTTATGGCATTACCCTTTGTCACTTTTCGTGGTTAGAGTCCCTTGAATCTCCCACATTATGACCCAATCCCAAGAGCAGCCCTAAAAAATGTGCCTTCTTTTGATGTAAATGGGCCCATTACAGTCATCAAGCACATCAAAAATATTGCTAACCTCTACAATATTCACAATGTCACCGAGGAAAATATCACAATCAAATTGTTGGCATTGTCTCTCAAGGGAAATGCTCTTGACTGGTACGGGACTTTGGCTATAAATTCAATTCATTCTTATAATGAATTGGGTACTCACTTGATAGACCATTTTGGGGAAAAGATTGACCACCTCTCACTTGCTGAGTAGCTGACTACCATGAAAAGAGCCCCACATGAATACATGCAAGATTTTAACATTCGATTTCAGAAGACATGGGATAGAATCCCTGTTATGGTAAGGCCAACTGCTAGCTATGCTTTCCTATATTATTTAAGAGCATTGAATAGTGATATCATTGTTATGATACAATCCATGGGAGGACATGTGCTACCTATTGCCTATGATATAGCTATAGCAGCTAAAAATTGCTTAGTGCAGGCTAGGAAAATAGCCCCTATACCCCATATGCCACTTTTTCCTAAAATGCTACCTCTAATTCAAACCATTGCTCCCACATTAGCCCCTTTTCCCACCATAGAGAAACTATCTGCTGCTCCATCCAATGAGTTTCATGAAATTAAGAGTCTATTGCAAAGTATGTCAAATGAACTTGTAGCTCTTAAAAGGCAGCAAGCTCAAAGCAACAAACCAAACCAAGGATACCAGCTGTATGGCCAAGCTCCTAGACCCCCTTTCCAAAATTACAATCAAGGACAGGGTCAGCTTACTCAGACCAAACCTTTTCAAGGCTACAACCTAGGTACTCCATCATCTAAAGTCATGGTACCCATTCAAAACAATCTGGTGCAAGAACAACCAAGTTGTTCAACCATGGGATATAGTCAGGAGCAAGCTGATTATATAAATAAAATGACAAGTTATTACCCAAATGCATAATACAATCAGGTAGCCACCCATTCCCAAGTCTTTGAAGCTCCAATGCAACCTAGCACTAGTAGCAGTTAGGCCCAGCTTGACTCCACCCTCATGAATCATCTGGAAGGAGAATTCTATTCAATCAATTATGTGGGTGCTGCAGACAATCAGGCTGACTGTGTTGCAGCCAACACAATATTCAAAAGAAGGGTGATGGAAGAAACTCAAGCTATTGTCAAGGCATCAACAACACCTTCTTCATCACATGCAAATCAAAAGGTCCCAAGTTCTAGACTGTTAGTTATACCTCCAGCTCCTTGGCCTGCCCCTCAGGCTGTACATAATTCCAAAGAAATTTTGAAGGCAACCCTCAAGTCAATGTGGTTGAACAAATGAAGAAGTTGCACATGAACATCTCCTTGTGGGATTTGCTATCAATACCAAGGCAGAAGGACATGTTGTAAAAGGAATTGCATGAACTAGATGAATGAGCTATCCCAGCAAAAATTGATAACATTTTGATGATGAATGGACAGCCCTCAACCTCAGGTCAAACCCAAAAGGAAGAAAAGGTTCCTCTTTTTTATGTGTCCCTGGTCATAGGAGATTTCTTGGTGCACAATTGCATCATTGACAGTGGATTAAGCACCTCAGTGATGCCCAAATGCATAGCTGACAAGCTGGGCTTGAAAAACAAAGAAACGACCAAGGAAATTCTACAGCTAGATGGAACCCCAACAAAGACAATTGGGGTGGTAAGAGGTTTGAGCTTGATGCTGCATGCTTACCTGATTTTCTCAATTCTTCAAGATGTGGTAGTGGTAGATGTCCCTACCTACTTTACCATCTGCTTATCCAGGGATTTTACAGCCAAGATAGGTGGCTACTTAGTAGCAAATTGGTCTTATCTAGTTTTTAGAACCAAGTATGGGACTAAATTCAAGATTGAATTTGAGCCACTCCATAGAGATCATTTGGAACCTTACTCGCTAAAGGTAGTAAATGTTAGCTATGCCATCATTGACTAGGAGGAGTTCCAAGTAGACCAATCTTCATCCTCTACCCTTGAAGGAGTTGCAGACCTACTCTTAGATGAGTGGGGAAGTGACAACTTTGAGCATGATCCTTACAAATTCATATAGGAGGTAGGCCTTGGAGTTTATTACATGCATGAGGAGGGTACTTTTGTACCAAATTTGATGAAAGCCAGCCAGGAAGGCTTAGGTCTATGGAAGCTATTCTTTGATGGTTCAAGGAGTAAGTTAGGAGCTGGTGGTGGAGCGGTGTTGGTCTCTCCTTCAAAAGAGAGGTATTTTTTAGCTTTCCAGTTATATTTTTCCTACACATGCAATGTTTTAGAATATTAATCCCTCATCCATGGCTTGGAGTGGGTGAGGAAAAGAGGGATCAAAGAGCTATAAGTGTTTGGTGATAGCGAGCTAATTGTCAACCAAGTAAGAGGCCAAAATTTGATGAAGAATTCTTTACTGAAGTCTTATAAACATAGGGTATGGGACATAATGGAATTTTTTTGCACTTTAAACATTACCCCCATCCCTAGAGAATAGAACAAGCAAGCAAATAGGCTAGTAGCAGTTGGTGCCCAGTTCGATATTACTAAGGAAATAGGTCGAGACCATAGCTCACCTCACTTGAAAGTAGTTATCCAGCCTTCTATACCTGACAACATCACCAACTGGTAGGTTTTCAATAGTGATCAACAAATATCACTTCTCCTGCAAAAAGAAGTAGAATTCACTGCAAAAAATAGGCAAAGCTACAACAGTAATATGGCAGCCAAATTATTCAACTAAAGAACAATAAGCTCCCCAAAGGTCTGGTCACTCTAGAGAATATCTTCAATGGAGATGACCAATTTATAAGTGACAAGGTGTGCACTAAAACAAAGGAGGAGCACCATGAGAAGGTGGAAATATTCAAGGATAAGTTGCTTGCACTTGGAAAAGTGTGCACAGACTAGGAAAGGCAGGCCTTTATCTTGTTGTGCCAAAAATTTGTCGATATCTTTACTTGGGATTATAGTGATTTGAAGGGTTTTAACCCATGCTTGGCCCAAAATACCATTGAAATAGAAGAAGGTGCCAAACCAATCAAGCAAAAGCCTCTGGCAGAGGCCTGTCAACCCAATGATTAAGCCTCTCATGTGCAAGGAGCTCACCAAATTGATTGAGTCTAAGATAATATTTCCAATCAAACACTCTTCTTGGCTGGCCAATCTTGTTCCTGTTCGAAAAAGGAATGGGGAGATCATATTGTGCATTGATTTTAGAGACCTCAATAGAGTCTCTTTAAAATACCATTATCCTCTCCCAATCATGGAGTAGATCCTTTAGATGGTGATAGGCAGTGAGCGTTTCTCCCTCCTAGATGGATATTCGGGATATAACCAAATTTTGGTGAAAGACTGTGATCAACACAAAATAGCCTTCAAAACCAAGTGGGGAATGTTTGCTTATAGGAAAATGCCTTTCAGACTATCTAATGCTGGTGCCACTTTCTAACGAGCTATGGACATGGCCTTTCAAGGCCTGATAAATAAGACTATGCTGGTATATCTTGATGATGTGATAGTTTTCTCCAAGGAAGCGAGCCAGCACATGAAACACCTTAGGAAAATCTTTGAGAGGTGTAGAGATTTTGGTATCTCTCTCAATCCTAAGAAATGCATGTTCACTATCCATGAGGGAAAGATCCTTGGTCACATTGTTTCTTCATAAGGTCTGGCTATTGATCCAGAAAGAGTTCGCTCCATCTTGGAGCTATCCTTACCCAAGCACAAGAAAGGCCTACAAAGATTTTTCAGTAAGATAAATTTCATATAGAGATTTATCCAAAATTTTGTGGAGATGGTCAAGCCATGGCCTCTATGCTAAGGAAGGGTGAGGAGTTCACATGGACAGTATAGAGAAAATATAGTTTTGAAGAAATCAAGTAGGCCATAGCTCGGGCTTCTACTTTGATCAGACCTGACTTCACCAAATATTTTAACCTCTACACCTTCAGTAATGAAGAGGTAATCTCTGCCATGCTTACCCAAGCAAGTGATGATAACCTTGAGCAGCCAATTGCATTTTTTAGCCAAGGCCTAGAAGGTTTTGAGGTCAGATACACCTATGTGGAAAAGCAAGTCTTGGTGGTCATATGGAGTCTGAAGAAATTCAGACACATGCTATCCAATAGCAGAAGCCACCTCATGGTTCCGCATACCAGCATCAAGGATTTCTTGATCAACTAAGATCTAAATGAGAAAAGAGCAGGGTGGATCACTAAGGTGATGGAATATGATGTAGATATCAAGATCACCAAACTAGTAAGAGGGAGAGGCCTATGTGAACACCTCACTGTAGACTTTAAGCAACAAAAGGAGGATAGTCTGCTAATCCTTGATGTAGCTATAATAGAAGAACTAGTTGTCATAAAGGATTGGACATCAGATGTGAGGCATTTCCTTCTCATTGGTGAGTGCATGCACTCACTTGATAGGACCAAGAGAAGGTATTTTAGACTCTAGTGTCTCCCTTATGCTTTGATTGATGGAGTGTTATTCAGGAAGGATCTCTCATGAGTCTTTTTGAGATGCTTGGACTCACATCAAGATGACAGGGTGTTGTCTAAGTTCCATGATGGACCAGTCAGTGGTCATTTTTCTCCTATGACTACTGTAGCAAGAATAATGAGAGCTAGCTATTTCTGGCCTACTCTTTTTAGGGATGCCCATGCTTGGGTAAGAAAGTGCCAAAAGTGTGCTCTTTTTGATGGGAATAAATGGTTGGTTGCCATGCCTTTATAGCCTATTTAGGTGGAGCAACCATTTATGCAATGGGGCCTGGACTTCATAGGGATGATTAATCCTCCCTCTAGTGCTAGATATAGGTGGGTCTTGACCACCATAGATTATTTCACAAGATGGGTAGAGGCTGTTGCTCTAAAAGAGGCAAATGAAAGTGTGGTCCTAGATTTTTGTGAAGACCTAGTGGCGAGGTTTAGGGTTCCAAAAACCATAATCTTAGATAATGCATTAGCTTTTTTGGGAACCAAAATAAGTGAATAAGCACTGAGATATGGTATATATCTCAACACTTCATCCAATTACTACCTGCAAGGGAATGGACTAGCTGAGTCTACAAATAAGAACTTGATCAGGATCATCAAGCGGACCATGGAGGAAAATTAGAGGACTTTGCAAGCCAAGTTGAAAATAGCCCTGTGGACAGATAGGGTCACCCCAAAGAGGGCAATTGGCAACTCACCATACACACTCGTCTATGGAAGGGAAGATAGGCTTCCCACTTTGCTCAAGTTGCTAGCCTTGGATCTCATTCTCTAGTTGCAATTAGAAGAAGGAAATAGCATGGAAGTTAGATTATGCGAGCTGATGGAACTCCAAGAGGCAAGGGACTAGGCTATGGCTTCTATGACTAGCCATCAATAACAAGTCAAGAGACACTTCGATAAGAAATTTTCATCAAAAGATTTCTCTGAAGGAGACATTGTCTTGAAATGGGATGAATACTGAGCTAAGCTTGGAAAGCATGCAAAGTTTGACACCCTATGGAGTGGCCTGTACGTAATCACTCAATGTAAGCAGCATAATGCATTCCAACTCTCCAAGTTGGATGGTGAAAAACTGTATATCCCAGTTAATGGGATACATCTTAAGCATTACCACTAAGCCCCTTATCCATCATGTATATATTTTCCCTTGCTTTTCTCCTATTTTCCCTAAGTGCTTTCATCACATGTTATTAGTTTTCTTAGCTTTGTGTGTGTTTTCATTTCCTTTTGAGGTAAATCTTCATGATTGGTTCTAGATTTATCAAAGCTATTGCTGATCTTTAAATTACAATCTGACCCCGTGCCCAATGGTTTTTGAGGCAACTAGATTCTAAGCATAGTAGGCATGCTTCCCCTGGGAGTCACCAATTTGTTGACCATTTTTGGGTCTAACCGACCAAAATCAATCCCCTTATTCCCTTGCTATTTCGAGCTAGTCAATTTTGGGTTACACGAGTTCATCGAGCTTTGGTTCATTATTTTAGTTCAATGGCAAGTTCAATTAGTCTTGGTTTATCACTTGGTTCAACTCAGTTGGTTCAACACTTTGGATTGGTTCAAATGAATGATTCATCAGCTTGGTTCAACAAAGGCTCAACGTGTAGTGTTGAACCATTTTTGGTTCAATGGGTTGGTTCAATGGCTTGGTTCAAGGGGGTGTCCCAAAGCCAAAGGGTAGGTGCCCTTATAGAGGGTAGATCTAAGTCAAAAAATCCCTTACAGAGGGCAAGGAGCATTTCAAATGTAGTTGAAGGGTATGTTTTTAGATTTTTTCTTGAGGCTGAATTCTTTTAGACTTTTTGTTCGAAGGAATTCCTTCAAACAAAAAGTCTGAAGGAATTTGGAGGAAGGGCACTAGCATAAATAAAAGCTAAAGAGCATGAAAGAAAAGGACAAGGGACTGAGGTGATTCTCGTGGACTTTTTGTCTGTGAGAAAATTATCTGCAGAAAATGTCTGCGAGAAAAAAGCCTATAGAAAAGGCCTGACAAATTTTGCCAAGGATGGTGACATCTCAAAAACTATCAAAAATACGCATGTGAATTAGCCATTGGGTTTTCAAGTGATGATAGGCATGGAAACATAACATTTTACACCAAGAAATCTAGAGTACAAAAGGCACCAAGTGGCAACTGTAGAAGACTTTGACATGCTTTTTAGGAGCAACATAATGTGCCACATGTTCCCTGTAAGGAAGCTGACAAGTGTCAACATCTGTGGGTTTCTCCTTTTGCTTCATTATTCAAAGAGAAGACTATGGTGGGCTTGAATGAGTTGCTAAATGTAGCGAAAGCTACCAAGTGTCAGCATGCACAAAAACCAAAAAAGGGTTCCTAAGGTTTTTCTAAGGCAGCTAAAGGTTTTGTGGAAGTGGCCACGTGTCAGCTTCTATAGAAATCTCAAGAAATACTTCCAAAGCCTCTAAGTTAAGCAAAAATAATAGGTGGAAGTGGCCACATGTCAACTTCTACCTGAATCTCAAAGGACTCTTTGAGATAAGCGAATGATTCCACGCCCCATTATAAGCTCGATAAAAGCTGCCATGTGTCGACATCTACATTTCAAAGTGTCACCTAAGTTTCAAAGTAGTAGACTATGACATGTGTTAGAAGTAGATACGCTCTCAGCCAAAGATCCAATGGAGTAGCAAAAGATAGCCCAAGGGACGAAGGAGACAGAGGAGGCAAAATGGCCAAGCACAGAAGAAAACAAAGTGATCTAAGTGGCATAAGAAAGTGTCAGTTCAAGAAGTTATTCTAGTGGTTGACACAGTACCTACCATGAAATCATCAAGAGGCACTAACAGTGAATGATGTGACCTATTTTTCTTCAATGTGCATTGATGAGCAGGCAAACAGGGTGGCTCATAATTTTGAATCCTGACAGGAGCTGACACAACATTATCTTTAGGCAGCTTCCTCATCCCAATGCTTAGGAAGCACATGGGTCACTTGTAAAAAGGTTACCAAAAGGCCTCTTTTTTTCCTCTATATATTTTAGACTTGTCATTTGAAAAAGATCTTCCACTTTTTTTGTATGGCGAAGCCCTGGCAAATTTTCACCTAAAATCAATAAATGCATTTTTACCTCTATTTTGGTTAAACATCTCTATGTGTGTCTGAGTGTCAGTTTGTGTTTAGTCATTACTCCTTAATACTTCCATAGGTTTAACACCAACACACCTAGTGTCTACAAGGTGCCATTTCTATAGGTGACAGGGAGAGCTGTATTTAGAAGTGCAGAGACAAAAGAAGTTATTATGCAGTGTGCCTTTCTACAGGACCTTTGGTGAGTCTCTACTTTTTGTGTGTTCAATTAAAGCCTCCCTTTTAAGCTTCCTTCAGCCTGGTCCTTCTGCCAATTTGAAGTGTAAGTATGTGTTTGTCTGATTTCAAGTGTGAGTGTGAGAAGGTCAAATCATTTGGTACATCACCCCTTTTAGAGTAGTTTTGTTTTCCTGTAATCCTTCTCCCTTTTCACCCCCCATTATATATATCTATATACCTATATTAGCATTATTGGAACAACTTAGATGCATCAAAGGGAGTTAGCCCTTACCTAAAGACTCTCCCCTTTAGCTTCTCCGGTCCCACAGGTGAGAGGGGAGTTTCCATTTTGACATGTGGAAGGCAGGAGCTCGGCCTCCTACCCCTGATGCAATCCACTGCGTCAACAGATGGGATCCTTGAATACCAATTATAGGTTATTCAATGTAGGGTAGTGATATGTTAATGTTTGGTCACCTTGGACTGGGTACATGCATAGTGTGGTTTGGTTGATATTAAAATAAGTAAAAATGTCCCACTTTTGGATCCCACTTATTTTTTTTGGAATTTCATTACCACTGATTTATTTGAATTTCAAAACAACTCTATAGTGACCCCTTTCTTGGTAATTTCACCCTTGGGACCATACTAAGAAATCACACACTAAAAATATATAATTAATAAATATATATATATTAAATTATCCATCAACATTAATTTTTTATTTTTTGACATGGCATAATTTAGGCACTACATAGATGTGAAGTTAGGGCACATAGCTACTAAGTCCTCTCCCTTAATCATGATAATATGCACATAATTTTTTTGATAGAGAGCATATTATTGGGCACCCAATTTAAGCCATTTAATATATTATCATTTTATATATAGCATTATGGTAGTGTAAATTAGTGTAAACATGTTATGAAGTGTGTTTGAATCAATATTTCATGAACACACTGTGAGATTTTAACATTAAGGTAACCCTTTCTCTTGAATGATGATGATTTTTAACATATTTACATAACATTACTATCTTTCATGCACTACCACAATTATTATTTGGAATACTTAACCACCAATGGAAAATAAAAACTATGTAATCCACTGTATTCTAATCATGCACATCGAGGAAGACATAAAATTGTTATTTATTCAAACTTACATGCCATTCATTTAAATTTTCATGGAAAAATAGAATTTATATTTTTTAAAACATAGCTATCAAGCTCACATAATTCCTTGTCTTCATATAAATTAGTATGCAATTGGAATTAATAATGAAGACCTGCTCATTACATTTGGTAAAATAGTGATAATATCTTTTTAGGGAAGTCTTAATTTCATAATTTTTAGTGGGAATATTATAATTATTGTATCATTCTCTATAGTCTATGCATAATAATTCAAGGATGAGTGAAATAATTAAATTGCTTTCTAGGAATATTTACACTATCAAATTTAGTTATATTGACTGGAATTGGCTAGCCATGAATGCCAATGATTTTACAATTCATAATTAGAAGATTAAACATCTTCCATCAAATCCTATAATATACAAATTCATCCTTACAATCTTATCAAATACATATGGGTGAATTATATAATTAAATAACATTCCTTCCCATTACAATACATATTTTCTAAGGTGTAGACCTGATAAAAAATGTCATGATTTATTTTTATTCCTTAAAAGATTAACTTATTCTTTTTCACCCCCTTGGTAGTGGTGACTAGAAAAAAACCTTTTCTTACTTTCCATTTTTTTATCCTTACATGGTCAAAATTAATTTTTACCCACACTTAGTTGAAAATAGTCAACAGTACATTCCCTTGTCATGGTTATGGGCTTCCAAAATTTACACATTACATAAATAAATACACAATTACCATCTCCTCTTTTCTTCTGTATGAACTAGGATTGTGCACTAGTTTGGTCCTTATATTTTTGGCCCCATTAACACTTTACACATGTGAAAAAAATATACCTTGTGATTACATACCTATCGTATATCATATATATCACAAGTGGTTTCTCAATTCATGTCATAGAATTTTGAAGTTCATCATAAAATAATTATATTATTTATTTATAAATAACACTAAGGTTAAAAGGTCATTGGTTAATTGGTTAAGTTCATTTTCTCATAAATATGCCACAAAAGATCAATTCTTACTAAATGCAAAGACATGACACCATAAGGTATCAGGTCAAGTTTGGTCCTAGAGTGAATTTTATATAATAGAACTCATCAGTCCTTGGTGCTAAGCTAAAGAATTTATCAATAAATTTAAAAAACAACACTAAGAATATATAAATACTATTTGAAATATAAATGGTTTCTTATTAGAATAATTGACCAAATGTTCTCTTTTATTCTTATCTCCATTATGTTTTTCAAAAACTAAATTCGTATATCTACCCTATTAACTTTTGTTGTACTCTACATTATGAACTAATTAACCTTACATACCTTAAAATTTCACTTACAAAGGCAAAATGTATTTTTAATATGACCATATTAGTTATTACCTACATATGGGTCTTCATCTCCTTCGTTTATATAAATATACTTATCCTATCATAATATTTATGTATTTTAATGAAAAATTGAGTTCACTTCCTCCCACATACCAAATTATTGACATTTTATCCATTTAAAAACTTCCCTTCATTAATTTATTCTCTTTGTTTAGTCCTCTACTATTATTATAAACTTGTTAGGAAAATTAATACAATTTATTTTTGGCCCCACTTAAAATCTTTGATGTTGATTATTCCATTTACATCTTATAGAAATATTATCAATCCAACTATTCTTAGTAAAAATTATAGCTATTACATCATTCTTATAAAGAATTAATGACCTTATAATCTTCACAATCAAGGGTGTATTAAAAATCATCTATAGAAACAAATACCATTATTCATGCATTTTAGAGACACAACAAAGACACCTATGAAGTTTCCACAACTAGCCTTTATATATATATATATATATATATATATATATATATATATATATATATATATATATATATATATATATATATATATATATATATTATACTTATACTATAATACATCCTAAATATTTAGGGAGATTTAGGGGCAAAACATTGACTATAGCTTAGGGATGAGTATCTCCTATAAGCACTTAGATATCTCAAAAACTCTTGGTAAATAATACCATTGCCCAATCCATCCTTACATTCAATCAATCTATCATTTTAAACTATGTAAAAAAAATGATAATGACCCAATATTTATAAACTTCTCAAAATAATAAACTAATGCAAACTTAATAATTATATTTTAGATATTATATAATAATAAAAATCATGATGATATCCATATTGAAAGTCTTAAATTAATTCCTAAAAATCATTGTCCTAAAATAGGGGACTAACCCCCACCCTAACCTCATCATATGTGGTTTAAATACACATGAATAGAAATAAAAAAAATGGGATCAACACAAAAATTCACAAAACCATGCCTAATTTATTAAAAAAACACACAATTGAAAGGATAAATTATAAATTAATAAAAAAGGAAACAAGAAAAATGAAACAAAATTGTGAACAATAAAAAAATTGTTCACTTACACCTCCATTTGATATATATGGTAATGGAAAAGTAATATCCACTCATTACCAACATTGTATAACCTCTAATCATATCATAAAATTTATCGAGAAACATTACATTCGAGTACATATTAAATTTAGAACTATTGAACATGTTGTTACTGTATTGAAAATATGAACCATTGAACTATATTTTAGGATGCAAATTTGACCTTAAATCCTATTATCCAAAATTCTTGTCAATTAGTAATAAAAAAAATATTTTCAACCCATTACTTGTCATTTGATTATTTGATTTAAAAATCAACCCAAATACTTGATCATGCCTAAAATTTATCTATAAATGCAATCCCAAATCTAAAAGTCAATAAGATGAGCATTGGGAATTTTCGTATTTAAATATCACTCAGTTTGTGAGTCTCGATAGCAACACATTCATTAAATTTGGTTTGAATATGATGTTTGGAATTAAAATGATGGGCATGTACATTATAAAATTTTGATTAGTAAGATGTGAAAGAGTACTATTGTAACTAGCATCATCGTCAATATTTTATTTTTATTGCATAAATGAATCAACCAAAGGTCCATAATGGACCCAATATTTATTTGAAATATAAACCTATCATACCAACAATTCATCCTCCCCAAAACACAAGAATTTACACTCAATCCCACCAATATGTTCATCTTACAATTTTCCACATAGCATAGGAAAATTATTTTCACTTTAAAATGTTGAATAATGAGATAAGTAATTAATATAACTATACCTTTTCTTTTCATATGTAAGTAGCATATAATTATTTTATTGTGGATCCTTTATATGATGCAAATAAATAACATAGTCTAGATGAAAGTGTTTACCAATAAAAAACTCATTTTAATTCTTTTTATTAATTTGGAATGCTCTTGTACTTGGAAATTTGTATTGTAATATAAATATTGTGTTGTTTATGAAATGTATGAATTGTTGATTAGTCTAAAAATTGGTCTAAAACATGAAGAACAGTTCTAGCATGGAGAAAATCTCATGGAATTTTAAGGTATCTTATGGCTATAAAAAGTTTGTCACTCTACATTCCCATGTGTAATAGGATTAGTAGGATGACTAAAAACATCCCCTTACTATATATTATGATATTATATCATATTTTCCTATATAGCACAACTATTGTTTTGGGGGGTATCAATTACTTGTGATTCCTAGAACAATATTCTTTAATGACTGAAGAGATTTTCAAGGAATTGATATAACCATACCTTTTATTTTCGTAAGTGAGAAACACGTAATTATTTTATTTTGAATCCTCTATATGATGCAAATCAACAACATAGTCTAGATGAAAGTGTTCATCCACAAAAAACTCACATTTGATCTTTTCTACAAATTTGGAGTTCTCTTGTCCTTGAAAATTTGTATTGTAATATAAATATTTTATTGTTTATGTAATATATTCATTGTTAATTAGTATAAATATTGGTGAAAATCATGAATAACACTACTAGTATGGATCAAATATCATGGAAATTCAAGGTACCCTAAGGCTATATAAAGGTTGTCACCTTACATTTCGATGTGTAATAAGATTAGTAGGCTGACTAAAAAGATCCCCTTACTATATATTTTTATATTATATCATATTTTATATATATATATATATAATATTTTTTAATTGTGTATCAATTACTTGTGATTCCTAGAAAAATATTCTTAAATGATCAGAGAGATTTTTATGTAATAACTAATTTCAGACATACGTATAATTATTTTTGTCAAAGAAATTTGTGTAGAACCTATTTAGATTATACTTTTCACATATTTCATGAATGCTTTGTGTGGATGTTGACTTTGTTGCCTAGTGAATAGTGGAATATTGATCTAAACAATTTAATCTAAATTATACTAAATATTTTCTATTATATCATGTTGATAATTTTGAGATTGTATAGTGAAAGATCATAAAGTCAATATTTGTGTTAATGGGCCCTACACTTCTTCGATATGATATTTCACATATTATTAATTTAATTTCACACTAGTAATCAAAGTTCCATCAAAATTAATGTGTATTGATGAAGATTGAGCTAAATTTCCATGGATTCCATTTTTTTAGTGAAGATATATATTGTCTGTTGTAAATCAATGTGAAGGAGTTTATCTAAAGGTTCAAATATAAATGTTATTGTAATGTGGTTTTAGATGTTAATATATTGTGATTAAATTTCATTACAATGTTATCCCATAGTATATGTTTTACTGATGCAGTTATGATTATAGTATCTTGTTCCTCTACTATTTTAGCATAATTTTATTAGTAATTTTTTTAATTTTGGGGATTATTGAGAAAAACAAATCACTCAATCTATAATTGAATTCACATTGTGATTCAATAATCTTTGTAAATCTGAGTTTTCTCATTTACCTATATAATTCATTGAAATCATTCTAAGTTTAGTAAAGGTGCATGTAGATTTATGAATCCATTATTAATCTACTATTAATTTTTTGCCTAGAGTTTAGTGTGTATAAGCAAGTTTTCATACATTAGTGAAATTAATTTGGTGTGTGCACATAGATGGTTTTTATTAGAGTCGATATTCACCCTGTGATTCAATTTATACCTAAATAATTAATTGGTTCATTATAGGTTTAGTAAATGTTTATGGAGACTTAATAAGCCATTATTAATAAGTTGTTATGTTCTCATCTAGATTTTAGTTTGTATAATCAAGTGTGAATACATTAGTGAAACATATTTTTTGTGTGCATGTAGATGGTATTTATTATAGTTCATATTTGATGTATATGTAATTTTTCAGCATATGTGGTATTGGAATGCCTTAAGGAATGACTCATTCATTTTATAGATGCAAAATTTTGGAAGGTAGACTCCACTTTGGATATTATTTATTGATGTATTGACCTAGTATATGAATATAATTGGAAAGATTCATTATTAAACATTTCATATTTATTTATCTATTCTACCAAAATATTAAGCTACATATTTAAGCACTAAGAGATACAAGGAATGCATTCATTACATAGCTCAAAGGCAAAGGTAGCTAGTAATATTCCATAAATTCATCAAAATATTATTCCAAATGTAGTAACAAATAAAATAGGTCCAATTTAAAGTGTATTTACTATAAAAATCATAGAAATTTTAAGGAGGATTATCATAAGAGATTAAAAATTGGTCCAAAGAGATAATGGTGTGAAATTTTTTTGAAGGAGATGAACAAGAATAAGCAAGTGATTTTAATTTGTTTTCATCTTAAAAACATTTATATGAGTTCAAAACATGGTGTTTAACTCAGGACACATGACTCACGTGTGTCTCAACACTATATGTGTCACAAAGACTTGTATATTATTTTCATTAAATGTAAGAGTAGTAGTGAAATTGTTTATTTTATTGATGGTTAGAATTAATTTTTTAGATCATGTATGGATGTTCATGTTACATTGAACTAGGTGTTTAGTTATACCTTTAATAATTTTAGATATGTGATCAACATGAAAAAAACCTACTATATATTAGTGAGATTACATAAACACTAGTCTTTGTGTGAAGTTTCAAGGAAATAAATACATATGTCAACTAATGTTAAATATATCAAGTAAATTTATATTAGTATTAGTAAGGAGGATATATATAAATTGATATATCCAAAAATATAAAAAACATGTGTACTATAAATGGCCAAAAGTACTTGTATACTTTGGCATGAGAAGTATGTTCACCTCAATTATCATTACTTGAATATACTAATTCAAACTATTATGGTGAGTGGACTTAAATCCATTAAGGAATGTCAAAATGTGTGATAAGGTATCAGATGGGAAAATGAATTCAACATCCATTTGATACTAGTAATGCATTGTGAGCTAACAAAGTCTTAGACTTGTTACCATAGACACATAATTTTGGTATAAAACTTTTTTTTATCACATTTTTTTTTTCCATAATTAATATACTTGTGTATAATTAGTTATTTTTAGACATTTTGTATCCCAAAATAGACTCTCTTTAGCCTTTTAACCCTTATATGTCTTCAATATTATATTAGATTTACCTATTTTTTAGCTTTAATGTATTATTTATCCATTGTATAAATAATTTACCTTCATTATAATCATCCATTTCTCTTAGGTCATTTTAAGTGACCCAATAAATATATCCTGGATGGATTTATAAACCTACTAAATCTATTCTCCATGTTTCTATGTCCTTCACACTTTGGCCTGATTTTCCATGTTATGACTTTAGTCTTTTTAATCTTAAATGGTCAACCTCCACATATCTTATCCTACACACACACACACACACACACACACACACACACACACACACACACACACACACACACACACACACACACACACACACACACACACACACACACACACACACACACACACACACACACACACACACACACACACACACACACATGCATGCATGCACACACACGCATGCACGCGCACACACACACACACACACACACACACACACACACACACACACACACACACACACACACACGCTCACATGCACACACATGCACGCACACACACACACACACACACACACACACACACACACACACACACACACACACACACACACACACACACACACACACACACACACACACACACACACACACACACACACACACACACACACACACACACACACACACACACACACACACACACACACACATGCACGTGCGTGCACACACACACACACATTATCAAGTACTAAGTATCATTAAAGTATTGATCTAATGGTGAATCATTCTACATTATTCAAGTTAGATCATTCATTTATCAAATTTATTTATAAACTTATGGGGAAGATTTTACCTTGATACTAAAACATTGTTCAAGCCTTCTGACATTATCAAATTATATAGAAATAAGGATTAAGAAAATGTTCATGTAGTTTACATTGCACTTCATAAGGTAGAGGAGGCAAATCCATCACTCAAAATTCCACTTACATGCACAAGATAAATACATTGAATTTTATTTTAAATGTGCAAGATATGAAACTAAAAATCATTAAGGGTTGGTTTGATTCATTTAAATTTTCACACATGTTTATTGCTACTATCTTCAAGGTTTAGCTCAATGAGTGAAAAATTAACAATCTACACGTTCTACCCAAAATTTATATATTTAAAACACATAACATTGTATGGCATCAAATAGTACACCAAAAAAGAAAAATATAGAATCCAAAATAGAATAGATTATAAATTCAGTGACTAAGGACATATTTGGTGATTACATGTCATACCGATTAAGTGACCTACCAAATCCACCTAGTATAGATATAAAAATTATATGTGAAGTTACTAATCCATCCTTTCTAAATTTGATATTCACATTTGACATAAACTTGCATAGTCAGATACATAGCCTAGATCCAATTCTATATTTAGAATTTATCAACCAAGTGTGTTATATCCCTACCTTATTTTTCATTTGATTGTTATTTCTTTCTTAGTCAAACTTTTATTCCATTTTACCCTATTTTAAGAACCATATGATTCTAATTTAATATTATAGGTTAACTATAATTGATAATCCTTTGTGTCCATTATTTACCTTATCTTGCATTAATTTAATTACCCTTGCACACTAATTTGGTAAAATCTTTTGGTGAACCCATATATTATTTAAACTCTTACACTTTCTAAGGTTTTCACTTAGGGTTTGATTTCATATTTTACATTTTCATATTTATGTCTAATTTGCATGGATAAAATCTTATTCTAGTATTTTTATTTACCTATTTATCTTTTTATTTTTACATCCACCTTTAAAAATTTGGTGCATCCAACCTAGGGTTTATAAGTCCCTCTCCCTCTTAGGGTCTTATTTTTCTAATTTTATGGCTCAATTATAATTATTTACATTTAATTATCAAAATCTAGATTCATATTCACTTATTTATAATTTAGATTTATTTTTTACTCTCAGGAATTTATGTATACACATTTGTTATTTGAATTCAAACACATTCCAAGGTTTATACTAGGGTTTGACCCTTCAATTCAAATATTATTTTTAGATTTGCATCTTGGTTTTTTCTATTACATTGACTAATTGTTAGCCTATATTTCTACTTGTTTTTCATGCTTATATCTAATTTCAATTAGTAAGTTGATATCCACACGTCCTACTAGGTGAAGTGCTAAGCTGAGTAGTGTAAATTTTAAATTGACCCAACTACCATTATTAACTACTCATGCTTCAAAAATTCTAACTATTACTGAGATGCCTCCTTATTATGGATAATTGTGCATATATAAATGATAGTGCTACAAATTATCAATTTATGACTAGTTTTAATGTATGTATGGAGTGAAAATTAGATTTTTTTCACTCTAAAATTTAATCTATGTATCAACCAATCTATACCAAAATTATTAGTTGTCAAACTAGTTGTGTTGTAAATAAAATTGTTGACCAAAAATTATGCTTAATGGTATAAATTAATGTATACCTAAAATAAAATAAAAGATTAAACATGTGAATATTTTTCCCAATTCTAATTAATGCACCACAATAAATTTGTTACACTTATTATTAATAAAGAAATCTAAAATTAGTTTATTACAAGGTAAATTTCATTGCAAGTTAAGTCTAAAAGTTAAAAAAAATAACTATATTTATCCACTAAGTAAAATAGATATACTAAATATGAAAATTTTAACTCATTAATAAGATATGGACATCATGCAAGAAACCTCTTCATTAGTTAAGTAAACATGTACACTCACATGCACACTAGACAAATGAATGTACAAAAATAGATTTCTAAAAATATAAATCTTAAAATATAAGTTTGTTAAAAATAAATTTAAATTTAAATTAACTAAACATTCAGTGAATTGGAGTGGACTGGACTCTAAATGACACTTCTAACTATTTTTTAAGAAATTCTTGAAAAGTGTCTAAACTTTGATAAAATAAATAAATTATGACATAAGTTATTAAATAATGTTCCTAAAAACCTAGAACACAAAATAAACCAAATATAATATCAATAATCAAGTGACTATATTGGAATCATACTCAATATTATCCCCCTTTAATGAAAATAAGTGAAATACCTATCATCTCCTTAAGTCTTTCATGAATCTACTTATGTAATAATTTGGTGGGAATATCATAAAAATGATAATAAATTATCAAATACTCAAGGAAATTTTTTTTATCATTAAAAAAGTCTCTTAAAATGATGTTTGAGTTAAATTTGCTTGGTTCTAGCATGGAAAATTGGATTCTTAGATAATTGTATTGCCCCATTGCTATCACAAAACATTTGTGTTAGCTCATGTTTAGCCTTTCTAAAATCAACCAAAAACATTGTCAACCATAATATTTGTATGTAAGTTAATTTATTGGATGTATATTTAGATTCAGTAGAGGATAATGCAACTGTGGTTTTTTATTTGAAGATAAAGAAACCAACCCACTTCCCAATATGAAGTAATAAATTGAAATTGACTTCTTGTCCTTAAGGGATCCTCCCCAATGTAAATCTATGTATATAATTATAAATAATAAACTCTATTTTTTGAAATGAATACCATGATCATATTTAACTCTTACGTATATGAAAATTATCTTTACTGATTGCAAATACTTTATTGATAGTTTACTCATAAATCTAGAAACTAACGAAACCTTGTAACTAAAATCAAGTCTTATCATAGTGAGATAAATAAAACCTCATACCATGATTATAAAAGTATTTTAATCATCTAAATGACTTCCATACTCTCTCATAATATTTTATCCACTTACAAATTAAGTGTGTGTAGACTTAGAATCTTTAATATTGTATTTTTTAACATGTCTTGGGTATACTTGGATTGAAAAATGAATACTTGATCTTTATTTTGATAGAATTAAATGACAATAAAGTAATTCATAATTATAAGATCATTCATCTCAAATTATGATTTCATATCTTCCTTGAATATATTTAACATTTACATAGAGCTACTTGTAAAAATCAAGTGATCTAAATAGAGATAGAAATATAAAATATTAGAATTATATGCTTGAATGTAAAGAGTTAGTTCATTTTGGATTATTAAAAAGACTTGATCCAATAATGAAATAAAAATTATTGAATACCAATATCTTAAATATTTATTTATCCCATAAAGAGTCTTCTTCAGATTATATACCCAAAATTATTTACCCTTTACCTCAAAAATTTGTGGCTGCTCCACATATACTTATTCAATAACTCCGTTTAGGAATGAAATTATTACATAAATTTGATAGATTTTATATAATTTATGATAAAATACAAAAATAAATATATTATAATATATTTATTCACCATAGGTGCATAGGTTTTTTCATAGTCAATCCCATATGCTTTTGTAATTTTTTTTACAACTAGTCTAGCTTTTAACTTATCAACTATTTCATCAATATTAATTTTGGTCTTCTAGATCCAGTTGGTTAAAATGAAATATTTATTTAATGGATTTTGAAATAAATTCATTGTGTCATTCTTCTCAATCTAATCCATCTCTAGTTTTATAGTATCAACCCATTATTTCTTTTAACTAGATTTTATAAAACTTCTAGGTTCACTAACCACTATTAATAATGCAAACATAGTATTTTAAGCATAAGCATCATAACAAAATTAAATTAATAATATTTAATCATTATAATACTCATTTCATAATTATTATCCAATTTTTTTTAGTTTGACATGAATTCAAAAATTACATGTTCTTGCTTGGAGTTGATCTATATGGATGACTAGTCACTTGTGAAGAGCTAATATTATTTTTTGGTGAACTAGAAACATGCATGGGAATTTTTAATCCATTAAAATAAAATTCAAGAGGATTTATACATTCAATTATGAATTTTATATGTATGTTATCATAATCAACATACACTTATTTTTAAAAATATTTACAATCTCTGAAAATAATTGTGAATTTACTAGCAAGATTATAAAACTTGTTTCTTTGCTTTCATCACTATAACCTCTAAAAATATGAGATACACTCTTTGGATATATATATTTTTATATTCTCATATATAAAATTTATAAAATACAAATAACCAAATACCTTAATAATATCAACAACCAATTTTTTTCCATACCAAACTTCATAAGGTGTCTTGTCTTTGACTATCATTGAAGGACTTATGTTATTTATGTAGACTATTATTTTCACTGCTTCACGCCAAAAACACCTTTCCAAGTGCTTATTATCCATCATAGTACTTTCTAAATCCATGATGGATCTATTATTTATTTTATTAACACCATTTTTTTGTGTGTTTAAGGAGACATTAACTACCTTTTGATTTCATGTGAAGCACAAAACTCAATAAATTCATTAGAGCAAAATTCACCTCTTCTAATTGTTCATAAAGACTTGATGTAATGTACACATTATTTTTCATGAAAATATTTAACATTTTTAAAATATTAAAAATCTTGTCTCTTTTCTTTCAACAAATAAATCATGATAAACCTTATAACATCATCTATGAATTAAATTAAATAAAAATTATTACCGATACTTATATTAGACATTGGTCCACATAAATATAAATATACTGGTTCCAAATATGAGCTTGTTCTCCATTATTATAGGTAAATAATCCATATTATGTTTCCCAATAATACATGGATTTCATGCATCATATTTTTTGAAATTTAGCTTCAGAATACCTCTTACCATACCATTTTAATTAAGAATATGTAAGATCTTAAAATTGATATGACCATATCTAGAATGCCACAACATGTTAACATCCTCAATATTGGATAAAAATTACCAAACTTCATAATATTTATTTTTAATGGAACCATCATATTATTTACCATATAGGATTTTCAAATCAATCTATTTCTCGATATCTTATTAAAAAATAGAACAAATACCATATTCAAAAAGCAATTTAAAAACCTTTCTTACTAATTGACCAACATAATTATGTTGTGACTTATATTTATATAAAAATAAACATCCATAATTCCACCCTTACATTGATTTATGGTGATTTGCATGCTTCTTTTTCCTTAAACTTGGATGGAATTTACATATCCTAATTGTACTTGGATTTTTAAGCAATCATCTAACTTATTGAAACCATCTTTGTGACTTGTCATGTGACTTAGGCATCCTGAATCAAGAAACCACCAATTATTTTCTTCTTCTATTCCTAAAATTCATGTGAGAGATGATGCTCATTTGTGTCATATTAAATATTATCAAAAAACTTGTTAATATTTTTTTGGAGAGCTGTACAAATCACTAGATGTCTATAGGATTTTAGGGTTTCCCCATCCTTCACACCATTAATTTGTCATTCAATTTATGTGGGTTTAATTTTGTTTTGATAATGCATTTATTATGCTAAGTTAGGTTGGAATTCCTCCATTTAAGTGGTGATCCCTTCCATTTATTAAATGGCCACCACCACCATTCATACATCATTTGATGTAGGGATTATTGGTGGGATCCTGAGAAGAAATGGCACCAAAACAAGTTCAAAAATTTGTCCCAAAGGTCTACCAAAAGGTATTGACTCTGACCCTAATACTCCTCTACCATATGTGATTATAGATTTATTATACTTTAATAAATCCTATGATTATTTTGAAAATTTTACTTTTGGTTACTTTTTTTGTGGTTTTATTCCCTCTAGAGAGCCTGTTAAAGATTTGTGTCAACAACCATTGGCAAGGCCATGAGGTAAATTTGGAAGGAGTCCAAAACCTCACTAAGAGTTTTTTATTATTTCATTTGAAAAACCTTAAACATTACAAATATAATTTTAGTCATTGCCCCTATTTTATATGCAACACTTAGTTGTTTTCTCCCATTAGACCTAAGACTTTCAATTATTAAAACAATCTAAACTTAAAATCTTAGTGTAGATATAATTTCTAGGCTTACCTCATCCTCTGTGGAATTTTGTTGACCAACTTATCAACCCTTTAGGACACTTTATCTACCATGAACAACATAATTTATATGCAACATGTATCCATATAAGGTTATGTGTGGAAATAGATCTTACCAAAGACCTCAAATACTCCATTGAGATTAAAATATGTTCTTTATATCAACCTCCAAAACACTTATTTCTATTGACAGGCTTAAGACCATATGATTATAAAATTACCTCTAATGGTCCCCACTCTTTATTATACTCAAGATAAAATTGGGTATGATTCAAAACCCTATAAATATAATGGGAAAACAATAGTCTCTAATACAAATAATAATGTAGATTATGAAAATGCCAACCCTATCTAGTTGTGTGTTGACACATAGGGGGGACAAATTAATCAATCTATAGTGGCAAATTTTTTATACCCATGAAAGTTAAATCCTCACCTCCTATTTATTATTTTCCACAAGTGGTCACCCATTTTGTTTCTTCCTATAATCCCACTCATATGGATCTTTCCTCATATCCCCCTTCAAGGGTGAATGATTTAGATTTAGAGCTTGGTCTTATGACCCTCAACTATAAGGCTATTCTATGGTGATCATATAGTCCCTCATCCTATGTAGATGAGGATTATGTGTCAAATTAAAGGCATCCTTTTATAATTAGATACTATGATAGCTTTGGGTTAGCTTTCAATCATTTTGTATCCCTCTTAGGTATTACAAATGGAAATGATATGAACCTTGGTGATTACAAATGATAGTTTACTATTTGAATGTTAGATCGATCACTGATTTAACATGTAAATATATGATCAAGAACAATTGTCATGTTTTTTTTATAAAATTAAGATTTAATGAATATAATAAGTTAAAACTTCTAATTTTATACTTCATTATGTTACTCTCACCATTTAACCTCGATCCATTTTTTAGGCCACTTGTCATGAGCCTAGTCATGTGGGTAGTCACCCTTTTATAACCTAATATATCTCAAAATATTATTTCTTAGGGTTCTTACCCCACCCATCAGGTCATATAGAATCTTTTTGAATTTGGTAAT
>JARHVA010005577.1:5000-152500 GCA_037957365.1 Torreya grandis | reverse complement strand
ACATCACTAATCTCATATCTAGTGGTCTCAAATCTAAAGGAGTGCCTCTCCTCACTATCACTATTCATCTCCTCCCTTAGGATCTAATAGGGTAAATATAGATAGTGGTGGTTGGGAGGGGGGGGGGGTCATAAACCTCCTCCATAGGTTAAGTTCCTATAGTTAGAATTAGCCATTTCTCCTTCCAAAAATTATTCCTAAAAACATAATGATACTAAAATTAACCAATAGACTGATGTTTGGGGCCCTATCCTAGTTGATAAAGACCCTTTTGAGGTCAATATAACCCCATATCTAAAAATTGGGGACCCTTATGTCAAATTGTGAAAATTTGAACCTTAACACTAAAAAATCACTTGATTAAAATGGCATTAATATGTTTTCACATTATCTCTATTTGAATATCATCCACACCTTGACTTGGTTGGTTTATTTTGTGCATGGTTATGGTTTAATCCTACCTAATATTGCTACTAATGGATCTTCTTATTTCAAGTTACAGGTTTTATGGAACCCTCATTGAATGGATTATGCTTCAATTTTATAGTTTAATCTCTATTAAATATTTTATTATCCTTTGGTCTAAATGAATTCAAGTTAAATCCATAATTTAATATTTTTTAAGCCCTCCTTCAATAAATCCTAGCACAATTTCTTTTGGACCAAATTCAAAATTGGTGGGAATACTTTAAAAAATGCCATGAACGCTATATTGATTTTTATACTAAGGCTTGGTTGTGTTTTAAAACATAACCAACCTTAGTCTATAAAATTATTATATATTAATCTCTTTAAGTCTTGAGCCTCTCATTCCTTTTTATTTTAGCATGGTCTAATTTTGATGTTTGTAGGGTCCTTTTATTATGTTCCTAGCTCGATTCAACTTTATTATTCACATGGTCCCTCTTTTTATAAACTAAGACTAATGTCTTAGTCCTAAGGCCCTACTCATGTTTATTAACATAAACAATACATTAGTCTTAATACTTTATCCTAAGTTTTATGTCTCTAAACCCTAACTTAAATCATGTGCTTGTTTACAAGATCAATGACCCATATTTAATCAAGAAAAGTTGATTAAATGGCATAATATGAGCATGATATGTCTAATACATTAATCCACATAACCAATGGATTTAAAATTCATCGATCATGATCTAAAACCCACGTTTGAGTGGATGTCGAAGATCTAACGGTGTGTGATCGAAGCAAGGAAATAAGAGGGTCCCTTTTTATTATTATAACTTAGACTTAGCCTAAAATTTTATCCCAAGGTTCTCATTATGTTTATTAATACAATAAAACCTTAGGATAAGGTCCTATACTAGGACTTATATTACTTGAGTGGTATTTTTATCATATTTTAAAGCTTAAGCTAAGGACTTGTGTTATGATTTTATTAAATGCAGGGCCCTTTCTATCATGTTCCTAACCTATCTTAAAACCTTAAGCTAAAGTTTTTTACTATTTATTAATATAAAATAGAAAATTAATCAAAGGATTTGATCTAAGTTCTATATAGACCCAAACTTACTTAATCCATTTATGACTACATGAGCCAACCACATTTGATTTCCTAAATCAAATCAATGACCCATGTTTTCTAAAAAAAAATTAATAAAATGATGCATATCAAGTCAAAGTTCCTATGGGACCTACTATATTTCATAGGACTTAAATTTTTTGTTCTCATACCCATCATATAATGTCCATAAGGCCATCAAAATTTAATATTAGGAACCAATCTCATTTGGAGAATAAACATGCTTAAGGTTCCATACTTTAACATTAAAATCGATCTTTCATTAACTTTTAACCTATCATAAATTAAATGTATCTATTTGAAGCCATGTTTTGACTCGAGACCCTTTTAACTAAGTTTAAATTTGCATGGGAGTAATTTTAAACACCATATACATAGCTTAAATGTTATCATAAGATTTAGTCATATTTTTTAAACAATTGACCAAACCTTAGTCTAAAATCTTATGCTTGGTCCCTATATTTCCCATGAGCGTTTGGTCTATTTTATTGGATTGATATAATAAATACAAGATCCTATTGCTATAAAACTTAGCTTAGATATTTTACCCTAAAGTTTTGTCATAATTTTTAATATGATAAAACCTTAGGTTAAGAACCTTAAGTTAAGTCCTTTTACTATGTTCTAAGCTTATCTTAAATATTTTAGCTAAATTTTATCTCATGTTTATTAGAATAAAATAAAACAATAGTCTATAGTATTTGACCTAATTTCTTTATGTATCCCAATCCTAACTTAAACATTGTGCATCTTTTTAGGATCCATGACTCACATTGACTCAGATGGGATACATCCAATGAAGCATAACCAAGTCAAAGTATCAACAATGATTTTAAAAAGGTGAGGAAGTGACAAGTGTCATCATTGTAATGAAAGAATAACAAGTAGCTAATGGTAACCCATCTCATAGATCCTAATCAAATGACCTAAATTCATTTGGGTGACCAAGATCAGATGGTGCAAAACTAGGGAAGACTTTTTGATGGAGCTCCAAGCAAGCACAGAATCACCATGTGGTGAAAGTGTGATAACTAGCAAAGCTATCAAGGTGAAGAGCTTAGGAGGTCTATAGGATTACCAAGTGGCAAGACCTTGGAGCTAAGTATATATAACAACCAATGAAATTTGAATCTCAGAATCAAGATCAATAGCCAACATTGATCCATGCACTATGATCTAATTGAGCAAGAAAAATCAAATTTTCAAAATGCAACAGTCAATTTTTAAAACATTAATGAATAAATCACTGTGAAAGTGCCAGCTAGATTCCACATAGACATCACATAGATAAAAATTGACAAAACCAAAGATTCTATGAGATTGGAAAAGCAAAGGTATAAAAGCAAGGGTCTAGATAAAATCTAAGGCACAAACTCACTTAATTTTAAAAACCATTACCATTATAGCTCAAAAAATATTTGTAAAAAGTCCCTAGAATCTACAAAATCCATAATTTGATCCCAAATTAATCATAATCAATTCTAAGTAAGAAAAACATCATGTGAGTAAGTGCAAAATTAATCCAAGATTGAATTGTAAACCACCAGTATGCAAATTAAACAAACTCATAGCCATGGTAGCCATAAAATAAGAAAAATAATGTACAAATATTTATTTGACCTCAAACATAGAGGAGAGAATCTTCAAGGATACAAAATTTGATGTAGCTGCTTTAAACACAAGAGACAATAATTGGTCCTAGCTTTTCTAGATGATTGAGGAGCTACCTTCCATCACCAAGGAAGATGATAAGAACAAAATAATAAAAAGGAGGTACTATGACCTAGATTTCATTCAAATGACAAGCATTCATTTTACTATGGCAAAGCTTGAGTTACTTCACTACATAGATGTTCTCTCCCTTATTTTCAAATATTACAAGATTGAAAAGGGCATGTTGGTCAATGAACATACCCATAAAAGTGTAGCTTATATTTCTTCCATTAATTTTGAGAACTAATATAAGTTACCCAAGACCCAAATGGATGTATCCACAATAAATGAATGGGCAAAGAAGAATTACCTTAGAACCATCCTTACTCTTTGGCTATATTCGATGAAAAAAGTAGTTTTTAACATGGACCATAAGAAATTCATATTTGATTATGTCTATCCAACCTTGGTTGAGGATATCATAGGGATCCCCATGATGACAGTCAGCCCTATAATCAAGAAATATGTTAAATACATTAGATACATTTGGTTATATCTTGATTTCACTATAATTAAGATTGAAGGGACCTAGTGCACCCCATTTTGGCTACTAGTCTATGTACTAAAAAAGTTAGATTAGCAATAAGTTGCATTATAGATATGTGATGGTATATATTATTTCTATAGAACCAAGAGGAAAAGATTACTCCATACCTTCCCCTTAACCATTGGTCAGATGGTGTTTTATAAATGGGATAATTTGAAAGGTGCTTTTAGGCATAGGATCTGTTTTAGATTCCAACATGATGAATTGAGATAGTGGGACCACAATGATAAAGTTATGAAATATTTGAAGTCAAAAGGAATAAGTATGACCTATGGGTACTAGCCTAGTCCTTTTAACTATATGTATACTAGAGTTTATTCATTCACTAAAGTATTGGAAATATTGAAGAAACTTAACATTAAACCAGAGGCTAGATTGTTAAGAGACCAGAAACTAAGTGATGACATATGAAAGATGGCCCCAAGTAGTACCATTTATTACTATGTCCATCTTCTAGGCTTTCAAAACAAACACAGATAGAATCACAATTTAAATATAATCCTAAGGGAAGAAGTCCATATGAGGTGGCATCATCTTCAACATATCCTAAAGAACCAAGACCCTCAGTTGAGATAACACTAGATTCTAAGGAAATAGTGGAGAATTCTCTAAAAATGTTGTACAAATCTTATCAATCATATGAAGAAGAGTTTTGTGTTGAGGAAGCATAGATGGAAGAACCTCAAACCCAAGATGAGGAGAAGGAGAAAGGGAAGGAATTTGATTTGGGTTTAGTCCCAATTAGTATTTCAAAGAGAAAAGTTAAGCTGAATTTAGTTCTAAAGAGGAGTAAGATACCCAAGATGACCTTTACCCATCCCATAAGTGAGGTCAATATTTTTATTGAGGATAAACCAATTTATGTCCATTCCATAGTATTTCATATATGGCAAGTTGTAGAAGGTTCCTACTCTTCACCATTCATGGGCCATTACTAAATCAATCAACATCACTATCCATGAAGAAATCAAACCTTGTATTATCACACTAAAATAACAAGAGAAGGAAAGACAAATGGTTGCTCATAAAACTTTATGAATACAAATGGAAACCCCAAAGCCCCCAAAGGTAACTCAACCATCAACATGATTTTAGTTTAATCTAGAAACTACCAGTCTAGACAAAGTAATTGAAAAGAAAGATAAGGTTGGAGGGGAAGAATTTAATTTTTAGAAAGTGTAACCATTTATTGGCTTGAATCCTATTAAAGGGTAGAGAATGGGTGAAAACCACATCTTTGAGGAAAATTTGTTTGCATTGGCTAAAGCACGATCACCCTAGTTATAAGCTACCATCAAAGGCATCATGCATCATAATAAGAATTTGAAGGAGAAATCCATCTTGTTAATTCATGAAGACCAGTTTAATAAGTTTAAAGACACCATGGTTGACTTGTTTAATTCCTTAAAATCAATCAAAGCCAAACAAAATATAGTGATTAGATAAATTAATAGGGCTACAGGCCAAGTTGGACAATGGCAGGATGCAAGTTATCAGGTGAAAGATTTGATAAAATCCTTGACTAAAAATCAAGTCCTATAATTCAAGACAATCATCCTAGCCCACTTGAACATGGCTATGGCCATATTAGTGGACAAGATCCATGCCTTAAATAATTGGTCCAAGTAAATGAAAAAATATTGTTAAGGACTTTAATCAGTAAAAAGATAAGATGTTACACATCTTAGACAGTATGACCAAAGAGACTACCTCACTTAGTTCTCTAGGATTTATTACAAATGAGGAATTCAAGCTCAAAATACTAAGTTTATGCAAGAAGTGAGAAGCAAAGGGTAAGGCAAAATATGGGATGATAATAAGAGAATCATGGGCCTAATATTTTCATCTGAAGAGAAGATGGGGGATGAAAGAGTCATCAAACAGTATATAGATAAGGATGAGAGAAATCTCAGAGACCTAGAGATCCAAGATAAATATCTCTTAATAAGACCAATTGTCACCCTATAACTCATTAGTGACTAATAACACAAATTGAAGATCCTACAGGAAAGGTAGGGGACTACATCAAAATAGGGTCCACAAAGTTAGTAATATTATATTTTATATAACTTTGTAATATTTTTAAAATGGAATATTCTTTTGTAAAGGCATGTGCAACTTGTAAGCACATTTTCCTATATGTCAGTCCATTTTGGAAAGTCTAGTGTATTTTAAAACTTTAATATAAAGGTTAACTATCCTTACACTTTTACACTTGTAATTTGATATGACTAATCGACATACTTCCTTACATTCTATAAAAGGAGTATTGTCAATTATAAAAATGGGGGAGTTTTTTAGCTTAAAAAATAGTGTAAACTTTAAGAAACTAGTGCAAGTAAAGAATTTTAAAAATATCATCTCATTTTGTTTGTGTGAATTTTTATATGGCTTCTCTCTCACTTATTTATTTTTAATTCTAGATTTGAATAGTTCTTGTAGACTTTTGGTGTGTACATTTCAATGTAGAATTGTTAACTTGTGCTTATGCTAGGATAACTAAGGGTTATCTATTTAACTTCATTTTATCGGCTCTGCATTTATAGATGTGCATCAGCTATCTACTTATAGGGGTAAATCTTTAAAGTAATCTTTGTTCTTATTTTTATTATTTTTCACATTCCTTAGAAGTTTGCCCAAGGTGTGGTAAGATTTGAGCTTAAGTTGTTTTGTATCATACATTGGTTTTAAGCACATGATTAGAGGATATTTGAACTTTTTCATAATGTCTAGAATGAATATCAGGAGCAACATATTTTATCTTTACCTTACCCTTCATTTCTATTCTTTTTTTAATCAATTCATTTTAGATTAAAGATTCATTGTATATGCCCATATTATTTTATATTTAAACTTAGAATTGAGCATAATTCACCATAATTAGCATAGATCATCTACTTACTTACAAATATTTATAGGCCATAGTGGCTCCTAACTACCAAACATTACAAATATTGTGAAATAGTATTTATTTTTCCTCTATTACATTATAAATAATAGGATTATCATAAACTTCAAATCATGCTATTAATTCTTTGAATTTTAAAATGAGAAGTGTTTTTTTTTCACTCTAATCATCTTTTGATACATATTTAGGCACAACAGGGCAAGCTTCATTGGCACTGGAAGGAAGGCCAATTTTTTTGTAGATTTGTAGTATCTTTACTGGTTTTTGTGATTTTTGTTTAAAGATCACTTTACTCTTTGCATATTTGTGTTTTTTTTGCACTTGGTGATATTTATGGTTTTATATTGGTCTTTGTGCTTACTTATACAAAGATTGACATTCTTTGAAGACATATGTGGTAAATATAGCTTTAGGATTGTGAACCCAATAGGTTTGAGATTAGTAATAGTTTTTTTATCAAAGATTATTAGATCCTTTGCTCAATTGAGGTCATTTTAGCTTAAAACATGTAAAGGTTGATCTTAATTACGTATTTGGATACATCTTTCATCTGACTTGTTAAATATTACCATCTTTTATCATCCTTTATATGAATCTTTGCAAAATTTTCTTAGTATGCATTTCTAATCATTGTTATCTACAAAGATAGGATTGACACATCATATTTCAAATAGGACTCAAAATTATCAAGATGGAATTACCAAGAATTAGAACAAGGTCACATTCAAAGACTAGGGAACCTTTACTTGAATTAGAAGTCCATAGAAGAGCTAGGCGAGATAAAGGTGAGCACAAGATTTAAAATTCTTTGCCAACTTCACCAATTTAGGTTGATCATGTATTCAACCCCAATTAGGATATGGCTTGGTTGGGTGGCTCTTATATCAATGTGATAGGTGTGGTACATGACCTTCCACATAACCCTAAGAAATATTTGCCAATATTTTGTTCTTAATAACATTATAATAGTTGAGGAGCATATTAAATCATTCAAAGTTGGTTTGATATTGTTAAATGTCACTCATGAAGATGTAACATGTAGAATATTTCATTTAACTTTTAAATATGATACATATGAATGGTTTATAAATCTCCCTAAAAATTACATTACAATTTGGGTTGATTTTAACAATATCTTCATTGACTAGTTTGGAAAAATTATTAGTCCTTGTGTCTTATACCATTAATTCATCATGATTAAGAAGGATACAAATGAACCTATAAGAGCATTTAATGTTAGGTCCAAAATATGTATAGTTTAACCATAGATCCTTATAAGCCTAATTATGATTTAGCCTTGGAAATCTTTAAGGATGCCTTAGATCCTACGAGTTTTGTATTTATAAAGAGAGTTGTTGGACACACGAATATATTAGCTGTAGCTTATACCAAGGATATGATTATTAATGACTAGATGCATCCCCAAGGTCAGATGTATTACTCTATTACCAACATCAACCCATATTTTCATACCCTAAATGTCTTCCCTAATGAAAATTAGAACATACCTACTTTGAACAAAATCCTAGCTATGAACCAATTACCCTTAAGTCATAATCATCCTACCTAGAACATGGGATTCTTGAACACTAATGCAAATAGATTTTAACCTAGAAATTAAAAGGCCTTGGTAATAACCACTAGTACTAATAATAGTCAAGTTCATAATTTTGAGGCATACAAAAATTAAAACAACTCTATTTTAAATATGGTCTAAAAGTTAAGCACTAATTTTCTTCAATTATAAAAGTAAGTTGGTAATACTAGTGAGAGCTCGAGAAGGAACTTTGATTTCCAAATGTTCAATAGGCCTATTAATAGGTTATATAATGATAGTTACAACAACAACAACAACAATAATAATAATAATAATGAGTCATCTGCTAATAATAAAATAATGGATATAAACCTTATTGATATTGCTTTACCTAACTATTGTAGAGTACATTATACTTATAGACATGGTGAGATAGATTGCATTGAATTTTGTAAAGATTTTGAGCCCTTTCAAGAAGAGTTGGATATGTTTAAAGTGGTTTCTAAAAAATATAATGGTGTAGGTACATCAAGATCTAAAATAGCTAACCAAACCTTCATGGTGGAGATGATTGACTTCCCTTTCTAAGAAGATAATGAACTTGATGATATTCCTAAAAAAGTCCACAATTTTTAGTAGTTCCTAAAGAAGACTTACCCTCTAAGGAACAGAGAGAAAAAACATCCCCTGACTACTTCAAAACCTACAAAAACTTTGGCACTCCTCTAGATACTACCTTAGATAATAACCTAGATCCTTCAAAAGGGACTACTTATAAGCATAGTATTGAGGCATCTAATTATTCCAATAAGATTGGGTATAATATTATGGAATACATTAATAAAATTAAGGATAACATAACATTAATCAAAGGGACCTATTGTTAGATTCATTGTCTAAAAAGCTTGGTAGGCCACCCAAAACTAGGAATGCCATTGTTGCTATATATAAAAATAAGACAAAGTCCCCACATTTCCTACTTACTATCAGGATGTTTGGTAATAATTTATGTAATTCTTTATTAGATTCTGGTGCATCCACAAACATCATGCTAGTAGGTATTTGTAAACAACTTGGATTGATTCCTATTAAATATAATAGAATTGTCACTCAATTAGATAATTCTAGAGTCAAGGTAATTGGGGAATTATTAAACATTCATATGCAGATTACCTCTAAGCCTAGAGTCTAAAAATTCATTGACATCTAGGTGGTAGACATTATTGATTCTTATGGGATATTATTAAGCACGGAATGGATAAAGGCCCTGAATGGATATATGTCCACTAACTTTTCACATTTGTGGCTACCATGGAAAGGAGTCCCAAATTAGATCAGAGTAGAAAGAGAACCTCAAATGAAGAACATGATCACATGATATAATGTTGTGAATGAAAGGGTTAACATGTTGGAATCTGATGAGATTAACATGATGGATTATGAATTAAGAGTTTATAATCTCAAGACTTCTAAGGTATGAATTTCTAAGACTTCTCATGCTTTGCCTAGAATTTGGAATTAAATTTTGATGGTGTTAGGTGTAAGTTTGGATCAAGAGTATGAATTATTCTAACCAATCTTATTGGGAAATAAATAAAAACTACTTATATACTCTAGTTTCCTTGCATAAATAATCTTGCAGAGTATGATGCTTAATTTCTAGGATTGAAATTTGCCATTAAGCATAAGGTTAAAGAACTCTTGGTTTATGGTGACTCATAACTTGTGGTTAATTAGGTGAGGAGTAAATACCCATATAAATTATCATATCTCAATAGATATAAGTTTAGAGTCTAGGATTTACTATAATATTTTGATGCATTCAACATTGGTTCTATCCCTAGAGAGGTGAACAAGGTTGTTGATGAGCTTGCCTTAGCTACACCCAATATTATGCCAAACCATGACTCCCAAAACCTTATCATTGAGTTGGTTTCATGCCCTTTGATCCTAAATAACATAAACCATATACAAGTTTTTAATGATCACCAATTGATACTAGATTTCATTACCAACTCAAGAGTATTTGAGGCCCATGTCATAGATGAGGCCAATGAGAATACTCTTGAAGAGTATGGTAGATTTGAAAAAAAATTCAGTCAACTAAGTAATAAAAAAATCCCATAAAACATGATTAACCTAGAAAGATGATTCGATCAGGACAAACTAGCTGAAAACACTAGAATACCCAAGGTGAGTGGGAAGGATTATAAGATAGTTGATCTTGGACCACAAGATCAATCTTAACTAGTTAATATTGGGACAACATGTATGAGCATTAAAAATTAAAATTCCAAAGACTTGCTGACAAATTATAAGGATATAATAGCATGGTCCTATTATGCATTGAATATTTTTGATCTAAGAGTTATCAGCCATACAAGACCCTTGAAGGAAAATTGCAAACCTTTTAGACAAAAGTAGAGGCCTGTCAAGCCTATTTTAGAATCTATGATTTTTAAATAAGTCAAAATTTTGTTATATTCCAAGATTGTATTTCCTATTAGGCACTCTACCAAGGTCACCAATTTGGTCCCAATCAAGAAAAATAATGGTGAAATAAGACTAAGCATTGATTTTAGGAATATAAATAAATCATCTAAAAAGGATAACTACCCTTTACCTTCTCTAGACCAAGTTATACAAAGCATTTATGGTTTTATTATGATGTCCTTTCTTGATGGTTTTTTAGGGTATAACCAAGTGTTAGTTAATCAAGAGGACAAGATGAAAATTGATTTGAATATAAAGTGGGGCATGTTTTCTTACAAAATAATGTCATTTGGGTTGATAAATGTAGGGGCAACACTCCAAAGGGCCATAGATTATTATTTCCATATTTTGGTAGGTAAATGGATTATTATATACATGGATGATATGACTATTTTTTTTAAGAATAGGGAGGACCACATTATGCATTTATAATAGGTATTTGAAAGGTGTAGAAGGTATGAGATTTCACTCAACCTAAAGAAAAACATATTCTATGTTACTGAGGGAAAGCTATTAGGACATGTTATCACTAAGGAGGGAATATATATAGATATGGATAGAGTAGATTCTATATCAAAAATAGAGCCTCCTAATAGTAGAAAAGAACTGAAATCATTCTCTATAAAAATTAATTTTGTAAGAAAATTTATTTCTATCTTTGCATAAATTATCAAACCATTGAATGATATGCTGAAGAAAGATGCCAAATTCAATTGGAATGAGGAAACCAATAGGGCTTTTAAGGACATCAAGGAGGAAATTGGACAAGATCCAATATTGATAAGTCCATATTTATCCAAAGATTTTTACCTTTACTCCTTTGCTTTTGATCATACTATTACTGTAGTTTTAACTCATAAAATTGATGTATGTGACCATCTAATTACTTCATGGGCATGAACATTTAAAATTTTGAGTTAAATTATTATTTAATTAACAAACAAGCATGTGCATTAGTTGAGGAAGTAAATAGATTCAGGCACTAAATTCTTAGGAATAAGGTGAATGCAATCTTACTCAACCTTGACACAAAGCTCATGTTGAGTCAAAATGAGAAAGGATAAAGGAGAGGTAAGTGGATGTATGTGATTCAAGAATATGACATTGAAATTAATAATGTAAAATTGATAAGGTGCCAAGGTCTAATTCAATTGATTTCTAATACTAACCCCAAGTTAAGTGTCATGCAAGTTGAACAAAAATGCTTTTAGCCCAATGATTGGTATGATCCTATTATCCATATAATAATCAATGGAATTTGTCCTATAGGGTTGAATAGGGAGAAAAGAAGAGCCCTAAGGCTTAAGGCATCCCACTACCTGATTAAAGATGGAGTGTTGTATTGAAAAAAATTTGAATGCATTTACTTGAGGTGTGTATCTAAAGAAGAAGCAATTGAAATCATGAGCACTTTTCATGAGAAGTTGGGAAGTGGACATCTATCTGGAAGGATAATAATTCAAAAAATACTTATATATGGTTATTACTAGCCCATGATCTTCAAGGATGCCCACAATCATATAATGTAGTTCCATTTATGTCAATCTTCAACATAAAAGATCCTAAGGCATCCATGCCACTATAGCTAGTTATGGTAGATAAACCTTTTGCTCAGTGGAGACTATATTTCATGGAGGTAATTAAACCTAATTCATCATAAGGTCATAAATACATTTTAAATACTATTGACTACTACACAATATGGATTGAAGTAGTGGCCAACAAACAATGTAGAACCAAATAAGTGATCAATTTTCTAGAAGAAAACATATGCACCTAGTTTGGGACACTTGTATCTCTCATCTATGATAATGGATCTGATTTTACATCCATAGAGATGAAAAAATGGGCATATTATGATAGTATCATTCTCAATTTCTCATCTAATCATTATCCTTGAGGTAATGGCATATTTGAATCAACCAATAAGAATTTGATGAAAGCAATAAATAAGTTTGCAGTAGACAAGCCTAGAGCTTGACATAAAATACTAAAATATGCCCTATGGGTAGATTGAAAAAGGTTCAAAAAAGATCTCAAATCATCACCCTTCCTAATTTTATATGTCTAAGAATCCATATTCTTCATTACACTCAAGCTATCAACATACTAGTTCATGCAAGAGTACATAGAGGATGATCAGGAATTGGCAAATTCAAGGCTACTAGACATTGTTTAGATGAAAGATGCAAGAGAAGAGGATTTCACAAAATTTATTATACACTAAACCATAGTGAAGAGGTGGTTTTATAAACATTCAAAAACAAAGGTGTTTAGATAAGGAGACTTAGTTCTTCTTTAGGAAAAGGCATCTAAGCCTAAAGGTAAACATGGGAAGTTCACACCTTTATGGACAGGTCCTTATTAGATTATGAAGACACTTGGAAATAAAAACTTAGATCTAAAGGACCTATAGGGAGAAGATTTCACACTACCCATCAATGGGAAATACTTCAAGCATTAATTCTCTATTGTCACACCTAAGGTCTTCATGGAATGACTGTAAGACTAGTTAGAGATAGTGTAGGTAGGCTAGACTAGTTTATTTCTTGTTCTTTCCTTCTTGTCCCTTGTTTGTATATATTTTATATATATTTGCTTGCATTTTCTTTAATTTCTATTTTCTATTCATGTTTCAGCTTTATTTTCTCTATTCCTTACTTGTAATAGGTCTTTTAGGATAGCTCTCAACTCAAACTTCATCTGATTATTCAAGGACTCCATAATTCAAGAATGCAGGTATAATTCCTCAGTATTTGTTGATCATGGATTTGAAATCTAAGCTTATCTTATAATTTAAATAAACTAGTAAAGACTAATAGATAAGTTAATTATTATATAAGATATTAAACATTATTTTTATTTCAACTTGGCTTTAATAATAATTGCACATATAAGATGACATCTTAAGTTATTACAACACAGTCATGTTTGCATTTAACAAACATCCTTACATAGGATGAAGGTTGCAACCATAAGACATTGTCTGAGGATCAAACATTTGACCAAATCCATAAACCTAGCTGACTTAGTTCCCAACCTTCACTAGAAATCCAAAATGGTATAAACAATATAAAAAACAAGAGCTTATTAGAAAATCAATAACTTTCTAAGCAAAGGTGTTTTTGGTAATCTCCACTGGGGCTATGGATGCTTGAATGGAAGTGGAGTAAGGCCTTGAGTGGAACCAAAGATATATTTGTTGGGACTATATATGCCTAGATGATAGTAGAGTAATACCAAAGCCTTCCCTAAGTTAAATCATGATTCTTAATGAATACCCAAAAATGTTTTAAGTCAATGTTAATGGTTAAAGACATGAAAATTAGGTGTTCCCCAAATCACATGGCAAATAGTAAGTGGAATCCAAACACACACAAAACATGGCCAAGTTTTGATATTTGATCCTAATTTTATAGGTACAAGGCTTGTTTTAACCATAAATTGATCTTGATAAGGGTGTTGATCAAGTGGAATAAGTAATTTAGTTATTTGTTTGAACCTGAGACTTTGAATTCTAATATATTTCTATGTTTCCCCTAGAAGTATCCATTTGTTGAGGTCAACATACCCCCATTTCTAAAAATTGGGGACCCTTGTGTCAAATTATGCAAATTTAAACCTTAACATTGAAAACTCACTTGATAAAAATATCATTGACATGTTTGCACATTATCTATATTTAAAGATCATCCACACCTTGACTTGGTTGGTTTATTTTTTTCATGGTTCTAGTTTAATCTTGCCTAATATTGCTAATAGTGGATCTTCTTGTTTGAAGTTGCAAGTTTAATGGAACCCTCATTAAATGGATTATGGTTAGATTTTATAGTTTGATACCTATTTAGGATTTTATTAGCCTTTATTCTGAATGAATTCAATTTAAATCCATGATTTAATCTTCTGGAATCCCTCATTTAGGAAACCCTAGCACAAGTTCTTTTGGACCAAATTCAAAATTGGCAAGAACACTTTAAAAAATGCCATGAACTCTAGCATTATTTTTATATTAAGTCTTGGTTATGTTTTTAAACAAAATGAAACCTTGGTATAAAAAATTATTATATAATTAATCTCTTTAAGTCTTGAGTCTCTCATTCCTTTTTTTTAGCTTGGTCTAATTTTGATGTTTGTAGGGTCCTTTTATTATGTTCCTAGCTCGGTCTAGCTTTATTATTCACATGGTCCCTCTTGTTATAATTTAGAATAATTTCTTAGTCCTAAAGCCCCATTCATGTTTATTAACATAAATAAGAACTTAATTTTAAGACTTTATCCTAAGTCTCATATGTCTTTGAACCTTGAATTAAATAATGTGATTATTTTTAGGATAAATGACGTATGTTTAATTAGGCAAAGTTGATCGAACAATGTAAGATGAGCCTGATATGTCTAAGACTTTAATCCATAAAAACAATGACATTAGAATCCATAGATCATGATATATGGCCCATGTTTGAGCAGATGTCAAAGATCTGATGGCACGTGATCGAAGAAAATAAATAAGAGGGTCCTTTTTTATTATTATAATTTAGAATTAGCCAAAAATTTTATCCTAAGGTTCTCATTGTATTTATTAATACAATAAAATCTTAGTATAAGGTCTTATATTAGGAATTATATTAATTGAGTAGTATTTTTGTCATGTTTTAAAGCTTAGGCTAAGGCTTTATGTTATGTATTTATTAAATTTAGGGCCCTTTTTATCATGTTCCTAACCTAGCTTAAAACATTAGGCTAAAATGTGTTCATATTTATTAATACAAAATAAAACATTAATCAAAGGCTTTGATCTAAGTTCTATATAGTTTCAAGCTTATTCCATTTATGACTATAGAAGCCAATCATGTTTGACTGGTTAGAGCATAATTAATGACCCATGTTTACTTAGACAAGATCAATATAATGATTTGTATCAATTCAAAGTTCCTATGGGACCTATTATATTTCACAAGATTTAAATTTGACATTCTCACACCTATCATTTGATGCCCACAAGGCTGTCATTGACATCCATGAGATTATCAAAATTCAAGCTCAGGAGCCAATATCATTTGGAGAATTAAGATGCTTAGGGTTATATACTTGAATGTTAAAATCAATATTTCATTATATTTTGACATATCATAGATTAATTGGATATATTTGAAGTCATGTTTCAATGTGAGACCTTTTTAACTAAGTTGAAATTTTCATGGGAGAAATTGTAAACACCATAGATGTAGCTTAGATGTTATCATAAGATTTAGTCATGTTTTTTTAAACATTTGACTAAACCTTAGTCTAAAATATTATGCTTGATCCCTATATTTCCCATGATCTTTTGGTCTATTTTATTTGCTTGATCTAACAAATGCAATATCTTATTATTATAAAACTCATATTAGAAATTTTACCCTAAAGTTTTATCATAATTTTCAATACAATAAAACCTTAGGTTGAGAACATTATGTTAAGTCCTTTTATTAATATTTGAGGTCCCCTTTTTACTATGTTATAATATTATCTTAAATATTTTATCCTAAAGTTTATCTCATGTTTATTAACATGAAATAAAACCATAGTATAAAGTGTTGAACCTAAATTCTTTATATATCCCGATCCTAACTTAAATATTATCAATCTTTTCAGGATCCACAACTTGAATTCACTCAGAAAAGATCAATCTAATAAATCATAGCCAAATTAAAGTTTCAATGACACTTCTAAAAAGGTGAGGAAGTGATAAGTGTTACAGTCATAGCCAAGGAACCATAAACAACCAATGATGGCCCATCCCATAGATCATAATTAAATAGCCCACATTAATTTGGGAGACCATGATCAGATGGTATAAGACTAGGGAATACTTTTTGATGGAGCTCTGAGAAAGCATAGAGTCTTCATGTGGTGAAAGTGTGCTAACTAGAAAAGATGGCCAGGTGTAGAGTTTAGGAGGTCCACAAGACTTCCAAGTGGCATGACCTTAGAGCCAAGTATATATAGTGATCAATGACATTCAACTCTTAGGATCAAGATTAATGGCTAGCATTGATCCATGAAATATGATCCAATAGAGTAAGACAAAGCATTTTTTCAAAAGGTGACTGTCAGTTTTCAAAACATTAATGAACAAATTCCCATGAAAGTGTTAGCTAGATGCCACATAAATGCCACATAGATAGAAAATGAAAAACCAAATATTTTATGGGCTTAGAAAATCATACATATAAAGGTAGGGGTCTAAATCAAATCTAAGGCACAAACTCATTTAAGTTCAAAAAATGTCACCATTTAAGCTCAAGAAAGACTTGTACAAAAGCCCTGACATATAAAAAAGCCCTAATTTGATCTCAAATTGATCATAATCAAGTCAAAGTAAGAAAAACATCATTTGAGAAAGTGCAAAATTGATCAAGGATGGAATTGTAGACCACCAGTGTGTAAATTGAACAAACTCACATCCATAGTAGATAGAAAACAATCTAGAGAAGGTATAGAGCTTTCTTTGACCTTAGACACAAAGGGGAGAATCTTCAAAGATATGGCATTAGACGTAGTATCTTTAAACATAGGAGACAACAATTGGTCCAAACTTTTTTAGATGATTGAGGAGCTAGCTACCATCACCAAATAAGATGAGAAGAAATGAATAATCAAAAGGAGATACTATGACCTAGTTTCCATTCAAATGACATACCTTCATCATGCTGTAACAAAACTAGAGGTACTTCACTACATAAATTTTTTCTCTTATATTTTCAAAGATTGAAACTAGCATGTTGGTCAATGAACATACCTATAAAAGTGTAGATTATATTTATTCCATTAATTTTGTGAAATAATATAAGTTACCCAAGCCCCAATTATATGTCTCCACAAGTAAACAATGGGCCAAAAAGAATGACCTAAAAACCATCTTCACTCCATAGCTATATTCTAGGAACCAAGTAGTTTCTAACCTCAGTGCCAACATCCCTTTAAGCTAATTTAGGCTCTAGTTCAAGATGCTTATGACCTTAATGAATAGGATATGTGGGAATCCAACCACCACTTATGTGGATAAAATTTGGGTGCTATTATTATATTTTATGGTTGAGAGAGAGAAAACCCCTCCCCTTGGTGAAGTCACTAGAAATTATTTGAGTAGGTAATTCTCTAAAATTAAAAAGAAAACTAGGGTTCAATTTTGTATGATGTCATATCTACTAGATGCCCTACCAGTTACTACCAAAGTTCCCAACATTAAACAATGGTCACCTAATGGGAAATAAATAATCTCCTAATACTACTCAAAATTACACATATTCAAGTATAGGGACCATATGCAATACATATGTGATTGTGTCTATCCATCCTTGGTTGAGGATATCACAAGGATCTTCATGATGAGGGTCAGCCCTCTAATCAATAAATATTTTGAATTTGTTGGAGACATTTGGTTATATCTAGTTTGTGCTATAATCAAGATTGAAGGGACCTAGTGCACCCCACTTAGGTTACTAGTCCATGTACCAAACAAGTTAGCTAAGAAATTAGTTACATTCTAGATATGAAATTGTATAGATGTTTTATGTATAACCAAGAGGAAAGGCTTACTCCAGACCTTCCCTTTAACCATTGGTTGGATGGTGTTTTAGCAATGGGACAATTTGGAATCTACTTCTAGGCACAAGAGCTCTTTTAGATCCCAAAATGATGAATTGAGATAGTGGGAACCCAATGATAAAGTTATGAAAAATTTGAAGTCAAAAGGAATCAATATAACCTACAAGCACTAGCCTGGTCTTTATGATTTCATGTATACTAGAGCTTATTCATTCATTGAAGGATTATCAAGATTGAAGAAACTTAACATTACACTAGAGGCTAGATTATTAAGAGACTAGAACCAAGTGATGACATATGACAGATGGGCCTCATGTAATACCATTAATTACCAGGTCCATCTTTTATGCCTTTAGAATAAATATAGATAAAAGCACAAGTTAAATAGAGGCTTGAGGGAAGAAGGCTAGATGAGGTGGTATCATCTTTAGCATAACCTGAAGAATGAGGAACCTCAATTGAGGAGATTGATATAATAACACTAGATCCTAAGGAAATAGTGGAGGATGCTCTAAAAATGTTGTACAAATCTTATCAATCAGATGAAGAAGAGGCTCAAGATAAGGAAGCATAGATGGAAGTACCTCAACCCAAATCTAAACAGAAGGAGATATGGAATGAATTGGCTTTGGGTTTAGTCCTAATTAGTACTCCAAAGAGAAAGGTTGAGCTGACTTTAGTTCCAAAAAAGAACAAGATACCCAATATGACATTCAACCATCCCATAAGTGAGGTCAATATTTTTAGTTAAGATAAACCAATTTATGACCCTTCCATTCTAGATTATTTCACATATAACAAGTTTTAGAAGGTTCCTACTCTGAACCATTCATGGGCCATTACTAAATTAGTCAACACCACTATCCATGATGAACTCAAACCCTAGATTGTCACAATATAACAACAAGATAAGGAAAGATAGATGGCTGCTCTTAGAAATTTAAGAACACAAATAGAAACCCTAGAGCCCCCAAAGGTAACTCAACCACTAGTGGGATTTTAGTTTAATCTAGAGACTGCCAATCTAGAAAGGCTAATTAAAAAGAAATCTATGGTTGGAGGGGAAGAATTTACTTTTCAAAAAGTGGAACCATTTGTTGTCTTGACTCCTGTTGAAGGGTAAAGACCATGTGAAAACCACATCTTTGAGTAAAATGTGATTTGAATTAGCTAAAACATAATCATCCCAGTTATAGGTTGTCATCAAAGGCATCATGAATCATAATGAGAATTCAAAGGAGCAAGCCATCTTGTCAATCCATGAAGACTAGATCAAGAAGTTTGAAGACACCATGGTTGACTTATTTAATTCCTTGAAAGTAGTTAGAGCCAAACAAAATATAGTGAGTATACAAAGCAATAGGGCTATAGGCCAAGTTGGCTAATGGTAGGATGTAAGTTATTAGGTGAAATATTTGATTAAATCCTTGACTAAAAATCAAGTCCTTAAAATCAAGAAAATTAGCCTAGCCCACCTGAACATGGCTATGTCCATATTAGTGGACAAGATAAGTGCCTTAAAAAATTGGTCCAAATAAATGAAGGACATTTTTGGGGACTTTAAGAAACAAGATGATAGGATGTTGTACACCTTAGATAGTTTGACCAAAGAGCCTACCTCACTTAGTTCTCTGGGACTTATTATAAATGAAGAGTTCAAACTTAAAACTACTCAATTTATGCAAGAAGTGAGAAGCCAAAGGTAAGGCAAAACATGGGATGACAATAAGAGAATCATGGGCCTACTCTTGTCATCAGAAGAGAAGATGAGAGATGTAAGAGTCATCAAACAAGCTATATATAAGGTTGATAGAAATCTTAAGGACCTAGAGATCCAAGAGAGAGATTTTCATGAGAATAGTTGTGGACCTATAACTCATCAATGAATAACAACACAGATTGAAGAACCTATAGGAAAGGCAGGGGACTACATCAACACAAGTTCCATAAAGTTAGTTAGGAATATTCTATTTTGTAGAGCTTTGTAATATTTTGAAAATAAAATATTATTTTGTAAAGGAATGTACAACTTTTAAGCACATTTTCCTATAGGTCAGTCCATTATGGAAAGTCTAATGTATTCTATAAATTTTTAGAAAGGATAGTTATCTTTACACTTGTAATTTTATATGACTAATCAACATACTTCCTTACATTCTATAAAAGGAGTATTGTCAATTGTAAAAAGGGGGAGTTTTTGAGCTAAAAAACTAGTGTAAACTTTGAGCAACTAATGAAAGTAGAGAATTTTGAATAGATTATCTCATTTTTTTGTGTGAATTGATATATGTCTTCTCTCTCACTTATCTATTCTGAATTCTAGATTTGAATAGTTCTTATAGACTCTTGGCATGTATCTCTGAATGTAGAATTATTAACTTATGCTTATGCTAAGATAACTGAAGGTTATCTAGTTTAATTTGTTTTATATGCTCTACATTTGTATATGTGCATCAACTATCTACTTATAGGGGTAAATCTTTAAAGTAATATTGGTTCTTATTTTCATTATTTGTCACATTCCTTAGAAGTTTTCCCAAGGTGTAGTAAGATTAGATCTTAAGATGTTTTGTATCATATATTGGTTTTAAGTACATGATTAGAGGATTTTTGAACTTTTCCATAATTCCTATAATGAATATCAACAATAACATATTTTCTCTCTACCCTACCCTTCTTTTTGCTTCTTTTTTAACCAATTCACTTTAGATTAAAGCTTCATTGTATATGCCCATCTTAACTTAGATTTAGACTTAGAATTGGTCATAATTCACCTTAATTAACATAACTATAAATATTTATATGCCATGGTGGATCCTAAGCACCAAAAATTACAAATATTGTGAAATAGTCATTTGTTCTACCTTTATTCCATCATAGATAACAATATTATCACAAACTACAACTCACGCTCTAAATTCTAAAATGATAAGTGTTTCTTAAACACTATGAGAATCTTGTGATACATGTTTAGGCATCAACATACCCCCTAACTCAAGGGAGTAGGGGGAATCCTCAAGATCCTTCACCTCCTCCACCTTTGCTTGTCACTATGGTCACTATTACTGCTTAATGATCTCCTCGTTGTTTGTGTTTTTATCTTTCTATTTTTTTTAGTTAATGTGAACTTGAGTTAACTTAACCATGGTTATTTGGAAATTTATTAGACTTATTTGGACTATATTATTCCTAAGTATTATTTAGCTTGATATATTTTTTTTGGGGTGTGAATTTTCCACCCATATGTTTTGTATAATTAGTGACATGGTATATCCTATTATATTAATGAAAGTGTACTTTTAAATAAAAAATAAACATTTGAGTCAATAATATGATCCATATTAAACTTTAATTATCTCATTTTGGAAATATTTTTTTTCACTCTCTTGATTAGCTTGATTCTTAGCTATCAATGTCCTGTAATCTTTAATCATGTGTCCTAGTTTTTTGTAGTAATGACAAGTAAATTAGTTTTTAATCTTATCTATGGATTTAGATTCAGATTTTTCCTTTGAATTTGAGTTTTTATAACTCCATTGAATTTTATTTTTTTCCTTTGATATTTTAAATCTTTTCTTTGGTTTCAAGTGCTTTTTATTAATATCATGTGTATAGTCTCATGTTATCCTCATGGGACAAGAGAGAACCAACTAGCTCATCAACAATTATAGTGTTCATTTACTTACACTCTTCAAGAATGATCATAATATATAACCATATTTTACTTAAATATCTCAAATTTTCATTACTATAACACTATCTTAGATAGTTTCTATAGAAACATTATATGGACTAAATCATTTTCCCTTATGCAATAATCTCCCACTCCTTCAGAATATAACATTCTCAAATTCTCAAAATTATTGATAAGGGTTTGGATTTTTGCTTATTTTACATTAATAAATCCTTAATATAAATTCTTCAATGTATTACATTACTCATGGTAATTATTTCATCATTCAATTATTTGATAAATTCTTGGGTATATAACACTCCTAAGATAAAAGAAAGCTTTTGCATTTACCTTTTCTTCATTTTTTTGTCATTTTTTAATCTTGAGTCACACTATTACAATATTGAGGTGGTGTGTACCCATGGAGAACATTATCCAAAACTCATTTCCATACAATAATTATCTTCAATTTATCTCTCTAATATTCAAAGTTTTCACCTTTTAAAACATGAATATTAATGGAAGAATAATTCATTAATGCCATTGATTCTCTAAGAAATGGCCTAAAACCCTTTTGAACCTTTATTAATCATGGATATCATACCAAATTAGGGTTTTTAATTTATGGATGGAATTAAAATAAATTTTTGTTCACTCTAAAATTGAAACTATGTATCAACCAATATGTTTGATAATTACTAGTCAAACCAAAACTTGTACTAAATAAGCAACACTTAGTGAAGTTATGTGTCAACTAAAACTTGTACTGAATAAATTCAAACTTGAAAATATATAGTTAATGGTATAAAATAATATATAATTAAAATAAAATAAAATATTAAAAATGACAAAAATCCCCAATTCTAATTAATACATAACACTACCTTTATGTGTATTTCTTATTAATAAGAAAAGCTAAAATAAGATTATTACAATGTAACATTCATTTCAAGTTAAGTATAAAACTAAAAACTAAATAAATGACTTTAATTAAATAATAATTAAACTAAATATAGACTAAATATGAAAATTTCAAATCACTGATAAGTATGTACATCATGCAAGAAACATCTTAATTGATTAAGTAAGCATGCACACTAGACAAGGGAATGTCTAAAAATAGAACTATAGAAAAATAAAAATTATAAAAATGGAAATATAAAAATATAAATCTAAAAATGTAATTTTAAATAGAATAAATTTATAGTTTATTTAACTAAAAATTCAATGAACTATAGCTAATTGGACTCTAATTGACACTTCTAACTTTTGTTTAGAAAATTATTGGAAAGTGTCTAAATTTTTACAAAAAATAATAATTTTGGATATAAATGACTCAAATAAACTTAATAAACACATAACAAACCAATTAAATTATATCTAATATCAATAATCAAGTGATCATATTGGCATCATACTCAAAACATTAATCCTACTATTCTTATATAACTTAAGGCTTCTACGATTTATCGTACTATTAATCCAATGATTAATGTGTATAAATAATATGTTTTATATTTTTATCTTCGAAATATTCAATATAATAATCATGAATCCATTTATACAAATGTTAATCATCAAAAGGCTCTTATTTATACATGATAACAATTTCTATACTTTTCATTATGATTCCATTATAATCATTTTCAACAACCCTTTCAAAATTTTATTTTAATTTATGATTCAAATATATTTTCACTATAGGTCTAATAATAACTTGACTTCTTTTCTATTGGTCTTAGTAATACCAATGAATTTATCCCTGATAAAAAAATGAATGAACACTTGTTGAAAATTACGAAGAGGTATAAGACTATTTCAATTTTTTAATTTCAATATATGTTTAGAGATTCAATTAAGTGATTTATGTTCTAACCAAAATTCCAATTATGAACTATTGATGTTGTGAAGAAGATTTTGTCAGATTTTTGTAAATCTCAAGGAAATATCAATAAAGCCAAGAATATTGAATTTATGCTAGGTAAGACCCATTCAGATCTACATTATAAATTGATTCTAACTTTGCCCAAAAAATATACCATACCCCTTTGGGAATCAACATGTCATATAGCTATGTAAAAAAATCAATTCCTTTTTAATGACAATTTGTAAATATCATTGAATACAAGTTCTATAAAGATCAAGTTGTAAACAAACTTCTGTATACTTCCATCTCATCACAAAAGCATATATAAAGTTCAAGGAAAGCCTTAATATTTACACTCTTTTACATACAAAAACTCTTAATATTAATAACCATACTGTTGACTTCTCCCAAAGTGCTAAAAATAATAAAAAGTTCAAAATCTAGTCACCTTACATAATCACTCCCATCGAGGCTTAATATGTAACAACTGTGAGGTGACTTAAGTCTATTCAAGACCCAAATTGGTAACTAAATCTCAGTTGTAATGAGATGAATCCTTAACAAATATAAATACCTTATATCTTTATAATACTATCAATTCCATAAATAAATGTCTTGCATTAATCTAAACATGGTCATAAAAGCTAATCATAAAATGCATTGACTCAGTTGAATCTCCATTATTAAAATGTCACTGGTTGTAGCAGATTCTGAATCCTTTCTCAAGCCAAGAGTATCAACATAAATATGAAGAATAATGAAGTATACAATTTTCAAAATACATCTATATTATTAACTCGTTATTTTTTTCTCCCCATCGATGCTTCAATTCTATGCACATAAAATTATTGAAATCTATCTATTTCCTAGACTGTGCATGTAAAATTCAATCTAGAGCTTCTCTAGATTTGAGTACTAGAATTATTTTTAGCATATAATGTACCAAAACAAACTCTTGGTATCATCAATCACATTTATGAAGATTTAACACATCATACAAACTAAATTTAATGATTTATTTATCAAAAACTTATTCCAACACATTCAAACCTGTATTTTTGTCTTGTAGACCTCTGTGCATTTCCTAGTAGACCTTACATGTTGAAATAATATTCTCATAGTGATAAACCTTTTCATACAATCTCGTTATGTATAATATAATGCCTCATTCTAATTTTATCACTCGTTCCCTCTTCTTTTCTATTGTTTAGGAAATAAATATATATATCTCTACCATATAAGGTAGACTTTTGATTTTCTATTACAAATTAACAACACCATTCCCACTCCCAAGACTTGGTACGACTTATACTTGTGTATTTTATTTATTTAACTCTTATTAACATGACAGGGGACTTAACCCATCATGAAAAATTAGTCTTGGATAAGGATGTTTCCAAGATGCTCTCAACTAATTTGGGCTATTCAAATAAGCTTGCTTTCTTATAATCCTATGTATCATTATTATATGACTCACCCAAAGACTTCTAGAATAATAGAATTAAATAATATTAATTTTTACTTATACCAAAAGAGACTAAAACCACACAACCAAGAATTATAATTATTTCACACCTTTACAAAAGATAAACATTAATACTAGCATATATGATGCTCTTGCATCAAACTCCCTAGGTAGGAAAAGTTTTGAGTTCCTGCTCAAAGGAGTTGTTATATTATTTTTATTTTCTTCCAAGTATTTTGAACTTTATTATTCTTCCTTATTTTTTCATAATATATTACTCCAAATGGATCATTCTTCACTTTAGTTTCTTCAATGAAGTTTGGTATATAGGACTCCATCTCTTCTTCTTCAAAAATTACACATGCAAAACTAAAAACATAATTAGATCTAAAAACATGAGGCATTTTTGCCTCTCCACCAGCTTCTTATTCACTTAATATCTTCAAAATATCAATATCAACTTCTTTGATAGCCTCTCCATCACCTATGAGGCTTAAATTTTCTGATTCCATCATTATTTGATGTTAAATCAAGTCTTCATAGTCATTTTGTTCTACTATTTCTTCTTTTTTGATTTTGTATTTTTCTTTAAAAGACACTATGTCTTATACTACTTATTGTTTTTCAATTTTAGGTTTAACAAGCACTTCAATGGGTGCTTCATTTTTACATTCATTATTCATGAACCTATCTAGCAATTCAATTGTTTGATTATAGAGAGCATCTTCATAAAAATTTACATTTTATTCATCAAATACAACATTATAATAAAAAATTTGAGGGCTTTGAGCCTCTTTAAATTTTTATTTTTATTCACATTCATATTCAATGAGCCTATACATAGACTCAACTTCTTCTTCATCTCCATCTAGCATCTCTCCATTTTTAGGATGACAAATTTTTGCATCCCCATACTCTGCTATCCAATCAATTTCTTCATAGGCATACTGCTCATGCTTTTCAATTTCTATGCCCTCAAAGAGGGATTTACCTTCATTCGCTTTTGTATTTGTATTCACACATGACAAGAAAATGTCAAATTGAAAACTCTGAGGCTTATTTTCCTCTTTCATTTTCTCTTCTCCAAAATTTCTCTAAGAGGCTACTTGATCACCCTTTTGATCTTCACTAGGAATCTCTAACTTGATTCCTCCAAAAATTCTTCCATATTTGCCAATATCATTTATATCTCATAAATCTCTTTCTGTATCTCTACTTCAATCATTTTTATGTGGCAATTTACCTTCTCTAAGCCCTTCATCTCTTCCTTCTTTTCACTCATCTTCTCTTAGGCCTCACTAGACATTTCCTCTTAGAAAGCTTGTGCTACTTGATATCCCTAGTACATCATCTAGGTCTTTTGTACCCTAGTCTATTGGCAACTTAATCCATCCTTCACTTGGACTTTTCTTCTCCTAATCTCTTTCTTGAGCTTACCTTGATCTTTCAACAACTATTTATGCTAATATTTTGTGGCTTTAGGGTTCCTTTTATCACCACTCTACCTCTCAAACTTCCTTCAAATAATTTATATTCAAAAATTCACCACCCAACTATTAATATGACATAATCATGTTTAAAACACTTCTATTAATTCAAGAGTTAGGTTCTGACACCAAAATTGATAACATTTTCTATACTTTTCAATTTTTTAAAATCCTAGGATTTTCACTTATTTAGTTGTCTAATAAAGAATACTATCCATTTTAAAATTTTTATTATGATTCAATTTTGATAAACCTTTCAAAATTTTCTTTTACTTTCTAATTCAAATCTCTTTCCACTATGGGTTTGACAATAACGTGACTTATTTTCCATGGGTCTTATTAAGATCAATGAATTTATCCCTATTCAAAACTAAAGGAACACTTGTTGAAAATTATGAAGAGGTCCAAGACTATTTCAATCTTTGAAATTTGATATATTTTTAGATCTTCACTTAAGTGATTTTTGTTCTAACTATAATTCTAATTATGAACTATCGATGTTATGAACAATATTTGGTCAAGCTTTTGTAAATCTCAGGTAAATATCAATAAATCCAAGAAGATTAAATTTATGCTAGGTAAGACCCAGTCATATTTGTATTATAAATTGATTCCCACTTTAAAAAAAAAGATACCATACTCCTTTGGGATTTAACATGTCACAAAATTGTGTATAAAAATCAATCCCTATTTAATGACCATTTGAAAATAGCACTGAACACAAGTTCTATGAAGATCAAGTTGTAAACAAACTTTTGTATAATCCAATCTCATCACAAAAGCATATAGAAAGTTCAAGGAATGTTTTAGAACACATACTTAATCATTCTGAGATTCAATATTGATTATTATGACCCAAGAAAGTCTTCATATTTACACTCTTTTACATAGAAAAAATATTAATATTAATAACCATACTATCAACTTCTCTGAAATTGCTAAAAAATTCAAAATCTAGTCACCTTACATAATCACTCCAATCAAGGCTTAATATGTAACAACTGTGAGGTGACTTAAGTCTATTCATGACCCAATTAGTAACTAAATATTGGTTGTAATGAGATAAAGCATTACCAAATATCAAGACCTTATATCTTTATAATACTATCAATTCCATAAATAAATGTCTTGCATTAAACTAAACATGGGCACAAAAGCTAATCATAAAATGCATTGACTCAGTCGAGTCTCCATTATTAAAATGTCACTAGTTGTAGTAGATTGTGAATCTTTTCTCAAGCCAATAGTATCAACATAACTATGAAGAATAATTAGGTGTATTATTTTAAAAAAGCATATAAATTATTACGTCATTATTCTTTTCTCCCCATTGATTCTTTGATTCCATGCACACAAAATTACAAAACTCTGTCCATTTCCCAGACTATGCATGTAAAATTCTATCTAGAGATTATACAAATTTGAATACTAGAATTATTTTTGGCATATAATGTATTAAAATTGACTCTTTGTATAATAAATCACATTTATGAATATTTAACACATCATACAAACCAACTTCAATGCTTTATTTATCAAAAACTTATTCAAACACATTCAGACCTGTATTTGTTTCTTACAGACCTCTACATATTTATTAGTAGACCTTCCATGTCAAAATAATCTTCTTATATTGATAAACCTTTACATACAATCCCCTTATGCATAATATAAGGCCTCATTATTATTTTGTCACTCATTCCCTCTTCTTTTCTATTATTTAGGAAATAAATATATAGATTTCTACCATATAAGACAGACTTTCAATTTTGTATTACAAATTAACCACACCATTCCCTCTCCCAAGACTTGGTATGACTTATACTTGTGTATTTGATTTATTAAATCCTATTAACATGATAAGATACTTAATTCATCATGATAACATAGTCTTGGATAAGGATGTTTTCAATATTCTCTCAACTAATTTGGGCTATTTAAATAAGCTTACTTTATTATAATCCTACGTACTATTATTATATGACTCACCCAAAGACTAGTAAAAAAATAGACTTAAATAATCTTAATTTATACTTATACCAAAAATAAAAAAACCACACAACTAAGAATTCTAATTATTTCACACCTTTATAAGACTCCTCATATTTATAAAATACCAACATTAATACTAGCATTTATGATGCTCCTACATCAATACACATACATAAAAATTATAACAGTGTATTAATTCATGCTTCTAGTGGTGCATTTCAAGGTCCATTGATTCAAAAATAGCTTCAAGATATTAAATTTCAATTTATGCAACTATATCAATCAAAATCCTAATCATGTGCTTCCATCTTGTGAAATATTACACAACCCATTGGCTTATAAGTTTTTTGGTCAACCTTTACCTTATGTGTTTTTAGTGCCTAAATTTGATTTATACAGTGGAAATGGTGATCCTTCACATCATATTAGGGCCTATTTTGCATAATGTTATAGTTTTTCTCATGATGATTTACTAATGACCAATATTTTTTGTATAAGTCTAAATAATCATGCCTTAGATTGGTTTCATGCTCTCCATGTCAACTTTTTATGACGATTTAATTATTTTCTCAATATGTTAGCTCATTTCTCAATAAACATTAGTCAAGATTCACATTTTATAATATTTATCAAATCAAATAAGGACCTAACAAGAATGTTTCTAATTATGTGCATATTTAATATATGATTAAAAAAATGTCATGTCAAATCCCCGATAGTGAGCTTCAAATTATTTTTAAAAATAGTATTATTCCAAAACTAAATTAAAAAGTTATGTTGATAATTTAAAATATTTTGGAAAAAAAATTCACATGCTTTACAACATGAAGATCAAAATTTTAGATGCCACTATGCTTAAGTATACATCTACTACCTCTACATCCACTATATCTAAATATCATGGAATATCAATATTGAAAATCTAATTTTACTGATGTTATTACTTTTAAAGATAATAAAATATAAATATAATATCAAAACCAACTAGTAGTCTAATCCTTACAAATTATAAAAACACATGATATTTCAAAAGGTTACCCAAACCAACTCAAAAAAATCCTAAACACTTGTTTGAATGTAATTATTGTTAGTCTACCTAAGCCATATAAATTAGATAATTCTAAACCTATGCCTAAATATTACGATGAAAATCATTATTTTGACTATGATATAACTTTAGTACATTCAAGTAATCAATGTTGTAAAATATGGCATGATATTCAATATCTCATCAATAATAACATTATCCAAATTTAAGATTATAACTCTACATTAGATAAATATATCACAATACTTAGTAAATGATTAAAAATTATCAATAATACATTACCAAATAATGACACAATAAATAATGAAACATTCATATGATAACATTTTTATTTAATTTGACTAGTCCACATTGGCATGAGATTGATAACATTATTGGCATAGTTCCAAAATATTAATGAAAAAAACCATTTATTACATTCTATGATATCAAGATACAAAATTATTATTCAAAAAATGGTACTCTTTGCATACATGGTTTTTTTATTCAAATATTTTGATCACACATGGCATTATGTTTGATAATTGTTATAGTGAATATATATGTACAATGTCATTCCTAGTTAGTCGAGACTATAATAAATGATATTGACTTAGTGTTACTGTGAAATTTAATATTTATGACAAAATTACAAAAACACCCATTGGTGGTATTTATTTACCAATTATAGCTATTAATTAAACCCTATTAGTCTAGTTTTATGTAGTGTCAATAATTAGTTTATATAACTTATTTATTGGATAGCCAAGGTTTATTTAAATGAGTGCATTACCCTCCACACTACATCATTATCTCAAGTTTTTCCATAATAACTTAGTACATACCATTCATGGCATAATTTTTGAGCCACCTATCTAATCCCAGAGATAAAATGTGTTATTTTATAGAGTGTTTCCTATAGATAAAATCATTTAATCTCATGTGGTATCTACTATAGTTTCACCACATACCTTTTTGGGTCCTACTATATTAATTTATAGACATTAAATTTGAGACTCATATAGTTACACCTTTGAGATATATGGTACCTACACGTCCATGTCTCAAAATTGGTTTACGACCTTTTGTAATGGATCATAAACAAGCAATTAGGTTGTCTACAGTTTCACCATGACATATTCCTATATGTGTTTGTCAAGAGGTTTAACAACTAGATCCAACCATTGCCATATTTATCTTTGGGATGATAATTTCATTAGTTAAACATCTAATGAATATTTATATAATTATTTTATGGATCTATCTACCTATTATAGTCTAACATTTTACTTTATAAATGAAATCATCAGTTAGCTATGTTATCCCATCTCTAATACTTAATTTAAATATCATTATTGTACTAGAATCTATTACCATACATAGTTTATTTTTTATATATGTCATGAATTTTAGAGCCTTCTTCCTTTGATTTTATTACATTTCTTCTATTTATTCTACATTGTAGACCTTAGAACTTGTAACAAACTACTACACCCAAACCTTGAGGCATCAGTGATTCTGCACATCAAAATCATAACATCCCACCACACTTCCTAATCCTAGACACTAGGCTATATTTTTTGCTCATACTTTAGGATTCATTGCATGTACGAGCTTTGGTGAACACTATAATTTTGGCCTAGCCACCTACTTCATGACATAAACCTAGATGGATAATCTAATGCCAAATGTAAGAATCATTACATCAAAACCTCAAAGTGTTATTGAATGTACACATCATCATCATAACAAAAATTTCATTATGTTTGTATCTAAATTATTTGAACCCCTTGGTTTTTATTTATTTATATGTTTCATGACCCCTTGCCCCTCATTTATTGATCCTATTCCAAACACTTGATGATGACAACATATATAGATACATTCCATATTATATTACACTGAATTCTAAGGGAAGTTGTAGGTTTTTTTAATCTTCCTTTTATTATTATTATTATTTCCCTCCCTTTGGTGTAACTATTTACATTTTTTTTTCATGCCTTAGAATTCCTATTTGTGTTTGTCTCTTATTTTTATCCCCTTCGCATACATACTTAAATTTCTTTCTTGATTTTACCCCTTAATTTTCTTATTTTAATTTATTACTTGATTGTGTCCCTTGTTTTATATTTAACTTGATTGAGTTCTTGTTGCTTATTCTTGCATGTTCCCCTTTGCCTTTGTTTTATATATCTAACCACTTTTTATAAAAGTATAAAATAAAAAAAATATTAAATCTATGAAAAAATAAAAAAATATTCCTTTATATTTGTTGATTTATATATATCATGCTTATTTGCCTATTAAAAAGGTTTTTCATGTACACGTGATATTTATCTTCTCATGGTATTATTTTAGTGCGTAAGGTGAAAGATATATAGGTTTCATATAATCATGGAGTTTAAGATGCTATAAAACTACTTTCATGCCCACATCCCCTAGGAAAATTATCACATTGGTGGTATGATTTAAATTGAGTGAATATATATATATATATATATATATATATATATATATATATATATATATATATATATATATATATATATATATATATATATATTATGGTGATATCTTTATTGCATTCCATTTATCATTTAGAGCTACTCACACTGTATCTTACTATGACTTACATATTGTGTGTTAAATAAATATTTACATTGCATGGTTAATTTATAGTTAATGCATTATGTTCATGCCTATGATTATTTTATTACTTATATGTGTATGCTCAACATGATTTGGGCATTTTTTCTAGTCTAGTCCTTGTTTTTAAAGGATCCTCTTGTTTTCATGTCATGTCCTCATGTCTTGTGGTTCATATGTCCTTGCACAAATATTTCATATATTTAGATACATACTTATCTATGATTTATGTGTTATAATATGTTTAGTGCACTGATCCATACCATGAAAAATACTATTTGTGATATTATTATGCTTGGTTCATAAGTTATGATGGTCCTTACCATGCATCTATTCAATCATACTAATTTTTTTAATGCTTAGTTACTCTATATATCCATCCTAGAGGCACAATTGTGGTATTAGGGGAGTTTTATCTATGCCTATCTCTCTCATTCTCATATTAGGATGTACATTACTATTGTTACTTACATGAACTACTTATGATGGTTGCATACTTGTGTTTGTGATAAAATGCTTTTAACTCTTTATTTTGAGATAAATTATTGTAGGAATTTGTTTTACAATCCCTCACCTTAAAGGATTCATATATCCACGTATTTAAAAGATTTTTAAGATTGAGTAAAATATTGAAACAAAATGAGAAAAACCAAGCTAAATATTGAGAGATGTGAGTGAAATTAAAAAAAATGAAGGTTACAAATATGGATAAATGACATTTATCTTATTCTCTGATCAAAATGTTAAATTTAGTAATTAGGAATTGTTCTAAAGTAATAATTGTTATAAGATCCCGAGAATATGTTTTTTTCTATTGAAAACATGGTTTATGCACCATTAGGTGGATTTATTAATATGTTCATGTTTTTATTCTCAATTTTTATTTCAATTTTTATATTTTTTATGACATGAAATGGCATTGAATACTAGTTTTTAATTGGCCATTGCTTATAGATATTATAGCTTTTCCAAGAGATAACAACTTATGTGGGTGAAGTTCCTTTCAAGAATCATTCAATTCATCCTTCCTTCCCTAGGTAATTCAAATTATGTGATTGAATTTATTATTATTTTTATTTTATTCATGCAAGCATGCATTCACATCACATACTACATCAAATTAGGGGTGTTATGTATAAAATTAATGTCATGATCAATTTTTTTTATTGTTTAGCACATATTTTTTAAATAGAGAGAATATGTTTCTAACATTGGATAATTTGTAAGCATGAATTTTTGAATATTTACATACCATTTTAAGTGGTTTTGACAAGTTAAAAAGATCCTTAACAATGTTTAATTATGAAGCTAATTTAAAATATGTCTAACTTTAATTAAAATATTCAATTATAAAAAAATTATTTATTTTTTATTAGACAGGTTAAAAACTAGGCTAAAAGGGGCCCATACTCATATAAATGGGATCCAAAAGATAAGTGTGAAAAACAAAACAAAAAGGAACAAAATAAGAACTCGATATGAAAAACCCCCTACCGCCTAAAAGACATTAAGATTCAACAAAAAAACCCAAGTTAGATAAAAGAGAATAGAAAAGTGCCAAATAAACATATTCAAAATGGATGACCAATTTATTGGCCTCTATAATTTCCACTTTATTTATTATTTTCTCTCTAGTATGGTTCCAAATAGACTAATCATTTTCCTCACCCTACCTCTTGCACTTCAGATTGGTAAGCTTAGTTTCTCCTCCTTTTCAGACTCCTTGCTATTTTCCTGCACTATGTTTCTCTAAGAGGTGTTTTTTCCTTGGGGAGTGAACACATCAAATCTTACATGTTATTTTCTAAAATTCATTTCTTCCATCCCATTAACCATAAGTCCTTTAAGGTTGTCAACTTCATCCAAAATTTCATTGTAAAGCAGTTTCTAGATTGAAATATTAGTGAAAAGTTTATCAAGGGATTGCTCTATTTCTTCCTTGTTCTTGGGATATAACCTTATGGCCTCTAATAGAAATGGGAAACACATATATAGGAATCCACCTATATTTTCCTCTCATTTTGGAATCATCTTATGACAATTCAACTCTATCTCCTTTACCTTATTCCTTTTTGTCTTTATTAGACTCCAAATCTATGGAGAAATGTTATTCCCTATCTAATTCTTCCTATTCACTAGGGATGTTAATCACCTCCATGAAAATTTTAGACCATAATGGTTCTTCCTTCTTAACCAATAATAGTATCAGCCCTATGTGGATAATATATACCAAGGGGTTACACTTGACATTTATAACTATAGCTTCTAGGGATTTTGAAAGGAAAAATGGAAGACTGATAGTATACCCCTTAAAGTGATTAAGAAAGAGAAAGTGGTGAAAAAATATTACCATATGCTTACCCTCCAATGTGATGTAACACATGATCTATATACAAACATCATACCACTTTTTTGGTAGTTCAGTCCTCACAAACCCTTTTTGGGGTGCAACTTTGGGTTTCTTCTTCTCTTTGCTAAAGAAAATGTTAATGAGTTCCTCTTTCCTCTTTTTATCCTTAAAGCCTTTGAATCCTAAACATTCCATGCCCATTATCTCCCCAATAAGCTCCTTGGTTATTATAATTCTTAACCCATGCATATGAACTTCCCCATCCTTCCAACCTTGGGTGAAATACTTTGATAACCTAGTATCATGTCCTATCAGCCACTCCATGAAAGTCACCAGAACACCTTTAACCATCTTTTTCTATACATATTCATCCCCATTGAGGTCCTCACAAGATATGGGTTTAAATCGATCATGGTAACCACCCATAATGTGTTTATATGAGCTTCTTATACAAACTTCCCTATTTAAACCCTAGGAACTAGAGTGCATATTAAAAATGGAGCCAAATAAATTATTGTTGAGGGAGGCCAAATTATGCCGAGTATGTAAAGCATTGAAAAGCGACCGATTTATGATTTCATTACATTAATTAACATCTAATCTCTTAAGATGGATTTGAAACATCATTAATAAGACCATCATTTCAAAGAGTGGAGTTTCCTTTAACTAAATTGATAAAGGGAATGATGTCAGTAGAGAGATTATTATCTTGCCAACTAGTAAATTATATTTTATGAACTCTTATATTTGCCATTTTATTGGTGATCTTATTCACTTCACTATACACATGTGTTATTATTACCCATTTGAATTGGGACATCAAACTTTTAGCATCATTAATAATCTTAGAGATATTTCAAGATGATTGATTCATACCTTTTAAGTAATTTATAATATTTATTAAATTTACCTCAATATATATAAAATACATGCCAAGATTAATTATGAGATTGATGCCCCATAGTGTAACTTAGGATTCAGAGATGTGACTCATTTGAATCTTGAGAGGACCTATATAGGCATCCCTAAGATTACTAGAAGAATCCAGATGACACCTCCTACTCCTGGTAGCCCTAGATTAATTTTGGTAGCCTCGTTAAATTTAAATTTAAACCAAGTGGTAGGATAAAGAGACCACTTGACCTTGTATCTATCAACACCCTAATTTTGGGGTTTACTTGGGATGATAAGATTGAGTTGATTGAGAATCTAGGTGAAATATGGGGAACTAGGATGATTAAAGGTTGAAGAGAAATATAGCCAATTTTATTTCAAAAAGGCCATGATTCTCTTGAATTTTGAGGAGAGGTTAGGTTTATGGTTATTAAAAATAATCAAGCTTCTCAAAATCCAAATGCCCCAAAAAATATGGGGCAGGGCCAAGTCCCACCAAAATTTTAGTGGAGGGGAATCTCAGGGTGGTTTCCATTGGGTCACTAGATCCTTGATGGTTCTTAGGGTTACCTAAGAGAAGTTATAAAGGATAAAGAAATATTGAACAATGGAAGAAGCAAAAGGACAAGAGATAAATAAATGTTGAATTGATTTAACCTCCTATTTGTAAATCACATAATGGTTAGGGATATAGATACCCCTTCTCATTAGATTGTCCACAATTGGAATATTATTTTGGGTAGCCAATAAAAAGAAGACATTAATATTTGGGATGATATTTTTTATCAAAAGATCATTCCAGTTATCCTCAAGTTTTGCCTATTTCCATAGAGAAAGATATCTAGATTTAACTATATAGAAGCCACTAGAATATTCTTTCCAAATAAGCACATCTTCTTTTAGGAAGAAGCTAATGTGAGTATTCTGAAGAGTTAAGTTTAATTATTTTAGGAGAATATGTTGGTTCTTATTTTTTTAATAAAAGTTTTCACCTTTTTCTAGCATCAATAACCTCCCAGTAATCACACACCTTATGACCAATGGTTTCTTTGAAAAAGGTGAGCAATTTCACATCTTGAAAGGTGAAACTAAGAGGAGTTTGGATCTAAGAGTCCTACCAAAAATCAAATTTATTTCCTTTGCCAATGTTTCATTTAATACCTTTCTTGAGGATATCCTTACCTATGCTCAAAAGCTTTTCATAATGCTAAACCATTGCCTAGGCCATCCTTTATTTGGAGAAAATGTCCTTCCTTAGAGTTTAAGTATTTGTCCCTAATAATCTTAGTCTAGGGATTGTATTCCTTTATCACCCTCTAGATTTGTTTATCTATAAGGGCTTGGTTCATGGATCTCACCCTTCTCAGCCCCAATCCTCCTTTCAAATTTAGAAGACAAGATTTATTCCATAAAATAAATGGAAATCTAAATCTATCCGCTGATCCTCTCCAAATAAATTTCTTATAAATTTGCTCAATATGGTTTGCCACTTTGCTAGGGATGATAAATAAGGACATGAAATAAATTGGGATAATTTTTAATGATCTCTTAAGAAGTTGTGATTTTCCATATTGTGACAACAGATTCCCTTTCCACTTAGATAACTTCCTCTAGATCCTATCTATGAGAAGATTCCAAAATTTAGTTTTCATAGGGCCATCATAAAGAGGAATAGCTAGGTAAGAGGAGGTAGTATTATTAATAATTCATCATAAAATCTTAGAGATATTTTATTTTAGGGTGACTAGAGTATTGATGAAGAATAACAAACTTTTGAATAAGTTGATACTTTGACCAAAAACAATCTCATAGATTTCCAAGATTTTTTTTTAACACTTGGCCTCTAAAACCAAGGCTTCTCCCATCATTAGCATGTCATCTGTAAATTTTTGGTGAGTTAAGGGTCTAATTTTAGGGGCCACTATGATTCCTTTGATCATTTTGGAATTTTTATCCTTGTCAATAATTCTACTAAAAAATTAGGCTATGATGATGAACATGTACATGAAAAGGGGGTCTCCTTGTCTAAGCCTTCTTATTTCTAAGAAGAAACCCATAGGAAAATTTTTAATGATAATAGAAAACATGGGGGTTAATATTGAGGAGGAAATCAAGTTTTTAATAGACTGATCAAATCCAAGCTTGATGAGAATTTTGTCAAGGAATTACCAAGAGACATGATCATAAGCCTTATTCATATCGAACTTGAGGAACATTCCTTGTTTAGAGGAATTAGCCACCGATTAGATGGTTTCATGGTCCATGATAATACCATCCAAGATATATCTACAATAGAATAAGGATCCTTATTGTTCTAAAATCATTTTATCCAGAAATAATTATATTTTTAAAGATAAGATTTTAGTGAAAATTTTGTGGAAGGTAGAGCACAAGCTGATGGGTTTGAAGTCTATCAATTGAATGTCCACATGTTTCTTAGGGATGAGAACCAATGAAGTGTAATTGAATTATTTTAGCATATTTCTAGATTTAAAGATTTTTAAAACTACCAGATAGACTTCATTATGAATAATATCCCAAAAGACCTAGAAAAAGAATGGAGGAAAATAATATGTTCCAAGGCTTTGTCCCCTTGTAATGATAAAATAATTGATTTGATATCATCATACAAAGGAGGGGAAAGGATGGAATCATTATATTCCTTGGAAATAACTCCTTATATAAGGCTAAACACCTAATCTTCTAACTGAGCATCCTAATATTGGAGAAATTCCAACAAATTTTTGTAAAAGTTTGTTATTTGAGTTTCAATGTCTTTTTCCTCCTTGTACCAGGTTTTGTTTTCCCCATTGATTTAAAAAATGAATGAATTTTTATTATTCTTATATGATAAGGTGTGGAAATACTTATTATTTATGTCTCCTTCTTTCAATTAGGTCTTCCTAGATTTCTATCACCAGTAAGTTTCTTCCTTGGCTTCCAAGTTGTGAAGAAGACTTAGGAGCTCCTTTTCTTTAGCCTTTAGGGATGGGGTGAAACTAAAAGAATTATTTTCCAATTCAATTCTACTAATTTCATCCTCAATGGAAATTTTTTGAAGGAAGATGTTCCTACAAACTTATTTATTCTAAACTTTGAGTCTATTCTTGACATGTCTAAGCTTCATGGCTAGAATGTACATGGCAGATCCTTAGACTAGGAATTTATACCATTCCTTAGTATAATATTCTAAGGTTTTATTGAAGAGACACATTTTATTAAATCTAAAAGGAATAATTTTAGCTTTGGACATCTTTTCACTTTTGAAATAAGTGGGTTGTGGTCAGAGCTAATATTAGGGAAAGAAGAAAGTAAACTGGTAGAGTCAGGATTCTAGTTCAAAGAGATCAAGAACATATCAAGTCTATCTTAGATGAGGTTTTCACCTAATATATTATTAGACCACATGAAAGTATTACCCTTTAATTCCATGTTAACTAAAATTTATTCATCGATAAACTCACTTAGCTCTAGCATACTATTATTAAAGGAATAGAGTCCCCCTTTCTTTTCCCTGGGAGTCAGAGAGGAATTAAAATCCCCTACCACCATCCATCAATAATTTTTAAAAATATTTATAATATCTTTCAAATTATTCTATAATTTAATCCTATCATTCCTATAATTTGGAGCATACACAATAGTGATGACCCAATTGCTTTTGTCATGGATATCATGGAAGAAGATCATGATGTGTGAGTCAATTTCTGAAAGGGGGTTTCTAGCCTAGATTGTGGGGTCCTAAAACACTACCAGACCTCCTGAAGTGATTTTGGAGTTGCTAAAACTACAAAATGCTTTATCCCAAATATTATATTTAATAGACAAGAGTTTTTCCATGAACATTTTAGATTCTTGAATCATTAAAATATCATGTTTATATTCTTGCCAGCGTATGTTTCTTAATATTGTTCAATCCCCTTATATTCCAAGCGAGGATTTTCATTTCTTATTATTTTAGAAGTGTCTAAGGGTCATCTATATACCCTTTTCTACCTACCTATCTATTTATACTTTCTTAGTACTTTGAGATGATAGTATATTTACAAATTTTTGATCTTCTCTGACTTTCACTTTTTTCTTGCCTCTTTTCTTTTGGACTTCCTTCCACTATTCCTCATTCAAGTCCTTGAAAAGTTCACAAATTTCCCATTTATTTATAGAAGGACATTTAATTTCAATAGGGGATAAAGGATTGGATTCCCCTAAATATTTGATTGGTGTTAGAAGGATTTGAGAAGGCACAATTTATTATAGAACTAGGTCCTTATCCAACAAAGCAGAGACACAAGCAAAGGTACATGGTGAGTTAGGACTAGGAATGTCCTAAATGCCCTTGAGGGATGGAGAGGGAACAATAAAGGACATAAATGCTACCTCAAATAGGATGTACCTTAGAAGGGAAGAATATATGATAAAGGATTCTTGAAATTGACCTATAGGGGCAGCCCATGGGGGGCTAAGGATCCTAAGAGTCATAGAAGGTCTTAGAGGGGAAGCATCTGAGAATTTCTTTGCCAAAATAAATGAGCCAAAGTAGTTTTGGGGGAATAGGGGGAGATTTAAGGGTGGAAAGTGAGGAGAAAGTAGAGGGGGGGGGGTGATAGGGAGGAGGGTTCCAGAGATTGGGGAATGGGAGGCTTCTTATTTAGAGGGTAATTTTTAGAAGAGTGGTTTAGGACATCATAGGTTTTGTATATTTTGTATTCCCTTTAAAATTTAATTCTTTTATTCTAGATCTAATATTTGGATTTAATCTTAATAGATTGAATTATGGGTTTATCAAATAGAATGAAAATACACACTCGAGTTGCCAAAATTCTTCATCTAGATCTAGTTATAGGGTTAATTGAAATGGGTTGGTCAAGAGCCCTAGAATTCCTAAGATGACCTCTAGTGCCTAGAATTATAGAGGAAGTTCTGGCAAGATAATTTAGATGGGGATATCCTCTAGGACTAAGCTATCAAGGTTAAGGCTTGCCTTCCACTTTTAAAGGTTGGCTATAGATTTACCCATAAACTAAGGACCTCCTATGAGGATCCTTATATAGTCTTATGAATGTGTAAAATTGAGTATAAATAAATTCTTAAGCATGGAGACTATGTCTATTTGGAATTTATTTTTCCACTTGAGGTTATCCCACTTATGAAATGAGTCTATATTGAACCTAAAGTTGTTGAATTTGGCTAGAATAGAGTTTAACAAAGATGAGTCAATATTTTCAATAATAGTGTTTGTAACCTTGAGACATCTCATTTATCTCACCCATGGGAACCAAAAAGGAATATTTAGAGGGTTTAAAAAGGGGATGCTCTCTGACAACCAAATCCACCCATGAATAAGGTCCTTTTCCTTTGGTGGGATTGGCTCTTGTGATTGGTGGAACCTGTCTTGAAACCAACAGATGTAGCAAAGGATCTTTTGTGATGTTCAATGAAATAGGAGTCTTAATTAGAGCTATCATAGACTAAGATGAATTATCAAGTTGTAGTTAGCCTTCTTCCCACCCATCACTAGCATTCAAAATTCATATAGCAGTATTCTTCTCACCCATTGTTAGTATTCTTTATGTATTAAAATAGTAAATTTTAGTCATTTTAAATATGTTTCAATAATTATAATTTTATACAAATATATTTAGATATTTAATTTTAATGTATTCCATACTATCTTTATCAATATAGAAAGGTACTAATTTTTTTCTATTCAAACATCTTCTTTTATCAACCCAATTTAACTAAAAGCATCAAAAATAAAATTAATTTAATTATTACATTTATGTTTCACATCTATTTTAAATTTAATTTGAGTTTTATGTTTAAAAACACTTGATATTAATAGTTTATTTTATTCTAATTCTAAATAGGATTTGTTAAGAAAAAAGGGGTGGTGAAACACAAAAATATTAATTATTTGATTTTAAAATAGAGTGAAAGTTACCAAATTTTACTTTTTGTTAATCATGGAATCTGGGCAAAAAACCAAAAGCTTAAATTAGAATGACTAAATTGATTTTAAATTTCATTTATAAAATTCCAATGCTTGAACCTACACAAGGTCACAAGGTTGCTAAAGATTGATGTAAGTAGACTTGTTCTAGATCTACCCTACTAGGTATTCTATGTTTATCTTTCTATCAATAGGATTATAGACTTATTGTATCTTATCCTTAAACTCTATTAATATTATAAATTCATATTTTTGATACTATATCAGATTTATTTGATTTCCATTTATTCATTTTTGTACGAATCCTTACCAAGAAATCAGAACACACCTCTATTCTTGCTAGGTTATCTTGTCTTTAGTTTTGACTATCTATAAGGTCTATATACTATCTTTGAGTAGTTATTCATGAATTTTAAATGATTATATAATAAATTATCATTAAAAAAAACATGTTATTGAATTCCTTTTAGGCTTATCTGATATCAAGAAGCAATATTCAACCTTCACATATTCACGGTTATATGCTAAAACACAATGTAATTTATGACTTGGAAACAAATCACATTTTATTCCTTACTTAATATCATAGATATTCAATGTTTCCCTCTTTTTAATTCTTAAATCCAACATTCATGCATTATTAATACATTAACCTTCACATATATAGTTTTTTTTATTGAGACACGTAATTAGATATTTATATCTTAAAACATAGGTTTTTAGACTGTAATTTGATGATATATTATCCTAAAGGATTAAAATAATTTAATATGTTATTTAACACTTTATCAACATAATTTTATACCCCTCCTCAAATTTTCATGATCTTTCATTTAGTCATTTAGAAGATATTCATGTTTTGGCTTCCTTAAGCCCTAGGCTTTATTTTACATAAAAACATAGTCATGTATATGTTTTAATATATAAATTTTTATGACCTGAAACTAATTGTATTATTTGAAAAAAATTCTATGAAAACTACCTACACATTTTTATATGCCTTTTATGAATCATTTAAAATATATTCCACTTTTAGTGGGTTTAAACATTTCTAAAACCTTCAACTACATGTCTACATTCTATGTTTTGCCCATATCCATAGTTACATGTGTCATCTATCCTTTAAATAGCCTAAAAATATTCATAAAAATCTTATTAAATCTATCCAATTTTTTTAAAACCATTCCCATTATTTGTTTTATAGAAATAGTTATTTTTCTCCACTAAACCCCTCAACTAGGCCTAAACCATAGGTCTACAAAATACAATCATGTATATATTTCTTTATAGAAATCACAAAGATTTGAAACCAATTTTATATATTAAATGACATATTATATCACATATTTATAATATTTTAATGTATTTGGATGTATCATTCACAAGTTATTGTATTTTTAGTAATTAAAACCCTAATCTAGGGTTTTATCCCAAAATACAAACCCGAGAATACTAATTTTGAAATATTTTAACTATTAAGGACTTTGAAAATATTATATTACTCTGTAAATTTAATTTATTCCTTAAAAACCCTTGAATTGAATAATAAAATACATTTTATCTTGATTATAATACCATGTATTTTATTTTAGACCTCTAAAACCCTTAAAACCATCATAAAGATATGAAATAGGATCAAAGAGTGGTTAGATCATGAAATTACATTAAAATATAATGATATTTAAACAAGATCATCACAAAATATTATTTATTATTATTTTATTCAAACTAATATACAAAAATCTTGTAGACTATGATCAATCTCTATACAGTCCTAGAGACCTCTAATCACACCTACCACTATGGATTTTCTACCTCTTCTACACAAACTTATATATTATTATTTTCATCCCTCATTTAGATCCATTTTACATGGTTAAATACTTATCAACTCTAAAATAATATATAATATTGGTCTCTTTTAGTTACATAAACCAAAGATCTCACAAAACATGTTTATTTTGATATTTTCCTACATTGAAATAACTTGATTGGTTCTTAGACAAGTGGAGGATATATTTAAAGGATTAAAAAAATTTATAAAATGTAAATATATCCTAATTAACCCTTGGTAAAGGATCCTGATCACTCAAGAGACATGAAAAATCCTTAAAACACTTAACACAAATTAAATTTTTTTATTTTTCTATTTTGACAAGAAAATGAAAAACTAAAGATTTTGAACAAATTATGGGTTTTTGAAAACTCAAAATAACAAAGACACATCCTTATACCTCATAAAACTTTTAAATCCAAAATTTCATATATTTATATGATTACAATTGATTACATCATGATATTCCTACATAATACTCCCCCATGTGGGAAAACTTGAGCTCTTACTAAAACATAGTTTTGATTTCTTTTTCCTTTTATTCCAGTTGTGTTGTAATTACACACTTATTATTTCCTCTATTTCACTCTTATTTTATTTATTACATTTTTATTTCATCTTATTCATTATGGATTTATCCTCCAATACGAGGATGTCTTCTCTACTCTTTACTTTCTCTATGATTTTTAGCTTCTTAACTAATGAATCTACACATACACAACTTAACAATATATATATATATATATATATATATATATTATCTTGATACCTTTAGGTCTCATCAAGTGTCTCTTACAACCACACTTATATTTATCACTTGAAATCTAATTTATCGACTACTTTATTTTCTTTTTATTCTTCACTCTCTATCCTTCTAAGAACTAGTTTAGGTGTCTCTTCATCATACTCCACTACCTCCTTGTTCAAGGAATGTTCTAATGTTTTTCCACAATTATCTTTCTAACTTGAAATATAATTTATCAACTATTTTATTTTATTTTAATTCTTCACTCTCTATCTTTCTAAGCACTAGTTCATGTGTCTCTTCATCATACTCCACCACCTCCTTGTTTAAGGCATGTTTTAATGTTTTTATTTTAACCTTTAACTATTCTTCACTTACATATACAAACAAGTAATTAGTTTTCAAACATTGTATCCTTTCCATGGACATTTCTTCCTTCAAATACTCTTTCTTGCTTAATCTTTCAATGTGGCTTATTAGTTGGTCCTCCTCTTCTACATCATATTTAACTCCATTATGTCTTCATATCTTTCATTTGTATTTCTTGTTTCATGATAATCATGTAATATTAATTCTACCTCTTTCATATTATACACCTATTCTTCATATTTTACTTTTTCACCTTCATCATGCTTGGATCTATTCTCATCCTCTTGGCTGAATATTATGATTTTTTATTGCTCTTCGTGATGTACATCTACAACCAATTGTTTATGGTTCATTATCAACTTGTATTCCTTGTTCTCTTCAATTTTTGATACCTTAAACTATGCCTACTCTTAATTCACTTACATACTTATAATCACACATTAAAATGTATTATTATAATTAAAATATTGATTCCTAATTACCTCTTCACTTTCCTTCTTGATTTATTTTTCTATCACCCTTAATTGCCTTTTCTAACTTCTAATTTCTTACTACCTCTTTCTTCTTTCTATAATTTACTTAATTAGTCACTTAACCACCTTTATTAATATATATACATATCTTTATTGATCTAGGATTGATTCTTACAAGCTTTATATTAAACTTGATAGATTTTAATTCATCTTATCTATCTCCTTTCACATGTTATCTTCTTTTCTCAACTCATTCTTTGTCTTGTTCTGGTTCTTCTTTCTTTCTAGTCTTTTAATTTATCATATAATACTCTTATTCATCTTGTACCTCACCCAAATACTATATTTTATTTTTTAACACTTCACACTTCCAAGTTTATTTCATGTTGGATCTCTTCCAAGTCTTATTCACCTTTGATTTTCTCCCTAAGCCTCAATGGTCTTTTATCCTTACCTTCTTAAACCTTAATGGGATAAAGGAATAATTGAAACATCTTAACTATCTTTTCTCAAATAACCTTCAAGATCATTCCCTCTTATCTATAACTTTTACTTATGAAAACTATCTCTAAGATTTTATACTGAGTTATGATGCCATGTGATGTAATTATACTTCTCATTGATCTATCCAACTACATCTTCTATGTATATCTTACTATCAATAGGCTTATAGCCTTATTTTATCTTAATATTAAACTTTATTAAGATTTAAAATTCATATTAGTGATACTATATAATTTTTATTTCACTTCCACTGATTTATTTTTTTATGAATCCTTACCAAGAAATTAGAACACACCTCTCATTCTTATAGGTTCTTTCATCTTTAGGCTTGACTGTGTATAGGGTCTACATACTATATTTGAGTAATTCTTTAGTATATATCATTTACCCATGAATTTTAAATGGTTATATAATAATTTATCATTAAAAAAAAAGTTTTTGAATTCCTTTTAGGATTGTCTGATATCAAGAAGTAATATTCAACCTTCACATATTCATGGTTATATGTTAAAACACAATATGATTTTTATGTAGAAACCAACTATTTTTTTCATTTAGACTTAATAAAAAAGTTATTAAATATTTAAATTTTTACTTAAATCCTAAATATAACATTAATACATTATTAAAAACTTAACCTTCACATATATAGGTTCTTTTTTTATTGAAACACATAAATAGAGTTTTAGATCTTAAAACATAGGCATGTAGACTATAATTTGATGATATATTCTACTATAATATTTAAAATGCTTTTTTGTCTTCTTTAAAAATTTACCAACATAATTTCCTATCCCTTCTTAAAGTTTCATGAAATTTAATTCACTCATTTATAACATATTAAATTTTTGGATTCCTTAAACCCTAGGCCTTGTCAAGAAGAAAAACACAACCCAACACACACACACACACACACACTATGTGTGTGTGTGTGTGGTTGGGAGGTGGGTTGTGTTTTTCTTCTTGACAAGTCCTAGGGTTTAAGGAATCCAAAAATTGAATATATTCTAAATGAGTGAATTAAATTTCATGAAACTTTAAGGAGGGATAGGAAATGATGTTGTGTGTGTGTGTGTGTGTGTGTTTTTTTTTTTTTGTGTGTGTGATATAAAAATTATTATTATTTTAAAATACTTTTATTATTTTAAAATCATTATATGGAAACTACCTACAAAATTTCAATAACTTTTGATGAATCATTTGAAAGATATTCCACTTTTAGTGGGCTTAAACCTTTCTAAAACCTTCACCTACATGTTTATAGTAAGTTTTTTTTTTAAATATCATGAGTTAAAGGTGCCATAAAACTTTTAAATAACCTTAAAAATATCATAAAATTCCTATTATATCTATCCACAAATTTTCAAACCATTCCCATGGTTCGTTTTAGAGATATAGTTATTTTTCTCTAATAAAGCCCTCAACTAGGCCTAAACCATAGGGATGTAGACTATAGTCACTTATAGATTCATTTATAATGATAAAAAATATTTTAAACCTATTATATATATTAAAATACATCCCGTATCACTTTTATAGAAAATTTTATGATATTTGGATGGATTATTCATAAGTCATTGCACTTTTAGTAAGCAAAACCTTGATCTAAGGTTTTAATTCAAAATATAGACCTAAGAGCACTTTTTTTGAGATATCTTAAGTGTTAAAGAATATTAAAAGATTATTACACTTGTATTGGAGTATATGCAACATTATATTACTATTAAAATTGAATTTAGTTCTTGATAAATCTTGAAAGGTATAAGAAAATATCTTTTATCATGATTGTGTTACCACATATTTTATTTTAGACGTCTACAATGCTTAAAACCATCATAAACATATGAAATAAGATATAAAAAAATTAGATCATGAACTCACATATTTAAATATCCTAATATTTTGATAATATCATTACAAAAACTTTTTTATTTATATATTATTCAAACTAATATATGGAAACTCTATAGTCTATGATCAATCTCCATAAAGTCTTAGAGACCTCCAACCACACCTACCACCATGGATTTTATACCTAATATACACAAAATTATATATTCTTGTATTTCATCCCTCTTTGGGCTCATTTTTACATGGTTTAATTGTTATCAAATCTAAATTAATATCTAATCTTGGTCTCTTCTTGTTACATAAACTAAAGATTTCTCAACAACTTAATACTTATCTCAAAACATACTTATTTTGACCTTTTTCCTACATTGACATAACCTGATTGGTTTTAAGACAAGTGGGGGATAATTTTAATGGAGTAAAAATATTTAAAACATGTAAATACACCCTAAAGAACCCTTGGTAAAGGATCCTAATCACTCAAGAGACATGTAAAAGACTTAAAACACCTAACACTAATTCAAAATTTTTAGTTTCTTATTTTAGTAGGAAAATAAAAAAGTTAAATACTTTTTTACAAATTATAGGTTTTGATAACTAAAAATAACATTACACACCCATTATCTCTCCTAAACATTTAAATCTATAATTTAACATATTTACATGATTGCAATTTATTACATCATGATACTCCTACATTATAGTTCAAGTCACCTATATGCATGTAATGTTTACTTATAAGTAAGGAATAATCCAGGTTATATTTTAATTTCACTATTATAATGTAAATCACTTAATTTAATAATAGTGATTCTTTGTTTTTAATTTAAGGCATCTTATAAAGTTTGATTTAATTTCCAAGATCCTCTTCCCAAAAAAGCCACCACAAGGAATGATCAACCTCAAATGAACAAAAAGATTGGAAAATAAATATATTTTCTCTTCTAAATATTTCACCTAAACTTAGTAATGGAAGGGTAATATTTATAAAAAGGTCTCTAATTTTATCACAAAACCCATACTCTTCCTAACACCTCCTTATAAATCCATGTGGGTTTACTTACACAAGAAATCCCACCCTTGTTATTTTCTTACAAAGTCAAAAAAATTCTTAAAAACCCATGTGAGCACTTACAAGATGATTAATAACTCTTAAAAATATCCTTCCACATTCTAAAGAGTTTCATAACCACCTAACCTATACTAAATCTACCAACAATCACCCCTAACCTTCCTAGAGAGATTATGCACTTATTAACCAATTATTTGAGTTTCATTATTTCAAAAAAATAAAAAATAATTTTATCTTCATTGATTTAAAAAATATATATTTAATAAAATTTCCTAAGTGTGATTCACTACACAATGGAATTTCACATATGAAAATAACTAATTTGAATAACTAAATGCAATGAAGGTTAAGAAAATGTATATAATGTAGTAACTAGACAAAAAATACTAGGGGATAAATGGTCAACACAAGAGGCATTACATTATCCACATATTAGAAAATCATTATCCTCAATGACAATACTATAATTTAATATTTAAAAGGTAGGAACATCCCCATGAGGTAAATAAATTCAAATCTAACAACTTGATGTAACATAAATGTAGGAATAAATGTATGAATCATAAATTTTATTATATTTATTAAGGTCATAAAGTTAATTATAATATCAGATCAAAAGGGTTGTAGTCCAATTAGTGAGGATGACAGTTACTTATATCCATCTACCAAGGTACAAATCCCTCTAGATACCTGACATATAGAGTCAAACGGTTAAGTCTAGGATCATACCCTAGGTGATTTTGATGAAATAGATGCCTTTTAGTCATGGTTGCTTATCCAAGGAGCTCACTGATTTAGATGTGTGCTTAAACAACATTATAATCTAGTATATGTTTTCTCTAGAAATATGAGCAGAGATGCCAACATTCTATGTAATTTAGTGATTCCATGTAATGCTTTGGAATTATATGTATGTATGTATGTATGTATGTATATATATGTATGTATATGTATATATGTATATGTATATATGTATATATATACATATATATATATATATATATATATATATATGTATATGTATATGTATATGTATATGTGTATGTATATGTATATGTATTTGTATGTATATGTATATATATATATGTATATGTATATGTATTTTTATGTATATGTATATGTATATATATATATATATATATATATATATATATATATTCAAATATTTTAAAATAAGTAGTTGGATCCAACTTCCTCATGTAGATTTTTTTAGTTTTATACTGATACTCATAATTACATCTTAGGTCAAATGATATTTGAATAACCTATGATATTAAAAATGAGTATAACAAGTGCAATTTTTTATATGATCATAGTGGCCAATACTGAGCATCATTCCATGGTGAGAGTTCACTATGTAGATTCAAGTGCCATCAGAGTGAAAAATTCATAGAAATGAAATAGAAGATAAATTAATTTAGATTTGATGTGAGTTTCATTCTTAAACCTCCTAATAAAATATTCATTAGATCTCCCATTAAAAATAAATAAGTAATTACTCTAGCTAGATCCTATATGAAATCACAACCTCTGGTACAAGAATGATCATGTCATGAACCCACCTATAAATATTCCCATCTCAACCCTATAGCTTGTCTCCTAAGCTACCATATTCTCTCCATAATAAATTAGGTGAAATAAAGGTTTACATTATGACATACAAGAAAATAAAATTTTAATCAACGAAATAAAATATCAAATGAAATCAATGAAATTATTTTTAAAAACCACTCAAAATAAAAAAATAATTCAAGTCTAAGTAGCCATAAAAAAGTTATATTAATAGAATGAATAAAAACTAAAATTTGTAAAAATAATAAATTCATATAATAAATGGTTAAATAAACTTAAAAATTAAATCTCAAAATAAAATATTGATTGTTTAAAAATATATTTTAAGTAAAATTCCAACACAACATATCACAAAATTCAACACTACTTGTATTATGTGGCTTAGGAAGCTACCTAAGGGGAAATGGACTTAAATTAATCAAAAAATAATATAGATGCCTATTTTTCCTCCTTGAGATAGATAGTAATAAGAAAATAATATAATAATTTACAAAGGGCTCAACATATATTTCTCATCACAAAGTTGTTTTTTTGACAAGCAATGAGAGGTGAGTGAAGGGTCACATAGTAAATGTAAGACTAGATAATGTTGTATACCCAGGATATATACATGTGCATATAGTAAAATTAGGTTTTATCCCTAGTAATTTTTTTCAATTTTGACCACATAGGTCAAACTATCACCCTATAATTCTAAACTTTGCTTGTCATACTTCTATAATCTTGTTTATAACTTTATCATGCCTTTAAATGGTCTTTTAAAGGCCTCGTTAGAATTGTTTAAGGTAATGTATTGAGAAAGATTTCCAATTCATTTAGAGTCAGTTTAGTGAGTTCTAGGGGTATGTAATATTGTGTCAAGATAGTACATAGTCTGTTAGGTCAAGTTATTTCACATGGTCACTTGGTTTAAGGCCCATTAGTCTTGTTTGATGAAATTAAGGTATTTTAACAAAGTTTAAGGTTTTTGGAGAAACCAAAGTTTGTATTATGACAAAAATAATCCTCCTCAAGGAAATATATTTTCATGGAACATTTAAACATATGGTGAATAGGTCATTTGAAGTCATACAAGGTCTTGGACTGATAAATTTTCTTTACATGAGATCATCTCTTGTACACTATCTTTCTTTGCACTAGGAAATGTTTTTAAGTGATTTAAATATGGTAAAGATGGAATAAAATTAAAATTACAATTTTAAAATATTTAAAATAATTTTTAAATTTACTAATATTAGAGGTAAATTATAATAATGGTTTACATGTCAAAACAACTCAATTTTTGCTCAAAAAGGAAGTTTTATAGGTTTGTATAGACTTGAGGAGCCCACTTCTAGGTGAAAATGTATTAAAGGTTTATTTTGGTCTTATATAGGTCATATATATTATTTTAAAACTCTCACATGTCTTAAAATTCTAAAACTTGCTTATTCTCCTCCATTGCTCCATTATCAAGCTTATAAAGCTAGTTATTATATGATCGGTATGGATAAAGGAGAGAGAGTGTTGGGTCCTAAAAAAATTTATATAGGAAGGAATAATATTAAGATTAATATTTTTTTCATTGGTAATTATATTCACCTCCTTTCCTTTATGAACAATCATTACGAGTGTAGGGAGTCTCAATGGCTTATTCATTCAGACAGGGTCCAAGTTTATCTTTGTTTATTCACTTCAAAAATTGATAGAGAAAAATGGTTATAATGAGATGATTTAAAGTTAAAATATTAAATTTTTAATTTTATAATAATCAGGGAATTTATCTTGATAATGAGTCTTTTGATAGGAAATTGGTTGTCTATCTTGATTAATTAAGTTAGCAGTTTTCAAGCATGTTTGATATATCAATTGAGTGTATTCATCTTTAGTGGTTTTCAAGTTCATGTTTTACATATAATAAAAATATTACATTAAAACAAAAGGATCAGGTATCATCACCTTGAAAAGAGTATTCTTTGAGGTATCTTGGGTGAGATGGCATCTTTGACAAGGTATAGTTGCATGTTTAATGGGTTTCTAATATATGAGAGTATCTTAGTGAGGTAAGCATGATATTGAAGGATTCAAAAAAGGAGATAAATTATATATTTCTAACATGGGGATAAAATATATATGATATTATAACACCATGCTCTCTTAAATCTCAAAAGAACACTTGTAGACATAATGAATAGGTTAGAAGAACCATCATGGCAAATATCAGTGATCAAGGGGTAAAGAAGTAATGGAAGGTTTGTGAAAGAGCATGAAGTAACTTCACATCACTCTTTAAGTTTTTTTAAGATGAATAATGACACTCATAATAAAAATAGTCTAATTGTGCATAATAATAATAATTTTCCATACATAGGTGTCTATATCATGATGAAAGAGACTTGATTGATATGATATAGCAAATAAGCTTGTAGAGGGATGAGAAGGAAAATAAAGACAACCTTCCATGGATAATTTTCCCTTAATTACAATAATAACTCCATATATTTTATCAAGGTGACATGATAATTTTGTTAATAAATACATCTACAACAATCATGGAGGTTACAACAAAGATCTAAGGAGGTTTTGACTTGTTTTAAGAGTTTCAAATTAAGGTTAAAGCATAAAGTGGTGGTATAGCAACCAAAATTATAGGATGGCATGATTAATTTCTTAATTAAATCCTTCAGAGATCAAAAAAATCAAGTTACAAATAGGTTATTTATCACACTTCAGAGAAGTTAAGGTTTTTAAACATATCTTAAGGTAAAAGTTACTCTTTTGACGTCATATTGCAAACCATTTCATGATTAAGGTCATGCATATTTCATGATAATTAAATGTTAGATGAGATAAATGGAGTAATTTATGCACTTTTGTCATTGATTTAACTCTACCTAACTCTCCCTTATCTGTACAAAGGCAAAAAGAGAACCTAATGATCACCTATAACAATCATCCATTTTAAGGTTATTTTAAGAAAGTAACATGTTGAATCATGGAGGTAGGTGGTTTTAAAGTTTAATATTTATAAATGAGATCAATTATATTTTTGAATATTATCATCAATAGTCTATTTTAATTATCTCTCTAAACCTACATTTAAGTACAAAATGTGTACCTACAACCATGACATTTTAAGCACAGTCAGTCAAGCTTTCTATGTAATATGAACTTCTTGTGAGGAGGTAAAGAAGATGGATATGATGAGTGATTTTATTATAATAATGAATTTAATATTATAATTTGAATACAAAAATTATATTAGTTATAATATAAATCAAAATGAATTTTGAATTCTATAGTCAAAGTCAGTTAAGATGGATTTTATGTTGTCACGAGAGGAAAGTTGTGTTTGAGAGAAAGAAGTTGAATGGTCACACTTTCATAAGGTGTTAAGAGGTTAAATAGGTATCTTAAGGCAATTTAAAGGCCTTAATTTTATCCACATTATTTACTAAATTTTAATAACTCAAAAATATCCACCTATAACTCAACTTAACCGAGCCTAGTTGAGCTTGAAGGGCAATGATGAAGATGGAGTACAATTGTGAGAAGTTGAACTTTCAATGAAAAATAAATTTACATAGGAGTTTTTAAAGTTAGATATAAGGTCATAAATAATATTTTAAATTAATAAATCTCTCAAATAACACTCACATGCAAAATGAGGCTACAGTTAATCAAAATGAGTTATAGTCAGCCTATGTATAGTGCATGAGGAAAACTTGTGTGAGAGGGAGAAGTGAGGAGTTTAGTGATTTTCACAAGGTGATAAGGAGTCTTGGAAAATTTTATAGACCTGATAAATGTCTTATTTTATCTAGTTTTTATAAAAAATACAAGGAAATAATTAATGCACACTTACTTCTAGTTCACACATATAGGTAGTCTTTACAATGAGTGAGAATGATGGATAAAGGTCACACTTGTGACATTAACATTAGTGTTATAATGTTTTTGGATAAGTTATGAGAAAATATAAAGGATTTTAATCCAGGTACATTTAATTTATTTGAGAATATCACATTCATGAAGGATAAGGCTCAACCCAAACTAACATAGTCTATTAGAGACCCACATGCCCACTCACAAGCATAGTGAAGAGAGTGTCTTTCTCACTAGATTTGAATGTATAAAAGTTGAAATGGAGTGTATATTACATTATGTATACCACCATAAGGTTTTGATCCTATTAATGATGAGATAAATTCAAGTAATAGACCTCTAGGGTTAATAAACATAATTTGCATACAAACCCTTGGGTAGAGAAGAACAATACTTCAAACCTGTTTTAAGGTTCAATGATATGGAGTATCATGATGAATCATTTCATGGATAATATAAAAAAAAATAGATCATTTTTTCTATAAAATTGTGTTTTGAGGTCTTAAGACCCAAAATAGCCTTTCTCAACCTTTTCATACATAGTCACAAACCTGAGAGGCATGTTTGTAGAAGGTGTAACTTATTTCAGGAGATATATGGTAACTTGAGGTTGTTTGAGGTGGTGGATATTTTCCCATAATTAAAATATGATAGCATTGGTTTAGCCCTTTGGTCTCCCAACTATATGAAAAATCAACAAGAAGATAAAGAACCCTATTTTGCATGATAAAGAGCTCAAGTGGGTCAAATGTTTGCTCAAAAATTTCATGAGGTTTTTCATGGGAACTAAATCCCATATGGGATGTTATAGGGGTCCCCCTACTACAAATTATTGGCATTGATCTTTTTAATGGACCCCTGTTCTTTATGAACCATTGCTAAAAACATAAACCTCTTAAAACCCTTCTTAAACCCTACAACTAGCCTAATGGAGAATATATGATTATTAATGCCTTTATATGCCATTAATCTCCATTAATCTCCACTTTAAGGTGTTTTTTTCCTTGTGGTATAGGGCTAAATGTGTATTTTAAAGCTTCATTATGAGGGTATAATATGTAGAGTAATATATAAATAATTTATAGATGGTTATGATAATTTTTTAGAGGTTCCATAATCATCATAACTCTTCTGTAAGTCTCTCAATTTGTTATATCATCTCTGCAAGTTGGCCACTAGGTCAAAAGGTGAGAAAAACTCAATTTTACAAGCCAAGAATCAATGGTGAAGGCCTATGAGTGTAATAAGAGACTTAAATATCAATGAATGAGTTGAATACAGGTTATAAAAATCCCATCACATCATGTTCAAACACCAAAACTTGAAAGTTTCATGAAAAACATCTCAAACTACCCCTCAAGCATACATAAGCATCTAGGCTTGTCAACGGCCATTTCATGGTTTGCCCATCTACACAAGGCCCAAAACTTGAAATTTGGCATGGAGGATCATATTATTCTAGTTAAAGTTAATCAAACACTTTTGGAATGTTTTACATGTGTGGGTGGCCATTTGGGCCAAATCTATGTTTCTAGGCCTAAGAGGCCTCATTAAGCGTAATTGGAGAGAGAAATTTTACAAAAGAGATACTTTAACTTAGATTTGGATCCTAAAAAATGGTATGAATCTTTAAGGTTATATAGGGTCCTAAAAAATGTGTTAATTTATATATTAAATTCCATACAATCTTCTACATAAGGAGCTTTACCAGTTTTTAGGGTTGTAAGGAATAGGTAGAAAAGCAAGAAAATGGAAAAAAATTACATATTCTAGAGGGATTTATGGATCCAAATTCCTTATTTTATTTTTATGTCATTTTTATAATCCATACATGGTGGAATATTTCCTTATTAAAATCAAAATCAAGTTTCCTCTCTCCTATGCCTCATATCAAAAGGAGTCAAGTGATCAAATCACCACATTGATGCATAAAACTCTTCAACAAGATTTTTTAAGGATAAAAATAATCCTCTATTCCATTTAAATATTTTTAATAATTTTTTAAGTTTTTTTCAATAATAATTCAAAGGTTGAAAAGGTCTCCAACAACCTAAGAAGACTCTTTCCTTCTCATATGCCTAGTCAAGGAAACAAAGTCAAACAAGCTCAAGGAGTCTTCAAAAAACCATTTAAAGGTGTAAATACCTCATAAATAGATGAGGAGAAATTTTAAACTGAAAATTTTATCAATATTTGATGACCTATTTTCAAGGAAGGAGACTCATTCATTAAAGAAGACAATGAAACTAATATATATGGTGTGCAAGTAAAGAAATAAGCACTTATATTGGTCAAACATTAGAAATCAATGCCATGACTTCTTCAAACCTTAAATACAATTCTTCCTTTACCCATAAACCATTTAAAAGATAAAATTTATGAACTACTATGTAATAATGAAGGGATTTAGTGGAAAGTGAGTCATCCCTAGTTTTGGACTATTTTGTCTCTCTCTTCTTTCTTAATTTTATTTAAGTATGCCTATTTTTTGTATTGTAAGGATAATTAACCTGATTTTTAGCAAGGCCTACTCACAAAGACACTTGAAATTGGCTCTTTATAATGAATAAAATTTAATTCATGCCTCCTCAAATCTTTTGACTAGTGTATGTTAATGGTTAGTTAATGAATGATAGTGATAGTGTATTCTTACATTCATTTTTCCTCTTCTCTTTAACTATTTGTAGTGTTAGTTCATCCTTATGAATTTCATGGTGTTATTAAACAATATTTTTATGGAAATTCTAATATTTCTTTAGAGTCTTTGATAGACTTATTAATCAGCTACCTTAGATCATCCATCAAGATAAGCCTCTATGTGAAATATTGATATTTAGAGACCTTCATTTGAGAAGTGAAATCAGGTTCATGTTTTTATTCAACATTATTAGTGCATATTATACAAGTGAAGGATATATTTTGGTGTATCACCTCATTTATATATGAGATTTTGATGTGGACTCACCTAGTTAGGCATGTGATGATATGTATCTTTAATTTATGTTCATGATGATGTTTGATATGGAATGATGTGATTATGATGTGATGGTTATGGATGACTATGATGATCCCAATATGATTATGTGATGTTGTTGATGATTATGATGATGGTTATGAAATTATGATTAGGGTACTTAATGTTGTTATTTATGTATGTGATCATTTAATTTCATGTTTTTGAGATGATTATGATTATGAAATTGATATGATTATAGTTATGTCTATCAATTATGCTTAGGTGGACAAGGTTATGATGTGATTATTATTATGGTTATGGATTATGGATCATATTTATATGAATGTGATAAATGGTAGGATGATGATGATGATGATGATGATGATGTTATGATGATGTTTATGATTATGGTGTTCATGTGGAAATATAAAGAGTGAATGCTTCTTTATTTAGATTTGGACATGTGGTGGATATGGTATATGTGCTTATGAGGGTGTGATGGTTAATATTTAATTTATTTATGGAGGTGGTGATTATGCTAATGATGTTTATTTTTATTTATGATGTGATGATGATATGATGTGATGTGGTCATGATTATGATTATTTTGTTTAAATTAGGGTGAACCACATAAATTGAGTTAAAGAACAAAACCAAATGTGAGAAGGAGAAGACAATTGATGTAGGAACATCCTTCATGATTCTTGATGAGGGATAAATAAGCCTTCAAGGAATTGTAATGATTATTGAATAGTTTTCCCTCCATTTTTAGTGAATTAAAATGTTCAAGCATGTAAAATTGTCATTGGGAGGATAATAGGCATAAGTTGAAGAGTATAGGTCAATTATAGGTGTTGTAAAGGCTAAATAGAGGCTTGACAAATTTTCAACTGTAAAATTAATATGAATCAAGCTAAAGTAGACATAGATAGAAGAGTTTTATGTTTGAATTGTAGTTGACACTTTATAGGGGTTTGTTGAGTAGACTTAATGTGGTTGAGGCCTATTTCAATGTTGTAAATGGAGGAATTGAAAAAAAAGAGAAAAAATAAGTCTATACAAGGACTCAAGAAGGTTGATATTGTAATCTCTAGTGATATTTTGAATAAAATGATGAATTCTATGGCAATTTAAATGTGTTTTATTGCTTGAGTATAAGTCTATCCTACCTATAGGGTATAGGTTAGCAAGGTGAAGTAATGATAGTCTAGTTTATTTCCTTAATGAATGTACTATGATGTTTTAGGAAGATGGAGGAGGTTAAAATAGAACTTAAAAAGTTAGTTTCATGTCCAAATGATCAAAATTAAGCCTTGTAAGTCAATTTGTTTGCTCATTGTGCTCAAGCTAGGGCTTTGCATAAACTCATTTTGTACATTAAAAAAGTGATGAAACTTGGTAATTTATCATAAAATGTACCCATTTAGCTATGTGAAAGTTTTTAGGTCCGTATAGTACTGGTAAGTATAGAATATTGACTAACCCTTTTGTCTAGGTGTCATGTAAGTCTATAATATATACTTTTGGATTTTTGCAGACCCAAACATATGGAGAAGGTAAAAATAAGGTTTTAACATGATAAACATACCATAATATATCTTATATATGAATTTGAATGCATAAATCCCAAGGTAAGTGTGATTAGTCATGTCATAGGCTTTTAATTAGGCTTATATAGGTGATAAAAAGTATGATTCCATACAAAGGAGTCATAGATGATTTTTAGATATGTTATGTAATGGGATAATGGGTATCCAAAATTGAAATTATATTTATTATTAGGTTAGTAAATATCATGTTACAAGGAATAAACAAGGGTTACAAGGAGTTGTACCTAACTAGCAGGTAACCAGTGCCTTAAGGCCTTTTAAGGAATAAACAAGGGTTTAAATAGGTATATGCATGTTTTTTAATTTTTTTGAAATTTAAATGAATATTTTGATAGATAAAATAGGTTTTCATTAATGTTTAATGTGTTTTGATCAAGATTTCAGGCAATTAGGCTCCATGAGTGATCAACCTAAGAAGATTAAATTTGCATACATGACTCCTTTATGTGAATAAGATGATAGAAACATGTTATATGATCATGAATGTATATGTCTAAAGTTTTTATAAGTTTCAAATTGATTCACATTGATATTTGACCATCCAAGCTCAATCAAGCCTTTAAGTCTATTGCAAGTTTGTGAATGTCTTGAGGCCTTGCTAGTAGTGATAAAGAATGTAAGTGAATCTTAATGTTTCCTTAAAAATAAGATATTTTCCATCAAGGCAAGGTTGATAGGATGTTATGAACTAATGATATAATGCTATGTTGTCATTAAAGCTTAAAAAATAAGCAATATTGACTTGTGGATTAGAAAATATCCTAAATCACCCATAATGTAGTAGATGGGTTACACCATTCTGGTACCAGAGCTCAAGATAACTTGTAAGTCAGAGAAGAATGGTTGACATAATTCAAAAGGAGCCATAAGGTAAAATAAGAACCTTATTTTGAAGGGTATAAGTGTTCAAAATGATGGTAATGAGTACTTGCAGGTTAAGATAGAGAAGAAAGGATATAGTACTGGCAAGAAGATCATAAGGTAAGAAATCTATTAGTTCATATCAGTTTGTTTATTGCATACAATAAATGATAATTTTAGATGCTAAGGTAAAGATAATAATAGGTAGAAATATTTTGAAGCCATAGAGGATTATTAATGAAGGAGAGCTTGTGGAAACTCAAGGTGAGGTCAGGAGAGGGATTAAAGGAGATAAATGTCCAAGGAAAAGGACTAGGAGATTACCAATAGACTAAGGTGAAAAGGACCTAGGTGAGGTGCCAAATAGCAAGGTGAAATAGACTTGTTAAGGGAAGTAGGTCCAAGTGAGGCCTAATTTAAGGGAAGAAGTAAATATTAAAGGAAAGAGATGGAGATATTACTGAGAAAAGAGTAGAGAAACAAGATACATGAGAGTAATAAAAAGAAAACAAGAACCCCAAAATAGAGAGGTATGGCTAATGTTGATTTTGTAAAAGAGATTATTAGTTTATGGAAATATTTGGTTAAGATTGAAAGCATGTTTGAGTCTTATAAGAAAACATGGGTATGGCCAATGAAGAAGAAGTTGAAATGGCCAATTGATCTCCTAGTGAAGAGGAGAGAGAGGGAAAAAAAGATTGTCATGAAGAGTGATGCCCATAGAGGAAATAATGTGAGCAAGATATCAGGTGGAAAAAAAGATAAAGAAGTTGTGAAGAAGGTTCTAATTTTTGAGGATAAGAGAAAATAAGGAAGAGAAGGTGAAGTGCCAAGAGGAGCACTTGAAAGGATGAGAGTGACAGTGAAGAGAACACTCATGAGGATCTTATGGTCTCTTGTTTTTTACATCTAATGTTGTCTTTGAATGGATAATTGTAGGTATGAGCAACATTGTGAAGAAGGTCAAGAGGAATAACTTGAAGGATGAGAAGATTGGTGCAAGAGAAGCCACCAAGCACACAAATGAATGTGTAAATGTGAAGGAAGAGATTATTGTTGTTAACAAGGAAGAAAAGATGCATTATTCCATGCATGAGAGAGGGGTTGAAGATATTGAGAAAAAAATAATAAAGATGGAAGAAGAAGATGAATTTCATGATGTTATGGAGTACCTAGATGAATCAAGTGAATAGCTAGACACAAAGGAAGAAAGTGTAAACAATTAGGAAAAAAATCAAGCTAAAGAATCCATGGAGCAGTCCAACAAAGAGGTAAAGGTGAATTTAAGTGTAAATGTTTCTCATAAGCATAAAGCTGATATTGTAAAGGTTTAAGAGGACAAGAGGATGAAAGAGTCCTCAGGAAGAGAAGTTATCCATGGATACATAATGCCTAAATGGTTGAATAAGCATACTTCCAAGTAGTGTGTTATTGGAAAGGAAGGTTTGGACTCTAAAACTAGTTTTTATCATGTTTCCAATACAAATTCAGCTATACAAGATTGTGTAAATGCAAACGAAGTTGATATCTTAGTGTTGGCACAAGACCATGGTTAAAAAATGCCTAAATAGCTTAAGAAGTCAGATAGTGGAATGAAGATTTAGGTATGGGTGCCTAAGAGGACAAAAATTCAAGAAGATGTGTGTGATGAAGAGCTTGAGAAAATGAGGACAATATAAAGGAGTATATGGAGGAGGATTAAATAATATTTAAACAAAAATGATCATGAAGGTGAAATGATGAGCATGGGAGAAGTATTTTATGAAGATAAATAGCAAGAAGATTACACCAAAGAGATGAAAGGTAAATTTTTTTTTTGTGATAGTTTGTATGATGATCTTTGTGAATATGTTCCTAATTTATTGTATTAAGACAATCCAAGAAAAGATGTAATGGGGGATAAGATTAGGAAATGATAGAGGAAAATCAGTCCTTAAGCATGATGAGTTTGAATTTTATGAAGAAATTGGAAATATGGATAAGTTCTCACTGAAAGAAGAAATGAGAATGTTGTAGGAACTATTTGAGCCTTCTAAGAGACTAATTACTGATGAAATATAGGCTTCTAAGAAGAGAAATAAGTGAAGAAGGGCAGATATATCCCAAGTTTGATCAGAGGTATGATGATATAGATGTCATCACCCTGAATGAAGAGTTGATGAAGATAGAGGAATTGTTGGGTTATTTAGGAAAGTTGCATATAGGTACAAACTAGAATGATGAAATCATGAATAAAATAGTGGATCAAGTAAGAAAAGATCAAAACAAGGTGATGGAAGCAATTTTGGACAAGGAGTAGTAGAGAGGAGGAAGCCAAGATACTTTGTCATCTCAACTTTTACTTTTGACATTGCTTTTAATATTTTTAATGTAGGTTTTGAAATGGTGAAGATGGATAAAGTCCATAATTTAGTGGAAAAACTCATGAAATAAGAAAGCCAAGAAGATCTTGAAGACAAGTACAAAGATGAAGCATGGACATGGGATATTGTAGCTAAGAAAGACATAAGAAGGAGAACATACAAGAAGAGAGAGAGAAATAGGAAGAAGAAGAAGAAAGATAAAGAAGCACAAGCACTATAAGATAGACCATGCGACCCAAGCATACAAGGAGGAGTGAATGAAAGAAGGAAGAATAAGGCATTTTAGTTGGATTTCAAATATTTTTCCTACCTTGGGAGTCTGATGCAGGAGCATCCTTCATGATGCTTGATGAGGGAGAAATAAGCCTTTGAAGCATTGTAATGATTATTGAATAGTTTTCCCTCCATTGTTAGTGAATTCAAATGTTCAAACATGCACACTTGTCATTGGGAGGATAATAGGCATAATTTAAAGAGTATAGGGCAAGTTTAGGTGTTTTAGAGGCTAAATAGAGGCTTGAAAACTTTGTCAATTATAAAATCAAGATGAATCAAGCTAAAGTAGGCATAGATAGAAGAGTTCTATGTTTGAACATGTAGTTGAGACTTTATAGGGGTTTATTAAGTATACTTAGATGTGGTTGAGGACTATTTCAATGTTTCAAATGGAGGAATTGAAAAAAAGAGAGGAAAAAATAAGTCCATACGAGGACTGAAGAAGGATGATATTGTAATCTCTACTAATATTTTGAATAAAATGATGAATTCTATGGCAATTTAAATGTGTGTTATTGCTTGAGTATAAGTCTATCTTACCTATAGGGTACAAGGTAGCAAGGTGAAGTAATGATAGTCTAGTTTACTTGAAGAAGTTGGTTTCATGTCCAAATTCTCAAAATTAAGCCTTATAAGTTAATTTGTTTTCTCACTACCCTCAAGCTAGGGCTTTGATTAAACTAAGTTCATACAGTCAAAAAGTGATGAAACTTGGTAATTTGTCATGAAATGTCCCCATTTAGCTATGTGCAAGGTTATAGGTCCATACAATACTGGTAAGTATGGAATATTGACTAACCCTATTATTTAGGTGTCATGCAAGTCTGTAGACTATACTTTTAGAGTTTTGGAGACCCAAACATATGGAGAAGGTAAAAATAAGGTTTTAAAATGTTAAAAACACCCTAATATATCTTATATAGTAATTTTAATGCATAAATCCCAAGGTAAGTGTGATTAGTCATGTCATAGGCTTCCAATTATACCTAATTAAGCTTATATAGGTGATAAAAAGTATGATTCCATACAAAGGAGTCATAGCTAATTTTTAGATATGTTATGTAAAGGGATAATGGGTATCCCAAAGTAAAATTATAGTTAGGATTGGGCTAGTAAAAAGAAATTTATAGCTTGGAAACCTTGAAAATAGGGCTACAAGGAGTTGTACCTAGCCAACAGGTAACTTGTGCCTTAAGGCCTTTTAAGGAATAAAAAAGGGTCTAAATAGGTATTTACATGTTCTTTAAAGTGTTTAAAAGTAAATAAATATTTGGATAGAGAAAATATGTTGTCATTTATGTTTAAGGTGTTTTGATCAAGATTTCAGGTAACTAGGCTCCATGAGTGGTCAACCTAAGAAGAGTAAATTTGCATACTTGACTCCTTTATGTGAATAAGATGATAGAAACATGTTAGATACTCAGGAATGCAGATGTATAAAGTGTTTATAAGTTTAAAATTGATGCACATTGCTATTTGACCATCCAAGCTCCATTAATCCTTTAAGCTTGTTACATGTTTGTGAATGTCTTGAGGCCTTACTAGTAGTGATAACTAATGTAAGTAAATCTTAATGTTTCCTTAAAAATAAGAGATTTTTCATCAAGGTATTATGTTATCTTTCATAGTACACAAGGTTTATAGGATGTCATGAACTGATGATAACATGTTATGTTGTTATTGAAGCTTACAAAATAAGCAATATTGACTTTTGGCTTAGAAAATATCCTAAAGCACCCATAAGGTAGTAGATGGCTTACACCAATAATCTAATTGAATGTATCGACCAGTGTTAGAGAATAAGAAGGAGGAACGATTCTTATTATTTGGCAAAGATGAAAACAAACTAAAGTTAGACCAGCTTAAGGAACATAATCCATTCTATTTCTTAGCATTAGCATTCATTGGTTGGTTAAAAAGGTGCTTGATCACATAATGTCAAGTAAGCTCAAAATCCATTACTCATAGTGTATAAAGGGGAGATGAATGAAGGTGGAACCTTCTTATGAGACTAGCTTACTTCTTTTGGAGGTTACCAAAGAGTCATTATAAGTTTTAGACTGATCGATGTAGGAAGTCTACTTATGAGAGCCCATTGTGGATTTCAAGGTTGGTAAGAACAACTAAATGATGCTCATCAAGTAGCTCAAGTTGGGCTAAACATTCTTGATGATAATCACTCTTAGAGATGATATCTCACAAGGATATGCAAAGAGAGGGAATTTAGACTTTGAGAGGAAAGATAACCTCTACTCCAAAAACTAGAGAGAAAAGAGTAGCACCCATAGGGGTTTGAATGCTTGCATGATATACCCATAAGGTGAAGGGGATATGTAAATGCCGATCCAAACCAGATGCATTAACCATTTTATTTAACATGTTATTTATATTTTTGTTAGAGGATTTTACATATGCATTTTATTATGAATGATAGGGCAAGGAGAAACTTAACTTGATACTGAACATGTCACAAAGACCTTAGACTTGTTTGTTTTTTAACGATTTTCCATTATTGGTGATAATTTTATGAGGAACACCAAAATGGTAGATGATATGATGGTTTATAAAGTTGACAATATTTTTATATTTTATTGAGATAAGGGGATATACTCTACCCTTTTGGTAAAATATTTGATCATAGTGATGATAGAATGATGTCGCTATGAAGAATGGGGGTTAATTTCACCAATAAGATCTAGACCCCATTATGATAAGGGCCAAAAATATTTGGATACTTGAAGACTATGGCTAGGTACATGATGTAAATTAGTATGTTGTTGACATTTGACACACATTTCTACATAATCACAATAATATTAGTTAAGGGTGGGCCAATAATATCCAAGGTAAAGGATGTGTTTAGTGATGGCAAGGTCACTAAAGTGTCTACCATAGATCCCGTCATGCATTTCCTTGATAGTATGAGAGGCTTCATGATAACATGGGTAATGGAAGAGGATACTATAAAAGATTAATTTATAAATAATCCCACCCATTATGGTATAACATGAGGTACTTTGGATAAATGCTCTTTTAGCATTTCTAGAAAGACTAAAAAAATGATGGAAAGTTTGAGATAGTCGAAGGTTTTTTGATACTAAAGGATAGGTTGGGTTTCATCCACATTAAATATGGTGGGGGAATTTGATTTTAAATAAGAGGGATAGGTAAGTCATTAGATAATGACATATATCTTAGATTTAGAGGGTGCAGATGGGATTTGAGAAGCAAGGGAAGTCATTGTATTGGCAAACTTGTTCATAGATCGTGAGGTGGTTTGGATATGGTAGTGTTCAAATGATTCTAAGAGTATGTTAGATAATTATTTTTACTATTGTAAAACATCATTATTATATTGGTATGAGACATTGATTTGATTGACCACAAGTTGAGATTCACCAAAAATGTTGATCATTTTGACTCCCAAGGCTCACTAGAGACCCATACTCGGCCATATTATTCATAAATTCAAAATATATCTTGAAGGATAAAGGAAGAGGTTAACCATGAAATGGAATAATGATGATCCTAGATCCCCCACCATGTTGACACTTTGATCCATAAAATAACATGGTCACTTTATAGGTGAAGTCTACTTGAGAGGGATACGATGGACTCACCAAGAAACTCAAGAGGAGGAGGTTGATTATCTTTTAATGGTGCTTTAGCCAATTGGTTAGCAATGACTTGCCCTTAAATTAAATTTTTTTTAATAAAATCAAGGTCAAAATTAGTGAAAAGCATGATCCATTTAGCCATAATTTAGTTTTGGTATGGTTTAGAGTGCATATACTTGAGTGGGTTGGTATTGGTTATGACATAGGTCTTGTGGTTGAGAAGGTAGTGGTGAATTTTTCTAGCTATGAAGAATAAGGCTAAGCAAAGTTTCTAGGTATGGGTGTACTGAGTCTCATATTCTACAAGTGTGTAGCCAATGTAGTAGATGGCTTTATCTTTATGTTATTCATCCTAATGAGCTAGCATTAACCCTAAGGAGTGGTCAGTGGTAGAGATATAAAGGCAAAAAGGTTGGTCCTCTTTAGGAGTAATGAGGATAGGTGAATAGAAAAGGTACTTTTTAATTGAATCAAAGGTTTTTTTACAATAGTTATTCCACTTAAAATATACATCCTTCTTTAGAAGGTGATGGAAGGGTTAGCATCAATCTAAGAGATGAGAGATAGAGCAATGAATGTATTGGAGCTTCCCTTGCAAGATGCAAAGTTATTTAAGGTGGGTAGGAGGAGGAATGATAAGGATTAATTTGATTTTCACTGGATTAACTTTGATTCCCTAAAGGGAGAGGATAAAGCCAAGGAACTTTCTTGATAGGACCCCAAAAATACACTTCTTGGGGTTATGGTGGACATGGTAATAGATGAGTCACTCAAAGATAATGTTAAGAATGGCCAAGTGATCTTTACAACATTTGGATTTCTCAAGAATGTCATCAACATAGTCTTCGATGATTTTTTGAATAAGGTTGTGGCATATTGGTAGGTTGCACTAGCAATATTTAGTCCAAAAGGCATGACCCCATAGCAAAAATTTCTACATGGGGTGATGAAGGTAGTTTTGTGTTGATCTTTAGGGGCAATTAGGATCTGATTTTAACCTGATAATCCATCCATAATAGATAACACCTCATGGTCAGTTGTAAGATCAACTAGTTGGTCAATTTTTGGTAAAGGAAAGTCATCTTTTGGGCAAGCAAGGTTAAGCTCACAAAAGTCCACACAAATGCATAGTCCCCCTATATTTTTGGTTATAGGTATGAATTTTGAGACACATTAGGGATAGTCAATGGGTTGAATGAAATTGATGGATAAAATATGTTGAATCTCTTATTTGACAAGAAGGGCTACATGAGGGTGCATTCATCAAAGTTTTTACCTAATGGGCTTGACATTATGGTTGGTGACTATGTTGTGGGTAGTGATGTAGGGGTTGATTCTTGGAATGTCATTATAAGACCAAGCAAATTCTATGCTAAGATCTTGTAGGAAGGAGGGGAATTCCAAAAGCTCCTTAGAATTTAGTGATTGGCCAATTTTGACAATACATGGTTTATCTGTAGTACCTAAATTGATATCCATGGTGGATTTATTCAACATGGTTGAACTCTGAAGAGGAAGAGATTTATGGATTGAAGAATCTTCTGTACCAAGATAGGTGAGAATAGAATCATCATCCTAACACTGAATGGTATTAATGATAAGAGAGTCATCTCTTATCATTTTAGGATGGGTAAGAAGAATGGTTATGATCACCCCAACCTTTTGATAAGTTAGAGGTTAAAGGCTGATCATGTTAATGAAAAAAAAATTAGGGGGGATGATGTAAAAATCTCCAATTATTTATGGCAGTGTGTAAGGTGAGGATGGGATTTATTCATAAATGATGGTAATGGGAGGTGGGTTAGTTTACTATCTAGGTGGCATAAAACTAAAGCCATGATTTTCATGAGGTTTTTAGGTCTTGATTGGAAGTAACTCATGCAACCTATGTTCATACTGACCTAGACCAAATCCCTTCTAAGCACACCTATAAATGTATGTTTTGGTAAACTCTAGTTTATATAGATAGGAGAAACTGGAGGTAAATGGTCAAGGTGAAAAAGAGGTGGTAAAAGTGTCAAGGGGTTTATCAAGTCCCCCATAGATTAAATGTTTTTGATAAGTTGAGGGTCCAAATAGAAAAATGGTTCTAATATTGGGGTCATAGATAGGTTTTTGGTCAAGATTCCCATACTCTTGAGGATTAGTAAAAATGTCTGATGCCAAAAGGCGATACTCTCTCACCTGAAGATGTTATAAGGTATATTCTAAAGGGTCCATTGTGGGGATTTGGGTGGAAGGAATGGATGAACTAATGGAGGCTTCAGGGGCATAAGAAGATGTAGCTTCATCTTTTACTAGTGAAGGTTTATTAGATGGGGGAAGGAGAACATCATTGGGTTGATATGTCATGTTACATGATGTGAAAGGAATAGATCTACTTGTATGGTAACAACTTGACCTTCAAGTTAAAATTTGTTATATCAATACAAGGTAGATGACATGCAGCCCATGGAATGAATCCAAGGGCATCCAAATAAAACATTTTATTGTAACTCTCCTTATACTACATATAAGAGTTTTAAAAGTGTGCAGGGTCCTAGGTGAATGTGAAGGATAATAGTTCCTAGAGTCATGACCATGGTATCATTGAATGATAAAAGCATAACTAAGGTTTCTAACACAATGTTCTTAGGTAATTTGAGTTGGTTTTATCTGTGGGATGAGATAATGTTTATGATATATCCCCCATTAAATATAACCCTTTTGATGTAGGTTTCGTTGATATATACAGTAATGAAAAGGGGAGGATTTAGGTCATCTAGATGGATGGAGGGTATTTCTGAATCTTTAAAGGTAAAAATGTTGGAAAGTTAGAGAGATTTGAAAAATCTTGATAGATGTTATGGGTCTTTCAGTTGGACCTTTATGGATTGTAAAGCTTCTATCATCACTTAGAGGTGATGGGGTGAGGTATTGATTAGTTCATACAAAATCATCTTTACCAGCATTTGGTGAAGTTATGTTAAAACTACTCATTGGATTGCTTTAGAAGGATTAGTTTGAGAGAGTACCAATATGGATGCTTTGGGTTTGGTTGAAGGTAAAAAAGATTGGTATTGGTTGGGTGGTTGGGTGGTGGAAGAGTGATATGTCCATATAATGGACACCTTTGCCTTTTCCTTATCCTTTGGTTATGATTGTGATCATGTGACCACATGGATGGTATGGATTAGGGGATGAGTCAGGCTAGAAGACTATTTTGATTCCTCTTCTCTTTGAGGTGAGAGTGGACGAGTCGGTAGATGTTGGTTTATGGATATTTTTTCTTAGATCATTGTTAGGCTCATAGAAGGCTCATCTTATAATAAGTCATCCTCATGATATAATCGATGGGATAATAATTGGAGAGGCTTATAGTTCTCATTATCATGATCAAGTGTTCTATGATATGAGCATATTAATCTATCATTATAACAAGAGGGCCAATGGTCACTATATGGGTTAAATGGTTTGATAGGTGGTAAGGTTAAGAAAGATTCTTGTAATAACCTCTATAGGATAGCTAAGTAAGATTCAAGAAAAGGTGGAAAAGGTGTAGGGGTCTTGGTTTTGGGAGTTGAGTTAAAAACCCTTTTAAGAGTGAGCTTAGTGGTAGAGGTTTTGGGTAAATGAGAACTCTTGGTAGATGGTTTTAGTTTTGGTAGAGAGGTTAAGAGTTTGGGGTTAGAATGTTTTGGGGTAAATGTTTGGGAGATAAGTGGTTTGTTTATAGATAATTGTGAGATAGGAGGTATGTTCATGGGTGGTTTAGTGAAAATAGGTGTGGATGAAATCTAGAATGATGGCATAACCAAAAGTGGTGGTTGGGTCTTGATTGGGATGGTTGGTTTCCCAAATAAGGTAGAGGGATGAGGTCCCAAAATAGAGGTCAAAGTGGAAAGGGGAGGTAGATTTTTATTTTTTGAGATTTTTTTGTGGTTTTAACTTCTTTGTTGGCTTAGTTTGGGTTTTTTTGATAGGTTTAATGGGCTTAAATCCAACTGTACTAATGGGTGATTAATGTTATGAGTAGAAAATATGCCAAAGTTCTTTGTGGGTTTGGTTAGAATGGTAGAAGGTTATTTGGTGAATTTGTGTGAGTTTAGTTTTGATGGTACTACTATAGTTTGCTAGGTATAGGTGTGCAATGGTTGGGTTTGGGTGACAGTGGATTTGATAGTGGAAAGTGTAGGTTGTTTTGATAAAGAAAGATCTTGCTTGGTTATATAAGGGACCTTGAGTTATTTCTAAAATGTGGCCCGATCCAAGTTAGGGTTGGATATGAATTCTTAGTTTTTAACTAGTCTAGAGAAAGGCTTATAGATGGGTCTAAGCCCTCTGGTAGTGGATTTAAAGAATAGGCTCAGGGGCCAAGAGAGAGGAATGGTTACTATGTCCTTTTCTTGATTAAAAGGTTCTAATATCTAGGAAGGTAACTCCTCAGTGGGAGGTGTAGCCAAAGTGGTTTCTTCCTTAGGAGTGCTTTCTAAAATAAGAGTGGATTGTTATATGATTGAAATAAAAGGTATAATGGTAACATATGCTTCCTTTTATGTGCACATCAAAGGAGAGTTTAGTGACTCCATTACCTCAATAAGTGGAGTAGGAGAAGAGGTGATTTGCTCAATGGTTTCCTCAGTAATGAGTTCACCAACAACCATATTAATAGTATGGGCCTCATGGGTATGAGAAGATTCAACTTTGTTTTTTTTGTTGGTAGAAGTGTGGTTGGGAAATGGTTGTCTAAAAATGTCAAGTGATTGGTTCAGGGGTGCATTGGGGTTATCCAACACAAGTTCACACTTATCAATGAGAGTCTAATTTTTTTTTATTAAAGGTATTACATCAGCTAACATCATGTCTAATGAATTGGTGGAAGGTACACAATTTGTTTTTCCTTATAATAACCAAGTACATGATGAGGTGAATAGAAATGCTATATAGGTTTTATCAAAGAGAGTTGTATGAGATTGGATTTTATCAATTTCTCTAAGACTAAAGCATATGACTCCCCAAGTAGATTAAATTACTTTTGGGTATTATGGTTTGGGTTCCTAGTGTTTTGATTGGAGGAATTATAAGATTTATATTGGTTAACAAGAGGTGGAGGGGTGGTCCTAAGGACAATTGCATTTGTGGTTCCCTTACTTTTGGACTTCGTGTTGGTTTGATTATTTGGTTTGGAGGAGAGGGTCTCATTTGATTTGAATGTGGAATTATTGTTTCTCAATTTTAACTTCCCTATATCAATGTCTCTATTTTTTAATTTTCATACCATGGTGAAAGCTTCATCAAAGGCCCTAAAGCTTTGAACCCATAAAGTAGAGGAAATGTGTTTGGTGTAAGCCTAGGTAAATAATTCAATTAGCCCAGGTTTGATTAGAGAGAAGGAGAGTTGGTTTATCAAACTTCTCCAATGGGATATGGAGTCAGCTATGGGATCATTTTAAAATTGTTGAATGGATTAGATATTGATAATGGAAACCTTCTTGGAGATGTTTATAGAGAAGTGATTCAAGAAAGTTTGAACTAGTTGGGAAAAAGAAAAGAGGGAGTGCTTTGTAATAGAACTATATCAATCTAGTGTCATACCTAATAGAGACATGGGGAAGGTATGAAGAAGGAGAGAATCATCATAGGTAATCATATAACACAAATGCCTAAATTATCTTAGGTGTTGTTGAAGGTTTTCCTTAGTTTGAAACTTCAAAAATTTCAGAAGTTCTCATTGAGGAGGATATGGTCGAATGGGAACAAATGGGTGAATTAGTTCATTACATATTTGGTCATATGACAAAATATTATGAGATTTAAAGATTGATGACTCCAAATTAGTCATTTTGTCCATTAACATTTTGACACGGTTAGTTTGGGGTTGCATACCCCATAGTTTTAAGGTAGGTTATGTTGGGTTTGTTTAGGTGTAAGATATGTATAGTTGGTGAGGGGTTGAGAGGCTGCCACTTATTGGTATGTGGAAATGGGTGGTTGGGATGATGCCACATATGAATATGTGGAGATAGGTATTTGGGTGGAAGGTAGAGGTATATACCCTTATGGGTTAGGGGTGTAGCTTGGGTTTAGTGCAATGGGAACTTGTTGAGAAATTAACATAGGTTAAGTAGGAAGTATGGTTGGGTTAGTAGATAGAGGGTAGGTGGTAACTTTGGTACTGATGGGTGGAAGGGTGGAAGGTATGATTACCACAAAAAAAAGTAATGGGGTGGAGGTAGGTGGATTGGGAACAAGAGGAATGGTGGTGACACTAGCAGAGGGTACTCCCATGGTAAGGGAAGTACCGGTTCCCATAGGTTGTGTTGTTCTTATAGTAAGAGGGTTATTAGCTGGGGAAGAAGGTGTTTGGGTGTTGCTTGGTTGAGTGGGTTAGTTTTGGATGGTGGTACTGATAGGGTTATTAGCATATGATGATGCTTGGGTGATGAAAGGTTGGGTAGAGATGGTGGCAACAATAGTGTCACCCATAAGGTGGGATGACATGCCATAGGGTGGGTCAATAGGTGGAACCAAAGTAGGGGTATGGTGAGATATGGTGTTAAGGTAAGATGGAGGGATATGGGTTTATTATCCAAAAAGGTGGTGAAATTGGCATCACCTTGGGCAACCATTCAAGGGATGATAGGACACCTAGAAGGATGAGGATAACTCTTTGCATCTGAGTTATACTTCATGGATGAGGGAGAAGAGGAAGATGGATGATTAGGAGATGGGTCCTAATTTTCTTAGTTTCTTAGTTTTTGCCTAGTTAAAACCATGTAGATAAGGAAAGGAAGAAGATACAATCAATATCACAACTCAAACAAAGAGAAGACAAGAAAAAGTCAAGGAAATGAAACAATGCTAAAACACATTAAGTCATATGGTTTATTTTAGTCTCTCTTGTGGTTTATGCCTTAAGCTTTAATAATTGTGTGACTCAACATAGCTTGTAGAGTAGTTACTAGAAAATAAGTCTATAGTTGGTTTTAGGTTGTGTTTAGGCTCTTAAAGGGATCTGTATTGGAAATCAGTACATGGCTTGATATCAGGGCCTACCAGCTCACTTTACACAACACAATGATAAGGGTGTTAGGTGATTAGCTAAGATATAACAATTACCAGATATTATATTCAACTAAAGAGCTAATTTGGTTCTCCCTTGGTGATGAAATCTAAGTAGGATAGTTGATAAAGCTGATCATTAGGTAATGAAATCCCAGTTGGGCCTTATGTGAATGTTTTTATTCTTGATTAAGCATAAGGAGTTTGGTCTTGTGTGTGTGATAAGAGTGAAACTATGATTGATTCAGTTGATTAATTAAACTATGTGAGATAAAATAAGGAATAAATTAATGGATGCATTCAATTTTAAGCCTAAAATGAAATTTCATTTTCGCTGTATGAGTAGAAAAACAAGAAGAAGCATCTAGATGTAACTATGAACCCAAAAAAAGACTTAAGGGTCTCACCAGGCATGCTAGAATGTTTCAGAGAAATTTATCTTTTATTCTTTCAAGGAAATAGAAAATAAAATCAATAAGGGTATGGTTAGTATAACCTAATATGTTGTGAACACATTGATCCAAACAATTGTAGATACTCCTCTTTGGCTTGGGAAGAATGACCTGTAGATAAGAAAGAACTAAATAAATGGTTGATTATTTAGATAGTAGGGTGGATTCCCTATAAATATATATCAAATAATCATGATCTCCCTTGAAGGTTTTCAATCCATGATTTTAAATAATTAAGTCTTGAAAGTGAAAGATAAAGTACTTGCATAAATAATAGAAGATACTAAAATGAAATATAAGAAGCACTGGATAAATGAATAGGTGAATTTGATTAATTATAAAAGTAAATAGATTGATATTAATGCTAAATTAATCAAGTGTGGTATAGAAAATAGGGTGAGGATCTATGATTAGGTATAGGGTTTAAATTTAGAATTTGGTTGAGTTATGGTGGGTGAAAATAGCTTGCTAGTTATTTGTCACACAGTCACTATCAACATTTGTGGTGACCACTGGTGGTTAGGATGATTTTTAGTGGTTGGGTAACCATTATCAGTTATGGATAGACTGTCAGTAGTCAGGGTGACCGTTGATGGTTATTATGCTTTTGGTTTGGTTCAAAAAATTGGTCTGACGAGATTGCATAATAGAAATCTAGAAAGTGAGTTTGGGATAGGTTAGTTTTGAAATAGAAACAAAGTAACTAATTAGTGAAAATAGATACTTATCTTGTTAGTTGCTAATTCAAAGGATGTTGGGGTGGTTGAGAACTCATTTGATAGATTTTAGAGTAATTTTAGTAGAGTAATGATGCTTGGTTGTTGGCCGATGGATGATAGTGCTTTAGATATATATTATACTTTCTAATTCATTGGTTTAATTGAAGAACACCTAAAAAAGGAAGTAATAATGCAAGAGAGATCTTATTTAGGATGTGAATGATGATTGGTTGATTCTAGATCGATTGATTGATTCTAGATCAATTAATTATCTTTAGGTCTTTTTCACTTCCTCCTCTCTTTTTATAGGAAGGAGGGAGAGGTTCAACAATAGTTTAACAAGAGGTTAAACAAGTAATTTACATTTAAATTTCACATACATTGGCTTGCACATGAATTAGACAAGCTAAATATAAAAAATCAAGCTAGAGTTTGATTAGAGTTGACTATTCAGGTGGTTAAGGGATGACTGTCGATGATTAGGCTTGACCATCAGTGGTTAGGGTGACCATTGGTGGTCAAGGGTAAGGTTAAGTTTGGTTAAGGTAGGTTATCAAGTTAGTTTATCTATTCAACTAATGTGACTCAAAGTTTGTGGTAAAAAATTTACAAGAGTATCGAGGGAATCTTGAGGTAGTTTAGGGGTCAGTTCAATATTTATAACCATTGTGTGTGGTTTTCTAGTGTCTACAAGAGGTATTTCATGGAATAAACTCATTTATTCATTTATTTTATGGTGGATTATGGAGGTGGATAAAATTGATGCCATTGTACATGTGAATGTTTTGAATGATGAAAGTTTTAATGAGCCTTGTAGTGAGCTAAGAGGTAATGAAAGAAACCCTGATGAGAGCAATATTGTAGATTTGGTTGATGGTAAATAATGGAAATAAATAATAGGGAATAATATTTACACTGAGATTATGCATTAGGAGGAGGTGATGAAACATTCAGTGACTTAAAATTTCATCCTTAGAGGTTGTGAACCAGTTAAGGATGGAGCTATAAACTAATGTGTAGTGAAAGATGGTAAGCTCATTGGTCTAGAAAGAACCCTAAAATTATTTATTAGTGAAATTATGGATAAATATATGTAGTTGTGAGAATCCCATTTGAATAATATTGGGGTGTTTTTTTTTTGTTTGAATAAAGTTTCTTTGCCCCCCAAAAATTTATTTAACAATTAGCTTAACTTTGTGTGAAGGAAAGAATGGGTACTTATATTTCTTTTGGTAGAATGTTTTAATAGGGGTTATTTATTATTTTGTTTAAAAAATCTAATATGAAAATACATGTTATTGTTAATCCCTTATGGAATGTTGTCTAGTTGGTTTTCAAGGATGTGCCATGGAACCCCAATGTTGACTGCAATGATATTGTTTTAAAATTTGTCCAAGATATGTAGATATTAGAGATGTACCTATACAACTATAGAATTTTATACCCCAAAATATCAAATCAATAGGGGAAGTCTTAAGTATTTAATACATGATAAGGAATTTGGTGCATATGCATGCCAAATTCCTTATTTCTTTGGAGCCTTTAGAGATCTTCCTAGAAACCTCAATTTTTAATATCAAAGGAGAGCCTTTTCATGTTTCATCAAACGTTTGGGAGGAATCAATGCTTATTTTTTCAAAAATTATGGTCACTTAAATATTTTTCCCATTTTGGTTAAGTTTTAGGTGTCAAATAAAAATGTGTAGAGTGGGCCTCCTCCTTTCAATAGTGGTGATAATGATAGCACATCCTCAATTCCCATGGATAATGTTGTTATTTGAGACAATTCCTACTTTAACTTGGACCTAATAAAGGCTTCTCACCTTATCTTGATAAAGATAGATAACTTGACTCTAATATGTTTATGGTTGAAGTCAACACTACTTCCCATTTAATTTTTTTTCATACCCTAATTTAGGTTTTGTTACACATTTGTCACCAAACTACTATATTCTATTCTTTTGATAGTATGGAAGTGTTTGGCTCTTCTCTAGAGCCATCATTTTTTATCCCTGAGACCTTGTTGACCTAGGATGACCAGTGTGAGAATAATATTGAATTTGATTCATTATTTAAATGGATACCTTATAATGAATATATTTTTATTTTGGATAACCCACCTAAGAATGAGACCTATGCCCCAGACCCCTTGTCTGTTCTAGGGCCATAATGTTTAAGTGATGAGATGGTCATTATGATTATCTTTCCAAACCCTGTTTCTATGATTAAATATGGTGGATCAAAGGAGGAAGTTAGGACATTATATCCCCTAGACTATAATTCCTTTTCAATTAGGCAGCATAAAACTAGTTCTAAGAGGTTGAAAATTGAAACCAATTGTGACCCCTTTCATGGTTCATTCTTAGGTGAGGACTGTAAGAAATCTAAATGAGGTTATCAAGGCTATGTTGAGGAATTGAATAATAAATCTAAATAGAATAAGTTTCCTTAATTATTCACAAGGTTTTATCAAAATAAATGAGGGTCTAAGCCCTCTAGTCTATAAAGGTAGATCCCCATCCTTCCTTTGTTATGAAAGTTATAAGTTGAAATGTGAGGGCCCTTGAATCTCTTGATTCTAAGCCTAGTTTCAGAGAATCTAGTCATTCAAGGAAATATATTGACTATATACGACTTCAATAATTTAAATATGTGTGTTTTAAGATCACATTTGTGATCAATTTCATCTGGACAAATACTTCATATTTCTCTACTTGTCAATCTAAAGGGAAAGGTAGAGCATTGATTCTTATTAATTCTAAGTGGGGGGCATTTGTTGTTGATCATGGTTCACAGTTATGTCATAGAAAAATGTGTATTATCATCAAAAAATATAAACACACCTTTGGTTTTTGTAATGTATATGATCTAAATAATTGAAGGAAAGGCTTGATCTATCGAATTAGTTAGATTTCAATTTGAAATACATCCCTATTAGAGATGTTTCTAGTTTTAGATAATGTGAATGAAAAGTTTGAGATCACATGAGATGAATATTGTACACACCACAATGTTGTTGAATCAAAATGTAGTCACTCAAATATCATATTGCAATAGATAAAAATCAAGTGGATTAAAACCTAATCTTTTATTAAGTTGAAAATATCTCAAATGAGATGAGTAAATATAGGAAATTAAGCAACTAAATCCTCCACAAAAGGTGGTCAAAAGACCTAGAATAGACAAGTAACTTCTCCAAAAAATTTGGTCAACATGGCCAAGAATAGATGACTAACTACCATACCTAGAATAAATAGTTGAGGGAGTTAATTCCTAATCACCTAGTCAAACTGCACACATAATCAAGATTCTCCTTGAAATTAGGAAAACTACAAGTGAGGTAAAAAATCCCATAATAAATAAATATGATAAAAAATTTAAAATCCTTACTCTAACACCCCCACCGCATAAACACAACTTAGGTGGGTAGTGTAAAAAATACATTGGTCATTAAAACTAGGCCTGATGAGGTACCCATGTACAATTTAATCTCTCATAAATTAGAGAAAATGAAAAAATTGGTAGAAATCCCCCCTCGCCCCCCAAAAAAAAAAGAGAAATAGACATAGAAGAAGAGAAGAGGCTAGAAGTTTACCCTAAAGATGATGATGATGTTAAATTACACCAAAAAAAATCATAGATGAATGAAGTTATTCTCAGTGAAGGGTTTGGTAAAGATATCTACAACCTAATTTTAATATTGGAAAAATCTCAAGTCGATTACCTGACCATGAATAAACTCCTAGATAAAATGTATGTGAATATCAATGTGTTTGGTTTGTAGATGATAAACAAGATTCTTATATATCTATATAGTACTTTAATTATCATAATATATGATGATGGGCTACCTGAATAGAATGATAAACTTAGATAGAATCCCCAAAAGCTAAATGGCCTTAGTGGCTATGTTAATAGCTCCTCTATACTCTATTTCTATGGATTATAAAGAAATAACATTTGTATTCTTACTAAACCAATTGATGTGACCAGAACCAAAGAAAAATTGTAACCTAAAGTGGACTTATGATTTCAAGTATCACTTGCCTAATTTGAATCTATAAAACCAACCAATTCAACCTATGTGCTATTTTTTTAATGAATCCCAAATTTGTAATATCCTTGAATGTAGTAAAAGATCCTCTTAGTTGATTTCCAACGTAGCTCATGGGGTTATTAAATGAATTTAGAGATAAGTCCCATTACATATGAAATATCAAGCTTGGTATGAGTTAGATAAATAAGGATGCCAACAAGCTATCGATACTAAGTGGCATTGACCAAAGGTGTAGAATAGTCAGCCTCAAGTTTGACTCCTAATAGAAAAGGAGTCAGAGATAGATTATAATCATCCATGTTAAATCAAGCCAAAATATTGAGAGTATAATTGGGATGTGTAAGTGAAATACCTAAATTAGATTGTGAAATCTTGATGTTGATAAAGTTATACGAAATACCCAAGTCAATCATGTCAAATTTGTCCTATATAGATATCTTCATCACTATAATAGATGATGAGAAACTCCTAGTGATCATAATATCATCAACATAAAGGTCCAGTATTAGTAAAGAATCATCATGCTAAAAGAATTATACATTAGGGTCTAAATGACACTTAGTTAAACCTAAATTAAGGAGGAAGGAATAAATATTGGTGTACCAAGATTGAGGGGCCTATTTGAGGCCATATATGGATTTCTTAAGTTTGGAAACTAAGGATGAATCTTGAACCACCCAGATTATTACTTTATGTAAATATCCTCCTCAAAGTCTACGTGAAAAAGGCATATCCCAACCATGTGTTATAGCTATAGGTAGTGTGATTCAAATCAAATGCATATTTTCAATAGGTCTAAAGGTCTCTGATTATTCAATGTTGGCTACCTATGAAAAAACGTGGCAACAAATCTTGATTTGTAGTTATCAACTAACCCATCTATTATAAAATTGGTCTGATATATCCACCTAAATCAAACCATCTTCCTTCCCTTAGGAAGTGAATTCAAATACCAAGTGTGATTTTTGATTAAAATATTATTCTTCCTACATAAGATTATCCCACTTAGGTATGTCTGAGGCCTCTCTAAATATCTATGGATTTAAAACTAAATAAAATAAGGCATGTGGACTACTCTAATAATCAACCTAAGTAAATTTTTTATTTGTTTGACCCCCTACCCAAGTAACTACAGTTTGGGGTGTATGTCATGGCCCAAAGGGACCTAGATATGGGTGAGTCAAGTGTCAAATCCTCATCCTCTAAAACATGACTAGAGGTGGATGTGGATGACTATCCATCACTATCCTTATTGTCATAACTAGAAGGAGAAGAATATTATGGCTCAGGAACTTGTAGATGATTTGAGTTGGAATAAGAATCATCAAGTTTAAGTGAATCTAATGAAAGATAAGAAATTTTAAGTTTTGAGTCTTTGGGACTCTCTTAAAATTAAACACTTCTCTCTATGAATAATTCATGTGTGCTTTTATTTAGAAGATGGTACCCCTTGACACCATATATATAGCCTATAAATATGCAAGCCTTGGACTAAGGTTCCATAAATTTATGTATCTTCTTTGGTATACATGCCATATATAGAGATATAAAAACTCTAAATTGATAAACTTCAAGTTTCCTTCCATTCCAAGAGTCAAAGGGTGTTATGCCTTTAAAAGCTTTATGAGGAACCCTATTTTGAATATAACAAGCAAAATTAATGGTTTAGGCTCAATTCTGAGGTGCCAAGGATGTAGAGTGAATCATATAGCTAGACATATATTTAAATGATGTGTTATTATCTTATGAAACTCCATTTTTTGCAATACTATAAGTAACTTACCACTACAAATCAATCCCCTCTATGGTGAAAAACTACTCAAATTTATTGCTGACATATTCATCTCCATTGTCAATTTGAAGAACCTTAATGGATTTATTAGATTATTTCCCAGTAAGTGCCTTGAATTCTTGAAAATATTAAAACTCTTTAGACTTTTACTTAAGGAAGTATACCCATTTATATCTCAAGAAATCATCAATGAAAGTGAGAATGTACTTATCCCTTGTAAAATATAGTCTAGGAAAATTCCTAGATGCATCCCTGTGTACTAACTCCAATGCTTGTGAAGCCCTCAAAGATTTGCCTTTGTCAAAATTTGATAAGAGATGATTTCAAAGAGAAAAACCCTCACAAATTCCCTTAGAGAATTATACATAAGGAAAACCTATGACCATGCCATTTTTGATAAGTTGTTCAAGGTAACTATTGACCAATTTTCCCCATAGGCCAAAATGGGTCAACCCCTTATAGTCAAAATCTTGTATAGGGGATTTTTATAATGTTATAGGATTTTCATGGTGCTGAGAAATTACAAGAACAAGTATAGAAAATCCTAGGTTTGAACTTGGGAGATATTTCAACTTTTGTCTATGTGTTAAAGCATTCGGATTTCTCTCAAAGAAATTGTTCCACACAAAGACCACAACAAAATTACAAGGCATAATTCCCTTAGAGAAATTATTCCACTTTATTTGAAGTGTTGGAATTATTTTGGGAGATTTATTTTAGGATTTTTGGCTAAATATTGGGAATGTTTCAAACATTTTGTCTGAAACAAATATCCTAAAGGGTCGTTTTTCAAGGAAAGTCCCAGGAAAAAGCTTGGAAGGGTATCTTTCAGGGAAATTGGTCCAAAATAAAAGCTTGAAGGGTCGTTTATTTGATAAAGTGCCCTAAATGAAAATCCCAAAGGGTATGTTTTCAAGCAAATCATCCTGAGACAAAGTCTTGAAGGGTATTTATTTCAAGAAAAGGTCCAACATAAAAGTCTTGAAGGGTCATTTTTTATCAAAGTGTCCCATACAAAAGTCTCAAAAGGTAAAAAATGCTATTTGAAATAAAAATTATAAATAAAAAAGTTACAACAAAATCTAAAATGGCATAAATTCTTCTAGGAAAATTATCTAGGACCATTTTTTTGAAGGTGGAATTCTTTTGGAAAAATATTCCATAGAAAAGTTAAGTCTGAATTCTTTCATGAAAATTATCCCATGATAATTTTATTGAAGACCAATTTCTCTCAAAAATTTTTTCTGTGATGAATGTCCTAAAGACAAATTACTTCAAATGAAATGTATTATAAAAAGGCCCAAGGAAAATATCCCAATGCAAAAGTCTCAAATAAGCAAATTCTTTCAGGAGAATTTTCCATAATAATTTCCCTAAAGAAAAAAATGCATCAGCCAAGTTGTTTTTCCAAAGTTGATCTAATAGGGTGGTGATAGGTGCACAAATGTTAAAATCAAGATCAACAGTCATCCATTAGGGTCCAAGGATTGATAGTCATGCAAATGTCTTTGATGTTCCCATGGATGTCAATTGATGGGTGTGTAGATGTCAAAATTAGACCTCATGAAGTATCCATTTGAGTTCAAATGATGGGTCCAAATAAATCTAATGTTCCACATTATGTCATTCATCTTGATCCAATAGTTCAAAATGATTAAAAGGGTCAAAAAGATTTAAAGGCCACCGCATGATATAAGTATGTAAAGTAGCAAACTAACAATAAGATCCCAAGATCAATGCATGATTGACAAGTGGCATGAGCACATTCAAGCTAATATAATATCGATGGAACACATTTAATCATGAAAATTAGGTAGATCAATATAGAAATATGAATTTAAAGGTCAATTATCTAATCTAGTTTTTAATGGCTAATCAAGTGAAGGCATACATGTAGGCTCTAATGGTTTCATCCCCAAGACCAAACTAGATGATAGGGATTCTTCTCTCCACTTTTTCATGCCAAGGTGAAACAATGAGGAGTGGTTTGGCACTAGGATAAAGATATAATAGATTGATATAACTATTCTAACTATATTGATGCCAGAATCCAGCTTAGAATAACTTGATCCCTTTGTTGTAACCATCAAGGAAGATCAAGGAGGGAATAATGTAACTATGAAACCACTCAAGGTGACCTGGATTAATTGAATGGTCTAAATGAGCATAATTTCTAAAAGTATTTGTAACTAAAGTTCAAACATTTTAATTGGTTTATTCCCCTTTTTAGTACCAAATCTCCGTTTCTCTTGCTTCCTTTCTTTTATAAATATAGCTCTTGAGCTATTGTAAATTGGTTCCACTCCATGTATGATAAATCCCTATTGGACTAATGTCATATTTTACATTTCAACATTAATGTAATTTTTTTTAAGTTATGAAAATTTTTATAAATCTACAAGTGGTTTATGGTGATGAGAAGTGATAATTATTTATCTTTCCTTCCCTTATCCTTTAATGTTTGAGCAAGATTTCCTAGTCTAACAAGTCATATAGAGTGTAGTCTAGTGTGTAAAGATTTTTTAATTGTAAAATTATCCCTAGAGTGTGAAATCTTCCCTCTGGTTCATTTTCCTTATGTTGTTTCTCACATCTCACCTCTATATTGAAATGCTTATGTTAGAACCCATTAAGACTTAAAGACTAGTTTATATGCATTATTTCATAATTGTATAAATATGATGGTCATGTGGAGGACATTTTTAGTGCATCACCTCCTTTATATTAGGTTAGATTTATGCATTCTCTAATTCTTTCCTCCATAACTAATCAATAGTTTAAATGATGAACATTGCCTAATATATTCAGGGAGCTAGACCTTACATCTAGAGGCTCACTTCCATTATAGGTACACCCACATACCTAGAAGTGTTCCCATGTTTCCTAAATATATAAGAGGTTTGAAAATCTTATTCTAGGCTGAAATATTTGGTGACAATAGTTATGGCACATATGATAGGACCCATTGTCTTCAAGATAACTTTTCAAGGTGAGTGTTGGTCTTGACAAACACCAGATGCAAATTGGTGTGATACTCAGCATTTGGTGACTCCTCCAAAGTAAATATGGTTCTAGATAATTATTTTGTTATAAGTATTACCCAATAATTCATGGTCCTCACTAGGTCATCCTATGCTATAATATCCAATCTTATTAACCCACCCATTTAGCCTAAAATCCCTCTTGTAATTGAGTATCAATAGCCTAATCTACCCTTTCAAGAATGAGTAGATTTTTTTAGGGAGGAAAAGGTCAAAGAGGTTGAAGAATTTGAAGATATTTAAGAAGAATACATGGATATAACTCATGCTTTCCTTTCCTTCAATACTAATAATCCAATTAAACTTCATGCATATGATGCCATTCCTCATAATGCCATAAAAGCTCTTCCCACATTTAATGGTGTGAGTCATATCACACCTAGTGATTACATTAAATATGTTTCTAAATTTGTTAGTTTTCATAATATATTTTGAGAGATAATTTTCATTAGGATCCTTTCCATGTAACTTAAAGTGAATGATCTTGATTGGTATAGGAATCTAGAAGTTGGATGTATCACAACATGGGATGAGTTTGGAGTGTTGTTGACTTTCAGATTTGGAAATGAAACTGACCATACTTCTCACATAGATCAGGTCAATGTGTTAAAAGGGGACCCAAATAAATAATGCATGACTTTAAATAAAAATTTTAGAAGACTTAGCATAGGTTTTCCCCTATTATGAGACCACCTACTAGTTTTGTGTTCCCTACCTAATTGAAAGCCATTAGGACTAAAATTATTGTCATGCTTCAATCTATGGGAGGTTTAACCCTCCTTAAAACATATGATCTTGATATCAAATCTAAAAATAATTTCATCTAAATTGGAATATTTCCACCTAAAGTGTCTATGCCTCCATTATCTCATGCTTCTACCAATGCTCTAGATGTGGCTCAAACTCCTAATAACAATACCAAGCCTAAAGATGATCCTAAGAAGGTAGATAATATGAGGTACAAAGATGTAAATATCTAATGGTTGGAAGCTAGGATTGGAAGAGGTAATATGTATCAAGGTGACTATTAGATCCCTACCCCCATAAATAACAATATGGTCATAAACATGGAGGAGGAAGAGGGCAATGGTAGCCTAACTCTAATAAGCCTAAAAATGTGTATAGTCCTAACTCTACCACCAATACAATAGAGATGGTACCAGTTCATAAAAATTTAGTTTAAGGAGAAGATTGGAAATAAGAATAATTCATGAAAACCATTGAAAATGGAGAGCAAGATTTGGTGGATCAAGGAGTAGTTACCACTCCTATCAAATGAGGATGAGGTAATGATGCAAGTTAATGAGGATTAACAAATTCAAGGGGAGATATTCACCAATTTTATGGTTGAAGACACTTTTGTGATAAACAAATGATCCTCTATTATATAAAATACAAGGGCCAAGAGGAAGGATTTAGGGTGTGGTAGCATCATGCCCACATGCTCATCTAATCTTTTTGTAAGGTAATAAGGCATGACTATAAGTGTGATAGTTCCAAAAGCTCTTATACCTCCAACAAGTCAAAATGTGGTAAGGTCTATTCAGGGTGTCTCTATTTATAAAATTCTAATAAATTATTTACCTCCAAGGACACAAGAAAAGGTGAGTACTAATGATTTAAACATAGTGGATTCCTTGAAAAGTGCCAAAACATCTATCTCCTTATGGGATATCCTTCATATCCCTAGCCAAAAATAATTAGTACAAAAGAAATTGTACACTATTCCTACTAGTCCATCTTGAAATCAAGGTAGTAGTCATGTTGTCCTTGTAAATTATCCTAACACTATTGTTAAACCATCTCCTAGGACTGAGAAACCTCCACCATTTTACCCCAGTCTCATAGTGGGTGATAAATTGGTTCACAATTGCATAGTTGATAGTGGAGCCTCTACCTTAGTCATGCCCAAAGTTGTAGCTAATAAGATGGGCCTATAATATGAGTCTCATAGAAAATGAGTGCTCTAGATAGATGGTACACTTATTAATAACATAGGGTTGATAAAAATCTTTAAGGTTTTCTTACATGATTGTTGTAGCTTTCCTATCCTTCACAATAAAATTATTGTTAACCTCCCAACTCACTTTGTAATTTATCTATCAAGGGACTTCATAGCCAAGATAAGTGGATATTTCTTAGCTAACTGGTCTTTCTTAGATTTTGAAACAAGTTATAAGGTCAAGGTGATAATTAGGATAGAACCTCTTGCATGGTTTCATATTTAACCTTACATGGAGACAAGTTCTAACTTGAATTGTGTTGTTCAAGAAGAAAATGATTCCATTCTCAATGATGGCACTTCCTCCAAGCTTGAGGGCATTTCTAATCTACTTTTGGATGAGTATGGTGTAGATGCATATAGGCAAGATCCTTATGCATAATTTGAACAAGATAATATTGGGATTTAAATCATGCATGAGGATCCATTTGAATGATCTTAGTTAAGTGTTAAACATTCTCATGTTTTTGAGTGAAACTATATGATTCATGAGTATGATGATCATAGGTTGATGAATCTAATTGAGCACCACATTGGGAAGAATGATGTTTTCATTCCTGATATTGATTAAGATGATATAGATGATGACACTCATGAAGAAGAGGAGGATGACTTATGGATAAGATTTGAGGCCATATGTCAAGAATTTGACAAGAATGGTAATATTCATTCTCCCAAGAAATGTATGTCTGATGTGTTTGTTGATGAAACTAATGAGTAGGATCTCATGTGTTTTATAAATTATGAAAGTAAAGAGCATGTTGTTAAGGAAGATGGACATCAATATACCATTCAAAATCCTATAGTTCTATAGGGACCTAGTGAGGTCAAGACAAAAGTTCTTATGCCTAAATGACATTTAGGAGATCCATCTAATATTGAGACATGTTTATAGGGGTTGGATCATAAAGAAGAAAAAATTGATACTCCCAACCATCAAGTATATCATGTGTAAGAATATAGAAAGGTTGAAGTAGATGTAATCATTCTTATTCTATAGTATGAGGAATATATATTAGATATGGAAATGATCAAGAGGATTTCAGCTCTAACCAAGGCACTTAGAGAGAAATAAATATCATTCATGAGGGTCCTAGATAGTTCACTTGTAGACCTAAAAATATTCAAAGGTGATAGGCTTCTTGATCACCTATAAATGTAAGTGATCGATGATGAGCATGATCCTCATGCTAGGCTACCTTTATGGAGTGATAAAGATGTCAGGGGAACTATTTTTGACCCTGGTAAAGGTATGATCATATGTTTCACCTTTGGAGGTCAGTCTTGTAAATATTAGATTAGGTGTGTGTTTCTTTTGTTGTGTGTGTTGTGGTCCAATAAGTGATCTTAAGCATATATGTGTTTTTTTGTCTTGTGTGATGCTTCCTTTTTATCTTTCATTATGTTTTGTGTGTTGTTCAAGTCAATTTGTATGTCAAACTTTTTTTACATGTGACTCCATATCCCATTGTATAGGATTAGGAAAATGGTCATGTCATAGAAAGAATGACACCCCTAGGAAATTATCAAAGATGTTGACCATTTTTTCCCATAGGCCAAAATGGGTCAACCCCCTATAGTCAAAATATTGTATAGGGGATTTTTATAATGTTATAGGATTTTCATGGTGTTGATTAGTTTCAAGAGCAAGTCTAGAAAATCCTAGGTCTGCACTTGAGAGATTTCAACTTTTGGCTACATGTTAGGGCATTCAGAGTTATCTCAGAGAAATTATTCCATACAAAGCCTGCAAAAAAAGTACAAGGCATAATTCCCTTAGAGAAATTATTACAATTTATTTGGAAAAGTGTTGGAATTATTTAGGGATATTTATTTTGGGTTTTTTGGCTAAGTATCAGAATTTTTTCAGACATTTTGTTTGAAAAAAAACTCTTGAAGGGTCATTTTTCAAGGAAAGTCCCAAAAAAAAGTTCCAAAGGTATCTTTTGGGGAAATTGGCCCAAAAAAATCCTCAAGGGTAATTTATTTGACAAAGTTCCCTAAAAAAAATACAAAAGGGTCTTTTTTCAATAAAATTATCTCGAGACAAAGTCCTGAAGGGTATTTATTTCATGAAAGGGGCCAATGTAAAAGTCTTGAAGGGTCATTTTTTAGCAAAGTGTCCTATACAAAAGTCCTGAAAGGTCACAAATGCCATTCAAAATTAAAATACCAAAGATAAAAGTTTTGAAAAAAGGTATAAGGGCACAAATTCTTTCAAGAAAATTGTTTGGGACAATTTCCCCAAAGGCAAAATTCTTTATAAAAATGTTTTGAGAAAAAGCTAGGTATGAATTATTTCAAGAAAATTGTCACATGATAATTTCCTCAAGGACTAATTTCTCTCAGACATTTTATCCATGATAAAGGTACTAAATACCAATTCCTTAGGAGGATATGTCTTGGAAAAAGGCTTGAGTAAAATATCCCAATGCATAAATCCTGAATAAGCAAATTCTTCCATGTTAATTATTCTGCAATAATTTCTCCAAAGACAAAAATGCGTCGGCAAAATTGTTTCAACAAAGTTAATCCAACAAGGTGGTGATAGGTGTAAAAAATGTCAAAATAAATCTCAATAGTCATCCATTAGGGTCTAAATATTGATGTTCATGTAGATGTCTTTTATGTTCCCATGGACATCAATTGATGGTTGCATAGACGTCAAAATTAGACCTCATGAAATAACCATTTGAGTTCAAATTATTGGTATAAAAAAATCTAATGAAACACATTGCCTCATTCATCTTGATCCAATGGTGTGAGATAATTCAAAGGGTAAAAAATCCTAGAAGGCCACCACGTGGTGTAAATGCATAAAGCAACAAACTGACAACAAGATCCCAAGATCAACATGCGATTGAAAAGTGGCATGAGCACATTCAAGATAACAAAAGATTGATGGAGCACATTTAATCATGTAAATCAGGTGGATTAATGGAGAGATATGAGTTAAAATATCAATGATCCAAGCTAGTTTTTGATGGCCAATCAACTAAAGGCTTACATGTAGAATCCAATGGTTTCATCCCCAGGACCAAATGGCATGAAAGGGATATTTCTTTCTAATTTTTCATGCCAAGGTGGACCAAAAAGGAGAGGTTTGGCACTAGGATAAATCTCTAATATATTGATTCAATTGTTATAACTACATAGATGTCAAAACCTAGCTTAGAACAACTTGATCCCTCTATTATAACCTTCAGGGAAGATCAAGGAAGGAATAATGTAACTATGAAACCATTCAAGGTGACCTAGATCAATCAAATAATTTGAAGGAGCATAATTTGTATAATTAATTATAAATATGGTTTAAACCTTTGAACTTATTGATTCCCCTTTTTAACACCAAAGATCCCTTTTTCTTGCTTCCTTTTTTCTATAAATATAGCTCTTGAGCTATTATTAAATAGTTCCACTCCATGTATGTCAAAGCCCTACTGGACTAATGTCATATTTTACCTTTAAACATTAATGCATGTTTATTTTTGAGTTTTGAACAATTGTCTAAGTCTGTAAGTGGTGTATGATGATGAGAAATGATAATTATTTATCCTTCTTTCCCTTATCCTTTCATGTTTGATCAAGAGTCCCTTATCTTGATCTAATGGTGTGAGATGATTCAAAGGGTCAAAGAAATCAAAAGGCCACCACATGGCATAAGTGCATAAAATAATAGACTAACATTAGGATCCTGAGATCAACGTGTGATTGAAAAGTGGCATGAGCATGTTCAAGCTGACATAAGATCAATGGAAAATTTTTAATCATGTAAATCAAGTAGATCAATGGAGTGAGATGATTCAAAATATCAATGATCCAAGCTACTTTTTGATGGATAATCAACCAAAGGCATCATATAGGCTCCAATAGTTTCATCCCTATGACCAAACTGCATGAAAGGGACACTTCTCTCCACTTTTGCATACCAAGATGGACTAATAAGGAGTAGTTTGGAACCAATAAAAGCTCTAGTAGATTAATCTAATTGTATTAAACACATTTATGATATAACCAAACTTAGAACAACTTGATCCCATAATTATAACCATTAGGGAATATCAAGGATGGAATAATGTAATTGTGCAACCACTTGAGGTGACCTAGATGAATCAAATGGTTTGAATGAGCATAATTTGTAGAATTAGTTTTCACTATGATTCAAACATTTAAACTAATTGATTCCAATTTTTAGCATAAAATCTCCCTTTTTCTTATTTCTTTTCTTTTATAAATATAGCTCTTGAGCTATTATAAAATAGTTCCACTCTATGTATGGCAAATCCCTACTAGACTAATGTCATATATTGCCTTTGAACATTAATTTAAGTCTATTTATGAGTTTAAAAAAAAATCTAAGTCTACAAATGGTGTATGGTGATGATAAGTGATAATTATCTATCCTTCCTTCCCTTATCCTTTCATGTTTGAGCAAGAGTTCCTAGTCTAATAGGTCATATATAGGGTAGTCTAGTGTGTAAATTTTTTTCAAGTGTAAAATTATTCATGGAGTGTGAAATTTGCACTCTGGTTCATTTTCCTTGTGTTTCTACTCACATCTCACCTCTATATTGAAATGCTCATGCTAGAAACTATTAAGACTTAGAGACTAGTTTGTATGCTTTGTTTAATCATGGTAGAAATATGATGGTCATGTGGAAGACATTTTTAGTGCATCACCTCCTTTAGAGTAGGTTTTATTTATGAATCATCTAACTCTTTTCCCTATAATTAATCAATATTTTAAATGATAAACATTACATGATCTATTCAAGGAGCTAGCCCTTAAATCTAGAGGCTCACTTCCATTATAGGTACACCTAAATACCTAGAAGTGTTCCCATGTTGCCCAAATTTATAAGAAGCTTGAACACCCTATTCTCAGGTACAAGATTTGGTGATAATAGTAATGATAGTTAAGTTGGATAAACCACTCATGCCATAATTGGAAAACTCCATCTAAATGAGTCAACAATGCAGTCAAAGAATAATCAGGAGCAAAATGTGAAAAGGTGTATAATTTAACTTGGTGATATTCCCTTCCCACTACCACTATAGAATAACTATACAACTCCCTAATGATAATTGGATCTGTTAAAAACTTAACTCTCATGATTTTGATGATATGATTGATTTGATACACTAATAAGAGATTGGTTGAAAGAGAAGGACCACTTTGAATATTATTGAATGTTCCTCCTTCCATTTCAATAGACCCTATACTTGTAACTGGTACATAAATTTCATCACCCAAATTGATAGAAGACATGATACAAAGCTCTAAGGAATAAAATTCAACTAGTGAATATCCCATGTCATGATAATCACTTGATTCAATAACCCATGAAGCTGTTGAAGCTACAACTACTATAAGATCCTTTTCCTTTTCTTTCTCTTACCCCTTTCTTTTTGCCTTAGTATAATCTTGGGTAGATGAATTCTACTTGATGGACTCAGGAACATCTATGTTGTTATTCTCTATGGGATGAGTTAGGTGATCTATTTACTTATTCATGCACTTGTTTTTAGCATGCCTATTTTTCTTATAGTAGGAACACTTAACCTTCTCTTTATTAGGTTTATTGTTGGAAGAGGAGGATTTAGTTTTGGTTTTGGTAGTGGTTGATTATTTATTCTTTTCTTGATCTTTATTATTCTTATTTGTCTTTTTTTTTAAGTTTTTGCCTTCCCATTCCTAACAATTAGGGCTTGAGTTTTTGTGAACTTCAATGTTCCCATCTATATTAACTTGTATTTCTATTTGTTTAAGTCAATAATTAAAGCATATAAAGATGGAATTTTTCATGTAGTGCCCAAATCACTTTTAGTGGAATGAAAAGTAGAGACAAAGACTAAATTATTAGGACCTAGTTTATAGAGTATATAAAGAATAAGTTGGTCATCTTATTTATTTATCCCACATTATTTCAACTATAATCTCAAGTAATTGTATTTAGTGAAAAAATATTAAAGGAAGTCAAAGTTGCAAGGAATTAGGCTAATGAGTTAATTCTCAAGCTCATGACCTCTCATCACATCTTGTTCCCAAAATAGCCTACCCATAATTTTCCATACATCATGGGGTTTTTTGGTAGTATCTAAGTGAAATATGATATAAAGTTTTATATAAATACATAATATCCCATAGGATTCATTACTATGGTTATACAACTTAACTTTATTGACATCTGTGATAGGTTTAGTTTTATCACCCATGGTTATCCTATTCAAACCCTTAATCCTTAGAATGATTACCATATTTATTTTCTATTAATTTTAGTTAAAGGTATTTAGTGGGTTGATTAAACTGAAATCAATTTTAGTGATGAGTTGAGTAGTAGTAGTAGTAGTAGTAGTAGTAGTAGTAGTAGTAGTAGTAGTAGTAGTAGTAGTAGTAGTAGTAGTTCTGGAAATGAAAGTGCAAGTAAAAAAGAGATAGTAACTCAATATAAAGTACATCCCTCTAAACTATGAAATTATGAACCCCCAAAAAAAATAATTTCAAATAATTTACACTCAAAATATGTTAGGTACAACTTAGAATGCATATAGATAAACTAGTGAAAATGTCAAAAAGACAAGATTTGTAAGACTAGGTGAGGATGTCAGGCTCAACTAAAAATTCATCTAAGATTAGTACATAAAATTAAAATATGAATAATAATTTTTCTTTAAATATTATCCACACTACATTTTTTATTAAAAAAAAAAAAATCCACTAACAATTTTAAACTTGACCAATCCTCTTATGCATTACTTGTGCATTCAAAGAAAAGTAGCCTATTTGACCTTTTTTTAAATAAAGATATTAAAAAATGTGACTTAATATTATATATTTTATAAAAAAATAGGGAAAATTTTGAACAAACTTAGCTTTTTTTTGGAAGAAAATATCAACCCATTTTAAACTATATGAGTCTTTTGTGGTGTAGAGGTTGCATGGAGTGGTGGTTCTAACTAGGCAACAATAAGAGTAGACTTAGCAGGTGAAAATTTAGTAGATGAGAGCCACTTTGAAGAAACAAAAAACTATGGTTTAATATTCTCCCAAACACATAAAGCCAACTAGGGATGAGCTGAGGCCAAATACACAGGCTGATATCAAATATAAGAGATCAAACTTGAGGCTATATGGAGGCACATAGATATTTTTTAGGAAAATGTACCAAGAAAGATAAAACATGCATTCAAAAGGAAACCAAAAAACTTGTGGTAATGGCTAACAATGAACCATATATTCAAAAAAATGACTCCACCAAAGATGAAAAATCTTAGAAATTGATTGTACACCAAGATTATTTTGTAAATAAAAATATCATAATTTCAAAACATAGCTTAATAAAAAAAAAACTAGACATATGATTACCACATGTATCTCTAATATGATATAAAATATTTCTCCAATTCTATATAAAATTAATGCAAATATTGAGATCACATGAGATAAATCTTGTGCACACCATAATGTTGTTGAATCAAAATGAAATCGCTTAAATACAATATTTTGAGAAATAAAAAGTAAGTGGAGAAAAATCCAATATTTCATTAAGTTGAAAATATCTCAAATGATATGAGTACATATATGAAAGTAAGAAATTAAATACCTCATAAAAGGTGGTCAATATACCCCCAAAATAGACAAGTAACTCCTCCAAAAAAGGTGGTTAACAGGGTTAAGAATTGATTAGTAACTCTCATACCCAGAATAACTAGTTAAGGGAGTTACTTACTAGTCATCCAATCAACCTAAACAAATAAGAAAACTTCTCCATGAAATTATGAAAAATCAAAGTGAGAAAAAACCCCCATAATAAATAAATATGGGGAAAAAGAAAACCCCTACTCTAACACATTGGATTGTTTTGAGGGGATTTTAACATGGTTAAGGAGAAAGATGAAAAGCTAAGAGGTGAACCACATGGTTATAAATGTAATTAAATTTTATTTTGGTCTAAGCTCAAGTGTATTCAAAAAATATTTGATCCTATTAATCAAGATAAAAGGCAAAGCATAGGCATTTGGTTTACATGGTACAATAACTAGAATAATCTTGACAAGGTGTATTCTAGACTTAACATATTTTATTTTAATAATGGCATGCTAAATATATAGTATAAGGAGAATTATGACTCTATAAATTCACTCCTCATCATCATCTTGGATCATCATCCCATAGAAATTATTGTCTCCCTAAATGCTAACATGGATTTGGGTGCTTTTGATTGGAAAGGTCTTTGTAAGTTTAATGTCTCTCTATTGAAGGATATTGACTATAGAGAGGGTATTTGTTCCTCATATAATATTAGAAAAATTACCTTAGGATCCTCTTATAATATTTATAAATGGAATATAATCATGGATTCTTTTATAATTTTACTAGAACTTATGGCCAGTTTAAGGCCAAGAGGATATGAAAGATTGCTCAAATTACCCAAGAAATTTTGATTTTATCTGAAATACCTATATAATGATACTATTAATGGTTTCCTTCTTGATTTTATATTTTTTATTAATCATTATCTAATATAACACCAAATGTAAACAACTATAGGTGCTCAAGTTCAATCTAGATTAAACTGGCTTAGATTATGGAGTAAAGGATCCAAATCCTTTTTTAGATTCTTAAAGACAAAGCAGTGTAGGAATAAGATCCCCATAATTAACTATAGTGGTTTTATTTATAGTGATTCAAATGAGATACAAAAAATCATTTTTTTCTTTCTACTCCAATATTTTCTTATCTGATGGTTTGAATCCTCAAATAGAGATTAACATGGTTCTTTATGCTAGATGTATTCCTAAGAAAATTTCCATTAAATGTGCTACTTTCCTTGATAGTGAAATTTAATTGGATGAGATAAAATATGTAATTGATTCTTTAAAGGATGATAAATCCCTAAGGATTTATGGGTTCCATGTTGAGCTCTACAATACTAATGAGGACTAGATTGCACTTAATTATCTTGGTATATATAGGGAAGCCTTTGAGGCTAGTTTCCTAGGTCCTAAGATTAATAGAGGAGTTTTAAAACTCATTCTAAAGGATAGGGATAAAAATTAGGTTAAACATTTGAGGCCAATCACACTTGTGAATGTCTCATATGAAATTATGGCTAAGGTGTTAACTAGGATAATCTCTTTTCTATTGCATTTTTTTTAGAAACTCAAAATAACTTATTGAGGGTAGATACATCCTAGATAACCTAATTTATATATGGTAAAGTATACATTAGGATTAGGATTATAATCAATATGTTGGGATGATCTTTCTTGAATTTGAAAAATACTATAGTATATTTGAACAACCATTCATTGATATGATGTTAAAACCCTTCGGCTTTCCAAACAAGTTTTTTAGAATGTTGAATGGATTATTCAAAGATGAATATGCTAAAATAAATGTGAATGGTGAGCTTATTGATTTTATCAAGATAAAATGTTCCATTAGATAAGGATGCCCCTTGGCCCCTCCCTTTTTTATTATGGTTGAAGCCCTACATTGCTTATTAATAAATGTTTTCATTAGTCCCCAAATCAAAGACATATCATTAGTTAATGACTCTAAATTGATTGATGTCCTTTTTTCTAGTGACACCACCCTATTTTCTAATATTGATAAGGATAACTTACAACAAGTTACTTCTAGGATTGATATGTATTACTTTGCCCCTAGGTAAAAAGTGGCCCTACATAAATCATTAATGATTATGTGGGATGAGACTCCACTAGATTGGTTGGGAGAGTTTGGATAGGTTTGGAAAGGCCCAAATCAATTGGTTAGATACTTGGGAATTCCTTTTGACTTTTTACCCTCTTTCAAATAGATATGGGATTGGTTATATGTAAATATTAATTAAAAAATGGTAAAAAGTATGGCCACATTCTTTCACTCCTAGGAAGATTCCAAGTTTTCCAAATGGTGGTTTCCTCATATAGTATTTATTATGCCTTATATTGGCTCTTAAATAAATCTTAGATTAATTTCTTAGACATGATCATTAGGGACTTTCTCTAATCTGGTGGGAAGAGTAATAGGAAAATACATGTTGTGGCTTAGAAGGTTTGTTTTTCACCCAAAAAACTTGGGGTCCTTATGTTGAAGGACCTGAAGCTTCAAGGTATCACTCTTGTTAAATGGATCATCAGAGCATTGAAATAGGATGGGCCTTGTAAATTATTTTTTAGAGTATGGGTTTTTGTTTCTCCCATATTTATTTATTATTTGCCTTTCTCCATCACTTTTATTTTCCTAATTTCATGGAGAAGCTTTCTTCTATGTGCAGGTGACTAGGAAGTAACTCCCTTGATTGACTATTCTATGTATTGGAGTTACTCCTATATTCTTAGCCACGTTGACCACCTTTTGTGGAGTTACTATTATATTTTATACATTCTTATATTTTGAAATATTCTTGCATTATTATTTTATTATACTTCTAAATACCTAAGATATACACCTAATTGGTTCTTGTAATCACTTGTGCATTCTATGTATCCATAACCTAGACTCACCCTGATATGGTATCAAATCTACACCAATAATCATTTGTCTTGTTATACTTTTAGTATTATTTATAAATCTAGAGTCTATTTGCATATAATATGAGGAATTTATTTATAGGGTTTGAAAAAATAAATTTGGGGTTTTTTTAGGTCATTATTTTCTAAAATATATTATATTATCTCTATCTTGGGCTATTCAAGCTTTTTTGTGGTTCTAGTTTTCTCTTGGCTCAATATCTTTATGATTGTGTAGGGAGTCAAAATTGAGGTATATTATACTTCCCCTTGGGTATGTGTTACCTTCTATTGATAACTTATCGGCATCTTTATCTACTTGACACATACCAAACCTTACATATCATATGCATTGGGCCTAGTCTATAGATTCATGCAAGAACCCCGTGAGCTACATTAGAAAATGGCTAAGAGAATACATAAATACATTTAGGGAACACATAGATATAGAATTAATTAGATGAATGGTAATGACATTGACTTAATTGTCTATACTAACTTAGATTGGGCTATTAATATTTATAATTACAAGTCCACTTTAGGTTACTATTTCTCCATTGGTTCAATTTGATTAGTTGGTCAAACAAGAAGAATAATTTTATTAATTTATCATATACTAAGGTATATTATAGGGGGGTTGTCAATTCTACCATTGAGGGCATTTGGATTCAAGGGATTCTCACAAAGTTTAGTATATAGTTCATATGACCTACCATCATCTACTGTGACAACCAGAGTACCATTCAAGTTTATAGGAATCTAGTCCAACATCAACAAAACAAACACATATAAATTCACATGTATTTCATTAGAGATCTCATTATTGGGGAAATAATTGATCTAATATATTTATAGATGATAGATTAGATTAAATACATCTTCACTAAAACTTTCATAGAGAGAAAGTATCTACATTTTAAGGCTCTTCTTGAGGTTTGGGACACTACAACATCATGTTCTAGGGGGATTATAGCCTCTTATTTTTATGTCTCTCATCTTTTTTGTTTTTGTTTTTGTTTTTTGTTTTTTGATTTTATTTTTTATTTTTATTTTTATTTTTTTTTTGGGGGGGGTTCCTATAGGTTTTTTCCTTTTATATACTTTATGATAGATTACTTTTTACATGGGTACCTCATCAGGCATAGTTATTGGGACTCTTTTTTTACATTGCTCACCTGAGTTACGCTTATGGGGGGATATTATAATAGGATTTTTATTTTTTTCCCCATATTTATTATTACATGATTTTTTCCCTCACTTAGATTTTTCTTACTTTCATGGATAAGGTTGCTTATGTGTGTAGGTGACTAGGAAGTAACTCCCTTGACTAGTTATTCTAGGTATGGGAATTACTCTTCTATTATTGGCCCTGTTGACCACATTTTTGTGGAGGAGTTATTATTATATTATAGGGGTATATTTACCCCCTTTTGTGGAGGAGTTACTTAACACTCTCTTATTTATACTTCTCAAATTTATGAGAATTTTTAATATAAGTTACACTTTTGGATCCTATCTTGTCTTATGCAATATTCTTGCATTTTTATTTCATTCTACTTTCAGCTACTATATTTAATGTACCTACTCAGTTCATGTAATCACTTGAATATTAAATTGGATGCATCTAGAACCTAGACTCAACCATGATAGTATTGATAAGGAATAATATTTTGAGAGGTTTCCGTAAAGGTAAGCCAAATTAGAAAGGACTGCATATCTCATACCTTTTGTTTGGTTCCTTCTCTATCAATGTTATGGGGTCTCCTATTTTCTACTCTATATAAAAGGCTTAGAAAATGGTCAAGCACTTTATTTTTATTACTTTAATTTTTAAAGGTTTATGATCAAGGTGCCAAGGGTATAGGTCTATATGGTATAACCTTACTATCAAAAGATGACACATTATATTAATCAAAGAGTGTTGTACCTTTATTTGGTTCTCTAAGGGTCTAATTATCTTCAATGAAATTTTCTCTAAAAATGGTTGGGCCTCTTGGGTTAAATTAAAAGTAGATTTCAAATTCATTCTTTGCAAGAAATTAATTATGCCCTTGTATTTTTATCTTTGATGAGGAGGATGAGTTTTGGGATAGCATTAAAGTGATTTTAATCTAAAAACTAATTTGAGTTTGTAAATTTTACGTGTTCTTTAAATAGCATATGCACCTTAGATATGTCTCATGATGAAATTATGTATAATAATGGTACCAATTTATATAATTCTACCATAAATGTGTATCCAAATCATATAACTATGAATTTTGGCTAATTCAAAAATTGTGTTTAGAACATGTTTCCAAAACATGCTTCCACTATAATATGAAACTAGTGTAATTATGGAGAATATGTTTCCAAAACATGTCCCCACTATAATCTAAAAATGAAAACTAGTGTAAGTGTGGAGAATATGTTTCTAAAACATGCCCCCACTACATATTTGAGTCTAAGAACTAATGTAATTATGAAGAACATGTTTAAAAAACATGTAACCACTATACTATGAAATTTTAAATTGGTACAAGTGTGGAGAACATGTTTCCAAAACATGGCCTCATTTTATATTTGAATATAAAAAATGGTGTAAGTGTGGAGAACATGTTTACAAAACATGCTCCCACTATAATATAAATTTGATGAACTATGAAAAATGTGTAAGCCATGCCCCCACTAATATGTGTATACATATAATATTTTAAAATTGTATCAATTACTGATGCTTTCTATCTTACAAGAACCTATTGAGTCTCAATCTCTTTGAGTGCATAGCCTAAGGGGTGTACCAAGAAAGGGGTGGGAAATCCATTAGTGCTTTTAAAGATTTTTTTCCCTTATTTCCACTTATTACCAATCCAACCATCTCCTAAAAACATTCCCCTAAGCCAGTAATCCTCTTTTGCACACTTCTCTATTATTTTACCACCTTATGTACCCCTTTTCCTAACCTACATCCTCTTTTGATATTTTACATGAGTATGTCATCTAGGTTGACCTTGTAATAGTATTATAAAAAATTATTTAGGGTCTAGGTCAGCTCTTGGTTGACCTAGCCCATGACCTAGTAAGGTTTTTTCAATAATGATACTGGGTCGACTGGGTTGACCCTATCAGCTGAAACTTTTAGAAGGGTTTAGGGTTAGATCCACCTATATAAACACATCCATTTCACCATTATTAGAGAGAATAAAGAGTTATTATACATTTTTGCTTCTTTATAATCTATTATTCTACCATTCTATTTAAGGAGTCTTAGTTTAAAGTTTCTACTTGGAGAAGAATCTAGTCTTGTGGAGAAGTCTTGGATGCTTTGGCCCTTTTTAGTGATCCTTACAAACCAGAACAACCCCTTATGAAGCACCTTTGGCCAAGGGAGAGATTGAGTCTTGATGGGTTCATCTTTCAAGTAAGTATCTCTAAATTTTCTCCTCTTTTTAGTAGATAAGAGTATCATAAGTAATGGATTTTGAATAATATTACTCTTCTTCTCCATGCATTAGGGTCTTACCTATACATAGCTTAATTAGGATTCTCCTATGAATGTATAATTTTGTTTGTTTACTAACCCCCACTTTGTGCAACAAGCTTTAGTTAGTACTAGATTATATTTATTTGCTTTACTTATTATTAGTATAGTGAATATGAAAACATAGGACCTAGTTAGGGTTATTACATAGTTTTGCTTAGTTGGAGGCTTTAGAACCCTCCCTAGTGATAATATTTGTGATAAGAGATCCCATAATTGGGTTTAGCATATCTGCATATTGGTCATGTTCTTGATTATATAATGTATCCTCAATTAGAAGTGTAAGTAGGATATATCTTCTCAAAGATAAGATTAATTTGTGGATTTGATGTATTTATAATTGCATACATTTTGGTGAACCTGATGTGAATCTAACCCTTGTATGTTTTCTTTCATGTTTTTCATTTCTTTCATTTTATTGTTTCCTATATTTTTGATACTAGGTTGATAAGGTTAGTATAGTTTCTAACTTTTATGCATAGGTTTAACACACAATCTCATCAAAATGACTCTATTCTTCATTTTTAGGTCTTCATCAGATAAAGGTTACTAGATTGGAAAGGTCAAGATAGTGTTCTTATTCAATTACATATAGTATACTATGTTGAATAGCTTGACTTAGTCTCTTATTCAACTTTAAAATAACAAACTAGGTCATTTAGGTCAACTTAGTATTCCAAACAGCTTCTAGATAACAAACCAAGCCAACCGGGCTAGTATAGTCATCTCAACATGTTTTAACAAATAGGGAATTAGAGACCTAGGTTGACCTAATATACATAGTTCGTATAACTTACAAGCAAAATTATAGGCACTTTAATATAAATTTCATAGTTCTCAATATATTCCAACCCACCAAGGTTTCTTTCTCTCTCTCTCTCTTCCATTTCAGTTCTTCCTTACATTTCTATTTTCCAAAGTTTAAAGTATTTAAAATTGAAATCACACAACAAACTAGGTTAACTTGATCGACATAGTTTTGTATTATCTTCTGTCTGAAAAACTAGTCTAACCTAGCTAGCTTATTTCTTAAATAATCTTACTTCTATTGTACAGTAGTGACCCTATCAACTTTGTTCTGTAATGTTTGCATATAATATCATGTGAATTGAATTTGTACTATGCTTAAACTAGGAATAAATAACTATATGATAATAATTAATTAACACTTTCATTTTTAGTTGTTTGTATCCTTAAAATATATCACATAGTCTAATTAGGTGCTTTTTCAATATATTATTTAGTTTCACTATTTTTTGCTTTCTTGCACATACTACCAAATCACATAATTTCAAAACAAATTTAAACATTTATCTACCCAATGCCTACCTACTTGTATTTTTTCACCAAGGGGGAAGCCAACTTAGTTTTCTAGACAAGTATAAACACATTATTGATGGTATATATTATCAAATCACCTGACACCCTTATCACCATGGGATTGTGAAGTGAAGGGGTAGGCCCCAATACCAAGCTAGTATGATTTCTAACATAGATCCCTTTTAGCATAAATATCTTTAAAACATCCATATATTGATTTCTAGTTCCTTAATTTGAGCCAACTTCCCTACACACTTAAAATAACACTTTATAATAATCCAAAAACATTTAATATGACCACTTAGTTATCATTTACTTTTTTATTGATTACTTTTTCTTTTATCATTATATTTTGTATTTAAAAAACTTGCATTGACCAGTATTGGTGCAAGGTTTTGTGTTATGTGCTTTAATTTAATCATTATCATTGACCCAATTAATTGTGTGTTTACTTCCATTTATTGTTTTCAAAGTACATTGCAAAATATTTCCCTATTTTTAGTACACTATCATTTTGTTCGACACAATATCTTATAGACTGGTTTTCCTTCTTATTTGCATTATGAAGTTGACCCAATTGACTATGTATCTATTTTACCAGGTTAGATTATAGTACTAAGTTGACCTAGTCAACCCTATACATTTATTAGGTTATGGTTTTTCTAGTTTACAATACTAAGTTGACCCAGTCAAATTTGTACTCTAATTATTCTCTTGTCTATCCAACTTAGTTCTTTATTTTTCCTTACATTTTATTCATTTTTCTAAAATCATCATGAAGTCCCATATTAGAATCTTCTTGGATACCTAAATCCATTTAGATATTATATATGATATTCATTTCTCCCTCTCATTTCCTCCTAAGAGAACCCTCACTCTTGGAGTACCTCTTCCCCTCTTTCATTTGTGGATTATAACATGGTTCAAATCACATATCAAAATGAATTAGGTGGATATAATTCTTTTTATACCTATCAATACAATTCTCATCTTCAATATTTTCAACTTAATGTGTTAGCAATTGACATGAGTCTATATAATAATCCCACTAATAATCCACCTTCCAATAATCCTCCCCCTAATAACAATTTGGGGAGTTCTCCTATGAACACCAACCTGCCAATTGATATGACTCAATTTATTGCACAAGTCATATAACAAATGAACATAATGCAAACTGATAAAACCTCTCAAATGATGCAATTACAATGTCATTTGATAAATATGGATAATAAACCTCTGGCTTTCAATCCTCAATCTAATACAAATTTTATTCCTCCAGCTCCTAGAGATGCCTTGGGAAATGTTATTCCTCAACCTATCATGAATAACAAAATGCTTCAAAACATCCAAAATTATCCTTTAACTCCTTTCATTGTGTCCATTGATATTGGTAATATATCTACAACTATCAAGTATGGTGGGACTAAATATCGTGCATCCTTTCTCAAAGTCTTTGATAATGTTTAAAAAGAGTGGATACAAACTAATACTTTTGCCACAACTAAACTTTTAGTTAAAATTTTCATTGGAAATGTATTGGAATGGTATAACCAACTTCCATAATAGTCCATTTATAAACTAGAGGATTTAGTCAATCTTTTAGTTAAAGAGTTTCAATATAATGATCTTGCCAAAAATTGCCTTAGTCATTTCATCAATGCTAAGAAATCTCCCACTAAATCAGCTCATGATTTTATCAAAAGATGGAAATATCAAGCCCATAAAGCCAACCATAACATGACTGATGAAAATTTCTTTAAACTCTTTATAACCACTTTAACTCCTTCTCTTTCATATAAGGTTTGAACTTTTTCTCTCCAAATACTTAACGAAGCTCTTGACCAAGCTAAACATCAAGACTTTCTCATGAAGCAATTTGAATTTAATACCAAATTCCTTATAAGATGTTTCAAAACTTATACTAATTCTATCATTGATAATACTCCTCAAACCAAAATAAGAATTACCAAAGCTGATACTCCCCCATTTTCTCACATACCACTCACTGTCTAGTAAATAAAATAGTTTTTACTACCTCTAAACCCTTTACTTATCCTAATAATCCTTGTAAGTTGTATTACCCTAATCAATTTTATTGGTTTCATGCCAAAATTGGTCATTCCCATGAATCTTGTAGAGTTTTACTAATTTTTTTGTCTCCTATAGACTTGGTGATTCCTTTAATCATGAAACTATGATCAACCTTCATCATCAAGAGTACACTACTGCTTCTAAAAAATAACAATCTTCCAAATCTTCTTCTTCTAATAACCAAAAAAAAATTCCACAACTAATCCTCAATAAGATACCAAGGATTTTTGTGCTATTGATGCCAACTATGACCAATATAATAACAATTATTAATATGTTAACGCAACTAAGGTCAGTTATCATCTCAAACCAACTCACAAATATCCTATCATATAACCTAAGAAACCATATTTATAAGAACAACTTATCAAAGATACTAAAACCATTAATTTATCTTTGGAAACCCATGAAGAACCACCTCCTCCTTTTGAACCCCAAATAACTTCCATTCCTTCAAAATCTACCTTACCTTCCAAAACTTGCACATGTTCTTCTTCTAAATCCCATTAGATCTTTTTAGAAGAACTTAACTCCATGCTTTACAAGATTCCACTTATGGAGTTAGTTTGTACTTCCCCATATCATTGTAAGTTCCTTATACAATAGTTAAAAGAAATTGAAGATGCCTCTCCTATATATGAAGAACCACCCTCTATTGAGACTCAACCTATCAATGTGCATACCATTGAAACTATGTGTCATTCTTCTAAATCATCTATTGAATTTCTTAAAAAAGATGTGGTTAATAATGAAAACCTTTTTCATGATGATGATCCACCACTATTTATTAAAATATCCATTAATACTACCCTTATCCATAATTTTTTAGTTGTTAAAGGCTCTGGTATTAATTTGAAATATTTTTTGGCTCATCCAAAAAATTGGCTATAATAAGGATCATCTCGAGCAAGCCAACCTCACCTATTATGGATTTGATAAAACTAATCAAAATCTACTTGGTCATATTTGGCTTACCCTAATAATTATACCTAAGACTATTTGAATTAAACTTATGGTCTTTGATTTTCCCTTATCTTATAACATACTCCTCAATCTCCCTTGGATTCATATAATGAGGGCCATCTCCTCTTCTAATAGCCAATGCATCAAATTATTAAATAATGGCACATGGTATAATCATGTGGCTAATCCCAACCCTTGGAGTATTCAACTTCCTAATCCAACATATCAATATTGTATTCCTACCATTCCTACCATCAATAGTGTTCCCTTACATGAGTTCATCAACATCAATCCAAGCTTACAAGTCACTCTTGCTAATTTGGATGATGATGAACCTAATGAATTTAAACATACTTGTAACACTACAAAGATACCTCCATATATATGTTGGAAATATTTTCATTAATGTTAAAGGTCTACCATTTTTGGTGATAAAGGCCCCATTGCATTTAATGATGTTTGTAATTTTTATATCTTGGCTAATGTGAGTTAATATTTATTTAATATTAATGAATATATTTTTGGTAGCATATGAGACAAAATAAGGGCCCATGGAGAAGTCAAAGAGCCACAAGATAAAGACAAAATAAGGATGGGACAAATTTTCCCATGAAGAGTCATCTTGGGGGATTCCAAGAGTCACCAAGTGAAGACAAAAGAGGAAGGGCACAATTTCTTATGAAGGGACACTTTGAGGAATATGAAAAGTCACCAAAGTAAAGAAAAAATAGGGAAGTACATTTTGGCTCATGAAGGGTCACCACATGACTTTTAAAAGGCAAGGATATGAAGGGTCATACAATTTTGGCACCATTTTCCATGAGGACTGAAGGGTCACAAATGAGGAAGGCCAAAGGTCATTTGGAAAGCTATAAATAAAGGCTTGAGAAGCCATTTGTAATATAAACGAGAGAGGTTGATTTGATATTGTAATATCTAGCTTACAAGAGTAATTGTGAGAGATGAATATGATTTGTATTTGTTATATCTAGATTAGAAGAGCAAAGGTGAGAGAGAGGAAAGGGATGTTGTATTGAATTATCATTTGTTGAGATAGCAACATTGAGAGATAGGTGTGTGGTATACATAAAGGGGTTGGTAATCCTATGGGTTGGTGCTCACAAATTATTGTTGGGTTAGTTCTTGGCAAAGGAGTTAGTGCTCTTGTGGGTTGGTGTTCATGAATTGTTTCTGGGTTGGTGCTTGACAAAGGGTTTGGTGCTCCTGTGGGTTGGTGCTCACAAATTATTGTTGGGTTGGTGCTCGGCAAAGGGGTTGGTGCTCTTGTGGGTTGGTGCTCATGAATTATTGTTGGATTAGTGTTTGGTAAAGGGGTTAGTGCTCTTGTGGGTTGGTGCTCATGAATTGTTGTTGGGTTAGTACTCAACAAAGGGGTTGGTGCTCCTATGGGTTGGTGCTCATGAACTATTGCTAGGTTGGTGCTTGGCAAAGGGGTTGGTGCTCATGAATAGTTGATGGGTTGGTGCTCAGTAAAGAGGTTGGTGATCCTTCAAGTTGGTGCTTACAAATATTGTTTAGGTTGGTGCTCATTCATATACTTGAGATTGTTCTCCATGGTTTTTCACACATTGGGTTTCCATGTTATATCTGGTGTCTCTCTCTATCTTGTATGGTGTTTATTGTTTGAGTTTTATTGCATATCTTAAATGTTTGATTAAGTGGAATTTGGTTAAAGAAAAGATTTATAAGATATATGATATAATGATTCACCCCCCTCTCAGTATATCCCATGCTTAACAATATATCATAGTGGCTTCCTCCTTATTTATTACCTTGTGACCATATTATTCCTATCATTAATGAGATCACTAATTTCCCCCTCTATTTAATTATCATGAACCTTATTTACCAAAATATTCATTCACATGTAATGACTATGGGGTGGCCAAATTATTCTAAGTCCCTCTCATCATGTCTACATGCAAATTCAGTAACATTAGAATTTTACCTTTTGAAACTACCCCTAAATCTCAAGCATGTACCATTTCTCCAAACTATGATGATAAATAAATCATGTCCCAAACTCAATCTTGTGACTTGGATGTTTAATGTTATCAAAAAACTTTAGATCAAATACATGATTTTAACTGAGATGTCCATACCATTTCTAGGGATCATGAATTAGATCTCAAGTTTTATGTACCTCCTATTAATTTTCTACTTCTTTATATTCCTTAGGTGGTAAAATAAATCATACCTTATGTACCTCTAGAGATTCTTTAATATCCTCTACCACCTATATATCCTATCACTACATCTAATTATTCCCCTATCAAATAAACTAACAATATACCAATCCCTTCTGATCCATCTACCCCTCCTACCCCTAAGATTACACTAGATGCCAATGACATAAATGTTTGTCACATACATTCTAAATACGATCACCCTGGTAATGAAATTATCAATCTAAAAGTAGATGTTGAGCATTATGTTCCTCTTCTCACTCTTATTAGTGATGAATTTATTATTTAATTAATTCATGCCTGAGAACCTTAGCTTCCTTGACAACATCACAAACTTGGGAAATTAAAAAATAAAGCCCCTTATTTCAACAACTTCATTGCAAGTATTGACCCTAAATCTAATCCAATTTATTGTTTACCAAATGTACCATACCATTTCTAATATGGAAATTTTATTCTTATCAAATAAACTACTCTCATTGAATATGGTATTCCATCATGCCCTTGACCAATTATAACTTCTCTCTAACTTTCACCTACTGAACATGATAACTTTAGTTTATTTTTTGATAAATATCACAAGATCTTGACCTGGTCCTATGAGGAAATGCTTTTTATTGACCCTAGAATTGTGGTGCATAATATCATCACTTATTCACATGCCAAACCTGTGCATAAAAATAAAGGGAAATTTCCACCCAAAGTTTCCACCTTATGTCATAAATAAATTATCAAAATTCTCAATGCTAAGTTTATCAAACTAGTGGACTATTTTGAATGGGTTTATATCATAGTCCCTATTTGGAAAAAAGTTACCATGGCCATCTACATCTACATTTATTTCCATAATCTTAATCTTGCTTGTCCCAAGGACAATTTCCCTCTACCTTCAATAGATGTCATTACCAATTCCATAGTTGGTTATGAAATGTTGTCTCTTATGGATGGCTTCTTAGGCTATAATAAAATTCACATTACTCTTGAGGACCAACATATGACCACTTTCACCATAGAATGGGGCACCTATTGTTATGTTAAAATGCCCTTCAAACTCAAAAATGTTGGAGCCTCTTATCAACAAGCAATGATTCATATCTTTCATGATATTATCAAAAAAATTATAAAAAAAACATATTTGGATGACCTCATTTATAAATCTAAATGTTGTAATACTCATATTTCTGATCTTACCATCATATCCAACCATCTTCTTAAATATAAAGTTAGACTAGATCCTTACAAATGTGTCTTCGGTGTCACATCTAGAAAACTATTAGGATTCTTAGTCTCTCTCCACAAAATTGATGTTGACCCTATTAATATTAATTCTATCATTAGCATGCCCATACCTTGATCCATCTTGGATATTTGCACTTATATCAGTAAATTTGGGGAAATTAGATGATTTGTCCCATTCCTTGAAATGGTTTATTGTACCCACTCTATCAATTTTATTCTTAAGAAAGGTATGCTTTAGAATGGATAGATCCATGTCAAAAAAAAATTGATAGTATGAAAGAATCATTACTTCACCCACCTACACTCCATCCTCTTTCAAATGATCATCATTTAATCCTATATACCTTTTCCACACCCATATCATTTGGGGAAATGCTTGCCCAATAAGATGATATTATAATAGAATATGCCATCTACTATACCAGCTGAGGCCTCATTGATTATGAGAAATGTTACACAAAATTCAATTGTGATTGCCTCGCCATATATTTTGTAGCTAAAAAACTTTGACATTATATGCTTTATCAAACCATTCAAGTTATCATTCATTTTGATCCCTTTTGTCACTTATTCTCCAAAACCTTTCTTCCTAGAGATAAAATTGGCAAGTGGATGTTCCTTCTCATGGATTTTGATCTTTGAATTATTACTCAAAAAGTTCTTAAAGGACAAATAATAGCTAATCAACTTGTCATAGCTCTTGTGTCTACTACTAATCACCTTCAAGATAGTCTTTTCAATGACAATATTCTCTATATTGAAGGTCTCAACCAAGTTATATCTCTTAAATATTACTTCCATAACTTCACTACTGATCTTAAAATAATTAATCTCGATGAATCCACTATCCTTCCCAACACTACTAAACCAAAAGTAGTTATCAAATAACTTTCTAAAATTAATGTCAATTTATACAAGGATACTTGGACCCTTCATTTAGATGGTGCTAAATGCCTTTAAGGAGCTAGGGCAGGTTGTATTATTATAAGCCCACTTAGAAAAATCATCCCTTTAGATTTTTGATTAAAATTTGACATCACTAACAACATAGAAGAGTATGAAGCTTTAATATTAGGCATGAGAGCTATATTATTTATTTAGATATCCAATACCTACATGCTTTAGGTGATTACTAGCTCATTTTTCACCAAGTCAATGGTGATTAGTAGTACAAAAAATCTCATTTCTTATCATAAAATTGCAACTAATCTAGCCAAAAATTTCATTTCTTTAACCATTGAGCATATCCCTTAAGATCAAAATTCTATTGATAATTCCCTTACTTCTTCAACATCTCTTTTTCATCCACACCATGTTCTTATTAATCCTACTTTTATTATCCAAATAAGAAAAACTTTATCTTCTACTCAACCACATGATTCACTTATCAACCACATTAAGGCTATCACCATTTGACAAAGCCCATGGTACAAAGATATCATTCAATTTTTGGCACATCGAAGTTATCTTCCCAACTTAGATTCTCATGAAAAGACTCGCATTCACAAATAAGATTTTAAGTATGTATTTCAATATAACATCCTATATTATCAAAATGCTGAAGGCACCTTGCTATGATATGTTATGCAAGATAAGGTTCTTCCTCTTCTTGAATAAGAACATGGGGGAATTTATGGTGGCCACTATAGTGAACATGCTATATCCCAAAAATGCTTATATATGAGATAATTTTGGCCCACTCTTGAAAAGGTTACCATTGAATTTTATAAAAAGTGTAGTCCTTACTAGCTTTATGATGATTTAATTCATTCACCTCTAGCCAAGCTTAAAAATATAGAATTTCCTTGTGCATTTTCTATGTGGGGATTAAATCTCATAGGCAAACTAACTAGATCTCAAGATGGGCATGCCTTTATAATAATATCCATAGAATATTTTACCAAATGGGTCAAGGCTATGCCCCTTGTTAATGTCACCAGTACCACCATCTCCAAGTTCATCCTTAATTAAATCATTTTCCACTTTGGTTTCCCTCATACTATAATAAAAGACAATGGTGGTAATTTCAATAACAAAAATATCAAATAACTCTATATGCATCTAAATTTTCTTGCTTACATTATTATCACTAATACTCCTTTTAGTTGACACTAATTCCACTCATCTCATTTATTCAAATTTATCCCACTAATTTATCCCCTCTTCCTAGTCCATTTATCTAGTATCCCCATTCAATAATTCTTCATTCACTATCCTTAGTTCTATCCCATCTCATCTTTAATTCTTATAAATCCCCATTATCTCCATCCTAATCATACTTATCTAATATTTAGGAATTTAAAATTCCCATTGGCCCAATTCCTATCTTATGCCTAGGCTATCCTACACCCCTAGTCCATAATTACCTACCTAATCCCTATCTAATCCCATTCCTAAGCCTAATTAATCTTTAAGAGGATTATAGAATTGGAGGATTCTATAATCCTCTCTATTCTTACCCTTCCTCTCTATAATCCTCCTCTAAATCTAGAGGCTTCCAAGGAATTTAAAATTCCTTAGATAATTCCCATCCTTTAATCTACTCAAACCAAATTTAAACCTCAACCATTGATTATTATCTCTATCTATTTAAACAACTTACTTCCTCCATGGAAATCCATTTCCAAATAGTCATTGCATCCAACATCCAACATCTTTGATCAAGCAACATCACTATGTCAAATCTAAGTCTTAAGGTAATCCTCATCCAAAACCTTTTATTTTTATTATATTTAATCATGGTTTAGAGTACATAACTTTAGGATTATAATGTTATTTTGAATTCTTGAATTCATCTATCACATTAGGTTATAATGGCTCTAGAATTTAATTAGGTAGTTTGATATTTGATTTGATTGAATTACATAATTCAGTCTATTAGAGATCAAAATAATCTAAATTTTGGTGACCATGATGGAAGCATCCCTCCCAAACTAACAATTTTGCATCCAAGTGGTGTTTTACTAGATTTTAGGATCAATTAGACAAGCAAAATCTTGGATTTTTGAAAAAAATTCATGTGCAAGTGTAATTCATAGTTTTACACTAGTATTTGTGAATTTGACCTATGTAGACATGAATTTGTCCCATGAGTTGTGATTTTGAGCTAACCACCTATTTATCCACTAACCATTTGTCTAGTCATGTAAGTTTTTGGCCCTTCCAAAATACCACAAATCATAAATTTTAACTTTGTCTATCAAGTTATGACTTTGCCTATTGAATAGAGATTTTATCTGACTATTAACGATTTATTTTGTATGTTATTGACAAAACTAAAACTTCAAGAGTCATAACTTTATCTTGCTAGTTAGGTTTTTTACTTCTTAGTCATGATTTTATAAGTCTATAGGGAAAGCATCAAATATTTTATTTTATCCATTAGCTATCATTTTCTCTAACCACCATGTGCATTCTAATGTTGAGGATCAATATTCTAACCTTTTATGTGTAGGACCCAATGTTTTGCTTATATTTACATCATTTTGAGGAATTTTTGACTAACCACATTTTCTAAACTAGATTTCATTCATGTTAGTTTTTTTTGTGTGGTTTTGTAGGAGGAAGGCAAAGGAAGGAGGAATCATCTAAAGACAAACATAAACATATAACTTTCTTATCATTTTACCAACCTTCTACAAAACCATAGATCCCAAAAAATTTAGAGTCGCGATATTGATCTATGGAATCATGGTCTTGAAGGGTGAATATTGATTTCATAGTTTTAATTTAATTTTGTCTAATTTTGGTATTTTGTCTATTGATTATTCTCCTTAGATCTATAAGGTAGAGTGAGAATCATGTTTAATTAAGCACACACCTTTTTATTATCATAATCTTGATCACTTTTTGAATGTCTATTTATAAAAATACATCATAAATATATTTTTTAATCTATCTTATTTATCTATAAACAATCATCTTTAGGCATCTGAACCATTTTTCATATTTGTATAGGCTTCTATTTCTGTTAATTGATCTAAATATAGAGGTTTTATCATTTATAACAAAACCAAAACTATCAATTTATAACAAATAGCTATATTGTTAGTTTTAGTCATGGTTTTGTATCTAAATATCACAGTTTTATATGTTAACCATCATGGTTAGCTAACTTTTGTAAAATTACATCTCATAACTTGAGGTGTTTTCCCCCCAGTTATGACTTTACACTTTTTGGTTGTGATATTACACTGTGTAGTCATGATTTTGCACTAAATTTTGCCTTCAATTTGGTCTTTTTAAGTGTATTTTAAGTCATTTTTGGTAAATTTTAAGTCATTCCATTCCTCCTGTAAGGCCCAAATTACCTTTAGTAGTGGGGGCTCCACCCCTCAACCCCACCCTATACCATAATAGGGGGAACACCAGGGGTGCTTCCCCCATAACCCATAAGGGGATCTGCTCCTTAACCCCACAAGGGGTGCTACCTCTTAACCCCACTAAGGGATGTCACCCTTAGACCCCCACATCATGGCCCACTAATCTAAAGGAGAAAGCCAAATCATGATTTTTAGGTTGTTTCTATTAAGGCATATTGGATTAATATCTTTTTCTTGCAGGGGTAAACCTAAAGGCTATTTTTTTTGTTTAAAATATTATCTTACAAGGTGTATTTTGGGTCTAACATTTTTTCTTGTAGGTTTCCCCTTAATATTGTCCATCAAAAATTACTAATCATTATCTTGCGAGTGGTCCATTTAAAATTTTGAAATCAAAACTACTAACCATGTGCTTACAATTCAACTATCAAAGATTCTTATTGGCATTTTGAAAATAATTTTTAATCATCACTTTTATCTTGTATATATCACTTTTTGTTATCTTGTCATGTGTGTATATCTTTACCTTGCATATGCTTGTATTTATTCTTATAAATATAGTCACATTTTAATCATAATCAATTAATTAATATTGTTCTTGATTTTTCACATCTTAAGGGCTATGATTGGTGTATGCTCTCCCCCTTGCATCCTAAAAGCAATTCCCAAGGTATCAAAAACTGCCTATAAACCCTATATCCTTTTTATTTATTAGGGGGATAGTGATCATGGATTTCACCATCACACACTACTCTAAACTCCATGTTTCAATGGAGTATAAATATCAAGGACAATTATCATTAAGCTTAGCAATTGACCCCATATAGGTCATCCATGAATGGGAAGAGTTAAATCTCTAAACTAGGCATTAGATAACACCCTATATAGACTTGGGCCCCACTGTACCTTTATGTATATAGGGGATGCCCTTAGAGATCCAATTCAACCTAAAATATGGCCTTTTATATATAATTGGTGTACCACTACAGGAGTCAGTATTAGTTCTAATGTATCCATTGAGTGTGAGTGAGGTTAAGAGGGTTTGTTTGATACTATAATGGGCCACTAGCCTATAACCTCACCCATGAAGCCATTGTATGGTATGAGCATTAAGTTACACACCCATTAGTTTACTAATAATGGGTTTTTAACTTTATTATTTGGGTGTGTGTTGTGTTATATCCATGTTATTTAAGAGTTGAGTTATCCTTCACCTAAACCTTACATAACCATTTAGGTCTTTGCATAATCCATCATCTCGTATATAATTGTCTCATCATTTTATCATCATCCTCTTGTACATACCATCTCGTATATCCTTACATTATCCTATCTCCCATCTTGTCTTCATCACGTAATGATCTAGTTATATCCACCCATCCTTAGTCATAACCTTATTACCTACATACCCCAATCCATCTTACATCCTTACCCAAGTCTACATCATTAACTACTTGTCTCCACATAGTCACTTCATCCATTCCTAGTTTAATCATATCCCCCCATCAACATCTTGTATATCCTTATCTCACCCTCTTGTACATATATTTATTCTCTTTCTACATCCTTCTAGTCATATCCCATCCTAGTCTCCCACATCATCGATCATACCCCATCACATACCCTAATCACATATCAACCACATCAAGTCCCTCCTAGCTAATCATTACTCATCTAGTCTAACCTCATCCTCATCTTATCTTAGTTTTTTAAAGTCTAAACTATCCCCATATTGTATTATTACCCCTTCATCATTTCATCATGCTTGTCCTTGTCCCATCCTCCCCATCACCTACATCTTTTCTTATACATCCTTATCTCAATCACCCTCTTGTACATACTTTATACATCTTTCTAGTCACATCCTATCATTAGACCCTACCCATCACTTACATATCCTAAATCATATATCATCCACATCTTGTCACTTATCTTGACCTTGTCTTCATCCTATTATAGTCTAATCATTTCCACTCATCATTGATCATCCCCCTCACCTACATATTCCAATCATCATATTATATATCCTTGTCTTACCCTCTTGTACATATCATTATTCTCTTATACATCATTTTATCCCATCTTATAATTATAAGCACTCATTGTTATTCACACCCCCATCACCAATATCTCATCTTATGCATCCTATACATCATCTTGTACATACTATCCTTTTATCTTACCCTCATCTTATTCTAGACATTATCCACCCTCATCTTAATCCACATCCCCATCACCTACATCTTGTCTTGTACATTCTTATCTTGTTACTTATATATACCTTTTGTTCTCATACACATCCTTTTAGTCATATCCTATCCTAACCCCACCCATCATTGGTCATCCTCTCATCACGTACATATCATAATCACATCATATCTCATCCACATCTTGTCTTAAGTCCATACAACACCACTTGTCTTGACCTTGTTTTCATCACCTATCAAATTTAATCTCATCCTATCTTATCCTAATTAGCTTTTTAGGTCATATATGGGTCTAAAACATCCTCATCATTATCCTTAATCATTTCATCATCACCTATAATCATAACTTTTCCTTGTCCCATTATCCTATCACCTTCATCACATAATCATACTCCATCCCATCTTGATAAAATTAGTCCAAGGTCTTGAGCTAGTCTTTGTATTCATCTAAATCATCCTATCATTCTAGTTTCATATCATTCATCATTTGGTCAAATCCTATACATAGTCAATATCTTGCTTACATCTTATCATTTTGTTAGTTTCAATCTAGAAAACCATTAATAATTAATCTAATCATATCTAGTCAAATCATCTTGCCTATTCATAACTAGCACCCATCACTCATCATCTTGTTAGTTTGAATCTAGGCACCCATAAAATCTATAATCCTTTTACTAGCTTGACAACTAGACATTGTTGATATGTAGCTATCACCTATTGTACTATCAATTTGATATTTGATATTAAAACCATACTTAATCCTTAGCTTCCCTCTCATCATCAATATGTTATCATCCATCCCCCATAGAGTTAGACACTAATTTCATAGACCAGTACATAATTACCAATAAGGATGAGATACTACTATGGCTTATTCTAATGTGTGTCCCACTTCTTAAAGGTATTGATCCCCTTGAACTCATTTTACCTCCCATCCAAGCCCCTTCATGTGAGTCCCATACTAATCCTCCACCCACTATCCATAAACCATCAACTTCCCATTACCATACTAATAAGGTAATCCAATCTTGGAGATGATGTCTACTACTAGTCCATCTACCTAGTCATATCAATAACCATCTGATCCAACTCTTCCACATCAAAGTCACAAAGTGCAGAGAGTACTTATACTCCCCTTCTTATGTCCTTGGAAGCACTTTTCAAACAACTTGTCACTGCTAACATGATGTTCTATCCACCCATATGACATATTGATCCCATTAAGCCTAATCCCTCTTAGCATAAAGCTAATAAATATTGTGTATATAACCAAACTTGGGGGCATACCATTAATTTATGTCATGTTTTATAAGACTATCTAAGACCTCATCAACCATGGTAACATAATAATCAATGATGAACTAGATGAGGCTCCATCTCTAGGTGCACAAAAAGAAGAATACCAATATTCCATTCCCAATCAAGCCCTTCCCATTCTAAGCCAAGGTCAAGACACCAAACCCCTCCTCTATGATCCCCCAATCTTTGACAAATCCTCCATTCAAGATGAGTTTATTACCCATAATCCTAGTCTTTCCATCTCTTATAACTCCTTCTATGGGTATATCATCCATCCACCATCTCCCTTTCCATTATCACATCAAATACCCCTTATTGAGAGGTCAATTTTGGATAATGCATCTTATGATATCAACATTTCATCTTTCCCATTAGATCTAACACAAGTTTTATCATTAGAAAGATCATTTTTAACACCAATATCTAAATCAGATTCCTCACCAAAAACATCATCCCACATCAATGTTGATAATGCCTATCCTTTTGAGGATAAAACTAATCCAGGTACCTCCAATACATCACCAAGCATACATTTGGATCCTAATTAGGATGATGAAGTCATAACAAATTTCTTATAATATTTATATATGGAAGATTATTAGAGTGAATCTGATCCTATTTTGGATGTGTCCACTACAACTAGTCCTCATGATACTTTTGCTAATTTTGAGGAGATTTTATCTAATGTCAAAACTTCATCTCCTAGGAACCCTTATGAATATTATTCTTCCCCATCACCACTCATTATGGCCTCACCACCACCTTCATCGATCATGGAATGTTTTCTCCCCATTGATGATTATTTAATCACCTCCCTTCATAGGGATGAACATGAACATGAACATACATCATTGGAATTTTACTTGAGTAATACAATGTGTGCCACAAATACAAAGGTGTAAGACCAAATTAAAAAATCATTCCATAATAATCAAATTATATTTGATACTAACAGTCAAAATCAAGAAGATTCCAATCATCAACCTAATCCAAAAATGTTTTCTCCTAGTGAAGCCCAATATCTAACACTAGGGGACTATCAAAGTCAAAATAATCATTGTATATCAAGTCAAAAATAATTATCCCTTGGTGAAACCCAAAATTAGGCACTAGGGGGTAGTTAAATTCAACTCCCATCTCAAAATCAAAATGATGTCAAAAGCAATATAAATATGGCTGATTATCCATCAAGTGACCAAATAAAAGATGAATCACAAATTCAAAGTGTCTTGGATATCCTTCATTCTTTTATCAATTGAAACCAATCAAATGAAGCATGTCCCACATCTCCAAAAATATATGCAACTGCTAGACATAATCCTCCATCCTCCATTACTCCATCCTATCACAATCCTATCATTAATTTTATTCCTAATCCTCCACCACCCATCATACCATCTATCATCCATCCAATTCCCATAACTATCCATCAATATCTAATCACATACATAACTCCCATCACCCTCCCAAGTAGTATTGTCTCTCTTAGGGGAAATAAAATCACCTAGTCTATATATATGGAGGGGTCTCCATCAAGTATCAATGAAGGTCACATGGATCCCAACACATTCATAAATGAAAACATGATCTTATAATCATCTTTCTCTAGAAATGGTGTTGGTTAAATATCAAATCCAATATAAATAATCATTCATCTCACCCCACCTCCAGTAAATTGAGATTCCCAATAAAGTGAAATAAAAATCATTCATCTAATGGTGAAAACTAGTCTTTTGGCACCTTGTGCAAGTAACATGATGAAAACCAATTTATGGAATCATGGTAGAATAATGTATTATCTACATTTTAACTTAAAACTTAGGGTCAAAATCCATTTATCCTCATCAATCCATCCCTTGTCCATCCCCTCCATCTATTCTTCCTATCCATATCACCCATCCATGTATATCTTCTCCCTTGGTCTAACCCATCATCTTCCATCATGTAATCCACCATGTCTCTCATTCCTTCCTATATTTACCTTTTTAAATAATTGGAAGGTGTCTTGATACATGTTCTCACATCATCCCAATAAATCATCCAATGGACATGGGCAACTAAACATCTAGTTCCTTCATGATGTAGTCATTGAAAATCCCTAGTCCATTCCTCCTTGGTCCCCATCACCCTAATCCTTTTTTCATCCCATCCATCCTTATCATAGTTTCTAAGATTGTTATTCCATTTAATAGTAACCCCATTTGAATAATGTATATACATATTCAAAAAATACCCTAAAATTTTGAAATATGTCTAAAACCCTAAAAAATTGAAAATTTAAAAAAGCTAAAAATAGTCACTTGTGTCTTATCTTATGCTTAATTCCCTAGTCATATCATTCTCCATCCATCTCATATTTTCCCATCTTTGGATACCACATTATATCTTGGAACCAACTCATAATGGTCACCCATCTCCCCATACCATCCTCATCATTTTGACTATGTTATAAACATGCTTCACCTTGTCACAAATTTTAATTTGGCACCCATCACTATCCTTATCAATGAATTTTCATACCTAATACCCATCCAATCATTAATTTGATAATATGAAAGGTAATTGATCCCATCACCATCCCTATCACTACATCTTCATACCTAATACCCATCAAATCACTTATTTGCTAGTATGGAGGGTATTTGATCCCATTATTATCTCATCTTCTTGCTATATTAGACTCTTGCAAGGCCTTATCTATTGGTAATCCTTGTTCATCACTTTTATACATCACCATCCTTGGCCACTTTTTAATTTGATTTATAGACTAAATAAGTATTCAAAGACTTTTCCCATCCTCTATCTTTATATCCTCAACTAGGGAAAATTTCTTAGCCTAATCCTAATCATGATCACCCTATCCAAATCCAAGTCTATCCTAAGTCCATAATCACATCATGATCATCCAACCCATCACCTAATCGCTCATCCCATCATTAGACAAGACATTAGGAAACTACATGTAGACACTTGTGTGTGTTACTTTTTTATTCTATTTTCCTTATTGGCGTGTCTTTTTATCATGTATATATCTTGGTTGTCCTTTTTACTATTTGTTAATGAATATGGATGTTATGAGGACACTAAAAGTGCCTTCAAGGATACAATGTTTGACAATTTTCCATGCACTTTGACACAACATCCTCTTGGTGATGTTCATATTAGAGGGCATACTATCAAATTCCTTATTTAATGGATTGCTTAGACAATGATGATTTTTATGACATTTTTGATGGATTGATCATCTACACTCTCATCACTTATCTAATCATATAATCATCCTTATTCCCATCACTAATCCAATACTCTTGACCCATCCAACTAACATCCAATATATTATCCTCATCATCTAATTCATATACTTTAATGACTAACATCATCATCTAATCACTAATATTCATCATCATCATTATCTATATCCATCAATTATCATTTATACCCAAGTCAAAACTACATCAGTCTGAGGTCTTTATAGACTATGTAGGTAGCACTTGGCCACTTTTATAGTGCCTAAGAATAGTTTAACCACTCTTTCCTCTTCCCCTATCATTTTAAATCATCATCTTTTCATATTTCATCAATCCAAACCATGAGATATAGTATCAATCTATTGATTAATCACCATCCTCACAATCACCTCCTTAATCTCTTCATCAATCACCCACACCTCTCAATTAGGCCCAAAAAATATACCATCCATCTTTTCTCCCAATCATTGATTAACCAATCAATCAATTATCACTCCCTTACATATGTCTTTACTATGGGAATCATCATTAATCACATTATGGCTCATTGATTTGATGCAATGTAATACAATCCTTCTTCCCTATCTTTTGGTCACTCAATCATATTATTTATTCTCTATCATCACCTACATTATATTGATTTATTTAGCCTTGAGATACACCCATAATTAATATTATCAAATTAGTCTTATCCTATCCTATGTCTCTCCCTTTCATGTGTAATTTTTTAGGATACATCTAAATCTTGTGTCCTTTTTAATCCTATCATCATCATGTTGCAGTTGATTCCCCCTTGGGATGTGTTAACAACCATGAAACCCATCATCTCTACTCCTTGTGAATGTGTCTTTACCAGGGGTATCATCAATTTGTAATTGATTGCTCATGTTAGATTCATCTTATTCATCCCTTATCTCACATCTTATATCCCATCCCCTCATATACCTATGGCATCCCACCCTTTTTTTATTCTTTTGAGTGGCCATATGTCTCATTCTTCCTCGTATGTCCCCTCTAAGGGGTATCATATTTACTAACATCACATTTACTAACATTCATCAATGACATGTTTTTTCTTTGAAAGACCATTAATCATTCCACTCATAATTCCCTTTCAAAGAGGGGGAAAATATATGCATCTAAATTTTCTTTCTTACATTACTATCACTAATACTCCTATTAGTCGACACTAATTCTGGTCATCTCATTTATTCTTATTTATCCCACTAATTTATCACCTCTTCCTAGTCCATTTATCTAGTATACCCTTCAGTAATTATTCATTAACTATCCATAGTTCTATCCCATCTCATCATTAATTTTGATAAATCCCCATCATCCCCATCCTAATCACACTTATCTATTATTTTGGAATTTTAAATTCCCAATCACCCACATTCTAGCCTATGCCTAGGCTATCCTACACCCCTAGTCCCTAATTACCTACCTTATCCCTACCTAATCCCATCCCTAAGCATAATTAATCCCTAAGAGGATTCTATAATCCTATCTATTCCTACTCTTCCTCTCTAGAAGTCTCTAAATATAGAGGATTCCAAGGAATTTAAAATTCCTTAGATAATTCCCATCCTTTTATCTCCTCAAAACAACTTCAAACCTCAACCATTGATTATTCTCTCATCTATCTATTTAAACAACTCACTTCCTCCATGGAATCCATCTATCATTCTCATATCAAATCCATGTCCAAGTATTCATTCAATCCAATGACCAACATCTTTGATCAAGCAACATCACTATTTAAAATTTGAGTCTTAAGGTAATCCTCATCCAAATCCTTTTATTTTGATTTTGTTTAATCATGATTTGGAGCTCATTGATTTAGGATTATAATGTTATTTTTAATGGTTAAATTCATCTATCACATTATGTTATAATGGCACTATAATTTAATTAGGTAGTTTGATATTTGAGTTGATTGAATTTCATAATTTAGTCTATTAGAGATCAAAAATAATCTACAAAATTTGTACTAGATTTAAAATTAATCATAAATTTTCCATACCCTATCATCCACAATGTAATGGCTAAGTTGAGGACACCAACAAAATTATTAATAAAATTCTCAAAAAAAACAATTCTTAAAACCCACATAGATTAGCACCTTTATCTCTATCCTACTCTTTGGGCCTATCATACTATCATACGTATTTCCATTGGGGCAACGCCATTATTTGTAGTCTATGGTTCTGAATCAGTCTTTCCATTAGAATTTTAGATTCCATCTCTTTTTATATCTCTTCATGGTGTCATACCTAATGAATAATTATGTGAAGCTCACCTTCATACTCTTGATCTTCTTGATGAACACTAAATTTATGCTTTGCAACACAATGGACAATATGAGGTTCGTATTACCAAACAACATAACAAACATGTTATTTTTTACACATTAAATGTTATTTATCTTATCCTTAAATTAGATTACACTCATGAAAAATAAGGTAAATATGTCCAAAAATGTTGGGTACCCTATTTAGTCAAAGATATTCTTGGTCCAAGTACCTATTGCCTTCAAACCAATGAAGGTCATATTTTCAAAGAGCCCACCAACTCATTATTTTTGAAGAAGTATTTTACCTAATACTTCCCTTATTTTTCATGATTTATGTATGTTATATATCTAACACTTTTTATAAGATACTAACATGGGCCTCACCTTTTGTAGCAATTCTCTCTTTCCACATACCTTAGTCCTTACTTTTGGTCTTTTGGTTTCCCTTTTTCTCATGAGTTTCATTTTAAAACCATGGATAAGAACTGGTCTTCCTCATGATGTAATTTTATCCTATTTATTTTCATACTCTTGACACACTTTTTGACACCCCTTGGGTTTCTCATTTGTGAGTTGCAATGTAAGACCATGGATAGGACTTGGCCTTCTTCACAAATACCATATTTTTCTTACCTCAATTATTTCTACATGCTTTTTGTCACCCTCATGGGTTTTTCTATTATGAGTTTTAGTGTAAGACCATGGATAAGACATGGACTTCCTCATAAAATCACCATATTTTCATTCCTTTTTATAGAATGTGTTATACAATGGTTATGCATTTTTTTTATCCTTATTCTAAGCTTTAGATTTTACTTTTTTTATATATATAAAATTTACAAAATAATGTGTTATCATGTTTTACTCCATTTACATCATTATTATGATAATGAATCACACTTTTCTATCATTGATTCCCTTTTTCACCCTTTGTCACATTTTTTATGATTTGAAGTAATTCAAATTGTTTCATGTTTCATTACTCTTGATTTACTTTCCTTTTACTCCACATTAGAGAACAAAATTTCAAATTCAAGAAATCACTTTTATTTTACCTAAATTTATGAGACTCTTAGACACCATGCTCTTTGAGTTCTCTATCTTAGCAACTAGGTCCCAAAGTTTTCAAATGAAAGTCATCTTTAGTACCCATGTTTGGTTTTCCAAATATGTATGGAGGACGAATAAAAAAATCCATCAAGGAAGTTAAAATAAAAATCATTTGAAACAAAAGGAAATGATATACAAAATTCAACATACAAATCTTAAAATTAAAAATCACACCAAAATACATGATTACAAGCACATCTTTTATCTCCAATTAAAGCTCAAACACCATAATTGGCCTCACAATAGAGCCACCATACATTGGGGTGTGGTAGGATAGTAGATTAGAATAAGAGAATTCAACAAACTCTATGATGATACCTAATTTCTCACATAAGTACCAAATATTTTTAATATACTGATGACTTTGTAAGGGATCTTAAGGAATGAGGAACATGTTATGGGAAGGTAGGTCATTTTAGTTTTCATACATATATCCTTCATGGGATGATCTAAATACTTCATTTAATGACCTAAGATTTGTGTGGCTAAGAGAATTTATTTAGAGTCCTTAATGTTGATAGTCCTTTTGTTTTGACAAGCCTAATTTGAGTGTCTTGACTTCGATAAAGAGTTCCTCTACCTTGATTTTTCCTTCATTCTCAACACCACCTATTTTATTTCCTCCCTTGACAGATGAATTATGATTATAAATCTATTTTACCTCTTCTATACTTCTTTTTTCTTCATATATTACAAAATATAATAGCACTACTTTATTTTAGTTTTATCTATCCTTAGATAAAAATAACATGCTTGAGCAACTATGGATTACTTTATTTACACCATGGCTCTACATTTATACATATACCCTAATTTATTTTACAATTTGTCATTATTATACCACCCTTTTTATGGACACTTGAGTACATTTTTACTTTTATACACCTTTTTCCATTATTGAGTGAGGTTGGCTTGTTACGTCTCACTCATCAATATTTTTTCCCCTTTTTATGCACCTTTTTCCATTGATGATTAAGGATTGTTACTACTCACTCATCAATGTTTTTTTACCATTTTTACTTGTCCATTTTTGTTTAAGTAAGGATTGTTACTTATTCTATATTGATGTTTTATTACCATCATTTTGACATGTATACTTGGTTTGATTTGGTGATTTTTCATTTCTTACTTAAGGTTTACTTGTTTGATTTTTGGGTCTTTAATATCCATGGTCTTTTTGGTTACCTGATTTACCCTAAAATTTTGACTTGATCATTTGGTCTAACATATCACTTATCACCCTAAATTTGAAAATTTCTAAGTATGTCCCATCCACATAACACCAATTATCTTGGCTTTCTTACATTTTTCTATTTTTTCTCTTTAGTTTTGTATTATTGGGGTTATCAAAAGTAGTCTTTATGCCCTCCATAATCAAAAATGAAAACATAATAGAAAACCATCCAAAAATAAAGGTAAGTTAAGGTACACACATATTTTAATTTTTTATTTATTTCCCTTTTAGTCATTTAATTTTATTTATTTTTTCTTTAAAATACTGTAACTTTTTTTAGCCTCAATGTTGTGTTACTATGTTCTTTCTTGAAGCATCATCCCCTATTGCACCTGAGTGACACGTGATAAGATTTGAGTGGGGTGTATATATACACATAATATTTTCAAAATTTATCAATTATTGATGATTTATATCTTATATAAACCCATCGAGTCCCAATCTCTCTGAGTACACACCCTAAGGGGTGCATTGGTAAAGGATGGGTAGGACATTAGTGCTTTATAGGATTGTTGTCCCTTATTTCCAATTATTACCAATCCAACCAGATCCTAAAAAACATTCCCCTAAGCTATTACTCCTATTTTTCACATTCTTCTAGTCTTTTACTACCTTTTATACCCATTTTCCTAACCTAAAGCCTCTTTCGATAGTTTACATGAGTAGGTAAATTGGATCAACTTTGTACTCTTATTAGTAAAATGTATTTAAGGTCTAGGTCAGAACTTATTTTTCCCCCATGCATTTATTTGCCTCTTTGACATTTTAATATGTCATCCTTTGTTGTATGTTAACATTTTAATGTGTCATTTCTTGATTTTGTGAACATTTGACTGAGTTACATCCCTTTGTTTGTGTGGAATTTAAACATGCCTCTTATTTGAAGTCTCCTTGGATCATTGTATTTTAATTTAATTTTGATTTCTCTTATGTGTGAGATTGATTGATTCATAATATTTTACTATTAATAATTATATTTTTCCATGATTCACATCATGCATATTACCTGCACATGTGATCACATTCTTCATGCTTCAATGATATATCTACCTAAACATGTTTCTCATATATGTCACATGATACATTCATAGTTTACATGAGTATATTATTATTTTGAGGTAAGGTAACTACCATTTTATACTTTCCATAACCTCAAAATAGGTCAAGTAAATGTATAAAGGAAAATTATAAGCAACCAACATGAACATATCATACTAGTCCTTGGATATATGCCTTAAAAAAACATTAATTACATAGAATATTAAGTACATTGAGAATGATATGATCATGGATAAATAAAAATTTAAGTACATAATATCAAACATGATAATATAAATTTACCATATAATGATATAACATAGATGTATTGTGATCAAATAAGTACATACCCAATGTTCATATGACATGAGTAGAGAGAAGGCCAACATTTGAAAGTCCATAGATCATATATATGTGTATACCACAATCACACTCACAATCTATGTGAAACACGTGTGCATATAAATAAATGATATTCTATCCACTAACATGGAACTAACAACATAGGTGACAATGAGCTAATAAAACATGTAAATGCTAAAAAAAATTGGATTTTAATTTTTTTAATTTTTTGGTAGTTTTGGAATATTCCACTTGAAACCCTAATTATATCCTTTACATTATTTTAATCATGGATTTATAAGTTTAAATGGTTCACATCATGTTATTAATCATGATTTACATGATCAATAGAATAACCCTTACTATCATTTAGAATATGGATCAATTTGCCTTCATGATGAAAAGATATACCTTGTTGATTTTGGTCAATTTTTGCTTCTATTTGATGTAACCAAATAGTGCCCAATGTAAATGCATATGCAGATTTTTGTGGAATAACTCAAACCCATGTTTGAATCACTTTTAGACCATAATCAATTTTTAATGTTATGTTTAAAAATGAGTCTTTCCAACCTCCTTTCATTTCTAATTATGTTAAACCAAGACAAGATGTTGTAAACATCTTACATTATAAGTAGGTTTTGTTTATGTAGGATCAATATGGTTATGACAAAATTAAACACCACCCATTAATAACATGATTTTTAAATCTTGTTTTCATGGATTATTTTTGGGTTGCTCAATTTGGGGTGTTTCCATAGGATGTGGACCTTGCATTGGTCCCATATTGAGTAAATGTTGCAAATATTCCATATAAAGGTTAGGAACACCATATTTATTTTTATAATGTTCATTTGGTACTTTATATCCCTCCTTCATGTGAGGGATAAAACCTCGGTATTTATAATGGGATATGTTAATCTCCTTTGGATGAGTAAGTATGAATGAAGAATCTATCCACATCAACACATAAATGGGTATATTAATAATATTGTTTATACAATGATATTTATTTAAATAAAGAAAAAATACATCTACTAAAAATAAATTGCAACTCCAAATCTAAAGTTTTAAATGTTATCTCATATGATGTACTTTTAAATAAAATGGTATAATCTTGAAGGTATTCATCACCATAATGTTTAGAATTGTGTAAATTTTCTAAGTAAGTTTTGGAACATAATGGATATTGAAATACATGAATAATGTTTTTATAATTATGAAAAAGTGTTTAAGGAACCCATTGGTAGGATATATAACCAATTTTTAGTTTCATCATAAACTCTCATATGAAATAGATTTAGTAATAAATTTTCATCTTTTTCCCATTGACCAAAGTGTGTATATAGTTAATCATGTGCTCGAATGGGTCTTCTTGACTCAAAAAGAGAGGAAAATATGGTAGTTCAAAATATTGTGGATATAGATATTCAAGTATACATTATGAAATAAGTTTATTATTGAATGAGGTAATATTTTCATTAATATTAAGGAAATCCATTTACATTTGAAGTATATAAACCTATTTTTGAAGATCCCCAATAGTTCTCATCATAGAGATAAGATGATACATGGGAATGTTTGTGTTTATCATAGGTATTATCATTGATTCTAATCCACCACCTCTTTTAAATCTAGGAATATGAGTATCATCATCCTTATGGATAACAAGTGCAAGTTATGAATCATTGGATTTAGGATAATTTGGTAATAGTATTGGATATCTAAATTTTTGTACCCATAATATGTCATCTAGAGATTTTATTAAGTTAGGATTATTTGTCACTTTAGTTTCATAACTATTATTTATTATTAGTGGCATCATATTACCTGGTAAGGATGTCATGATGTCTTGGTTAACCTTTCAAAAAAAATCAATGTCAAGTGAAGGGGAAAGAGAATTATCCCCTTGATAAGGGGGATATTGTATGATAAAGTTGGAATTATAGGGATTTGAATGAGTTTAATTGAATTAATATCCCCCTTATTACTAGTTTGAAAATCCTACATGATATCACGATGGAGTTGGAAAAAGCTATCATAATTACATTAATGAACATATTTACCATGTGAGACCCATTTTGGTGTAAAATCTAAAGGTAAATATTTTTTATATTCCTTAAGATTAAATGACTCATTTATTGAAATGGTAGGAGTATGAATTAGACTAGAGAGATGGTAGCTACCTCCATTCAAATATTTGAGATTGTGAGATTTAACACTTGAAATAATGCAATATTAATCAATTTTTACCCCTTAATCAATATAAAATTAGAGAGTACCATAATCATCAAATCAATCAATATCATACATGATGAGAGATATAAAAAACACTAGGATCAAGATGACATATGTAAAAAAAATTTAAAATAGAATACTTATACAATAATGATGCTCAAAGGTTAAGTTTATGAAATTTTTAACACTAAAAGTTATATTAGGGATATATATGGTTAAATGGGTAGTGATATATAGGGAACAAGGATGGTAGACTATCTCTAAAGTAGGATAATTAATTGAAAAATTTAGATAAACATATACTAAATTTGTTATGCTTAGATATGATAAAAATAGAAACTATAAATATGTTAGATATTGCATTGATAATGAAATAAGATAGTTGGTTCTTAGGATAATAATATAGATTTGGGTATAGAACATGAAGAAGTTATATTATATCTATATTTTTAATTAGTTAATTTATTCTATAAATTGTACTTTTACAACCATAGACACTTGCATCTACCTAGGAGGGATACCTTGATGTTTTTATCTAACTTTCAGGATGTGGGTGTCAAGTATGGAATACTTATTAAAACTATATGAAACCATTTGGATGATTTTATGTTATATGTCACCTTCACTTTAGTGCATTCATATTTAGGTCATTATACTATAATTCCTTGTTAAATGATAAAACCCTAGTTCTTCATATTCAAAGTGGTTAGGGGAAAAATGGGTTAGTGGGAACATGGTGTCAAGCTGACCAAAACACCCCTCTAATAATGAGTGTTTATGGCATAACCAATACTCTAAATATGGACTCAGACTTATGTAGTTCTTACTTATATATTGGCTTGTGTGTGTATCATTCAATGCATGATAAACAAGTACATATAGTGATCTATCTTGTAACTTGGAAAATGTGCTCATTAGATGTTCCTTCAGTACTTCAAACCTATTTATGTGTTTTGCCTATGATTAATATGTAAAATATAAAATAGGGAAGCTTTTCTCACTTAATTTATTGATCGAATGCATTTGGTATGTCACCTTGTGAGTAGGTAACAAGTTGTTAGGTGAGTAATGAATAAGATTTGATCTTGTTTTATATATATATATATATATATATATATATATATATATATATATATATATATATATATTCAAAATTAGATGATTTTAGGGAACTAGACACTTATGGTGAGGTAGGTGTTGGAATAATAACCATTGAGATGGGGGATGAATTAGTGATCAAAATTTTCATTCACATCCACTTATAATCCATTAACCATTCAAACCAATATAGTCATTAAACAATGCATTTAAAACCATTCATATGAGCATGAAGAAAGAACATTACATGAAAATAAGATCTATGTGGGAAACCCTAATGGAAAATAAAACCCATTGAAAAATATCTTGTAAAACTTATCCTATAATACCATGAATCAATTTTAGTTGAGAATCAACCCAATAAGGAATACTAACCCTTAAGTTTATCAAGCACCAACTTGACTTTAGCAAACACCAATTGGATAGGAGGGTATAACCCCCTTAATGATAAAGAACCCACTAAATATAAACTATAAACCTATCCAAATTTATATTATTTCCCTCTCATAACTTATGATTGTCTTCTATTTCTCTATGACACTCGAATATGCCTCTCACACAAACATTACTATTCTTTACCTTCTTTGCTTAATTAGCCCTTTTATGGCTTGATTATGTCATATGACCTTGATAATAATATTTAGTAGCCATGTATGATATTCATGATGGTTTATATATATATATATATATATATATATATGTATGTATGTATGTATATATATGTATATGTTTATATATATATACATACATACATATATATATATATATATGTATATATATATGTATATATATGTATGTTTATATATATATATATATGTATGTATGTATATGTATATATATGTGTATATATATATATATACATACATATATATACATATATATATGTATATACATATATATATATACACACACACACACACACACACACATATATATATATATATATACATATACATATATATATATATATACATATATATATATATATATACATATACATATACATATATATACATATACATATATATATATATATACATATACATATATATATATATATACATATACATATATATATATATATATATATACATACATACATATATATATATATACATATATTCTTGATGGTCTATATGACCTCCTTTATCTTTTCAAAACTCTATCTCATTCACTTCAGATACCTATATATTTAACCCAGATAATTAGGCCTATTAGGCCTAATTCTTATACTTGACTTTTGATTGTACATACCTTGGTTGGAGAAAAACCTATCCACACATTTATAAACATTAAAATGGGTCAAATAATATGTTTCATACATGAAAAAACCACTACATAGGTCGGCCACCATTCATAAGAACCAAAACCACCATTAGGCCTATCGGAGACCTAATGTAATTAGGCCTCTTCAAGCAACACGCTACACTTAGCCCTCTTAAAACTTATTGATCTTCCACAAATAGATTAAAAAATTAACATGCACCTAAAATATACCTTTATAATATCCATTTATGTCCATACCACCTTTTAGTTCAATTCACTACTTGGACCACATCATTAGCACTACTCAAAATTAGGCCTTCATATACCTAGAAGGTATGTCTCAATCAACTAAAGCATATAACCAGTTTTGCCACATAAAAATTAAAAAAAAAATATTATTTTAATAACCTTAATTACCTTAGGTTCATTAATAAATTAGTTATACACTCCAACATATATCTTAAAGCCTCAAATTCACTTCTATAACATGACTACTCAGAACTCCCTGAATGCTCCAAAACACAATCATGGAAATAATGACTTAGAACACTTGTAAATTAAATTTAATGAAATTAAAATGTGTTTATATGATCATAAAATATATATATATATATTAAATTTAAACAAATTTATTTTAGGCTCAAATATAAATATTAGTCTTACAAACCAATCTCATGACTTCACTGTACATAAACCTTATTGAGTTAAATAGGTCAATTTGAGAACAACTTTATGCTTATATATAAACACATCCAAATATTATTTACAATAGGTATATGTGTTTCATGTATTTAAAAATAAACCATTTAAATTTTATCCATCCCTAATCCATGGAAACACATCCCTAATCTCTTTCCCACTTCTACCTGGTTTTTCCCACTATCTACCTCACTTGGTCTTTTTAGCGATAGGTCAACTTCCATGAATGGTTTAGCATATTTTAAGTATATAAAATGATCATAAACCACCATGGTAATAATATATAAGTATAAATATTCAAACTCAATCCATATATCAACTTTGACTCAGTCAACTCTATGAGCTATAGTAAATTTTTGAGAAACATGGCTTTTCCTATAGGGTCCATTCACTCCCATGACAAGATAATGACACCTGGAGATAATTGTTAGATTATAATACAATATAAAATCATCAAATTTTTTCATAAAATTAATTTTAAAACATTTATATCAATGTCTTCTATATTGGTTCATTGTTAGGGTTTTAGAGAGGGTTAAGACCACCTTACAGTCTTAACAAACATTCATAAATATTAGGCCTTTAAACTAGAAAAAAATGATTGAAATTTTGATATATGACCCTTACCAATCTACCATGAATGGATTATATTTTCATGAAAATGTTAAAAATTCCAATGAACACATGAAATTATTTCTCAGGTTGAGAACCCTTCATTCTATGTACACAGGAAACCTTAACACCACATTTCATGATTCTTCCTATGAACCATGATTTTATACTTGGGAAAAATACCTAAAATAAATGAAAAAATATATAAATGATAATTTTTCCATTAATGTCTTGTAAATTTAACCTAATACCCATTTTATCACCATATCTCTCTTTTCTCTTTAGACTTTTAATTTACAAGTCACATGCGGCCTTAAAACATACCTTCTAGCTGCTATTTATGCACTATAAAACTCACTCTCATGCCAAAAAACCTCATACCATTATCAAACACTACTTTTCATCCTTCAAAGGTCTTGACAAGACTTCATTACACCTTATTGGGTTAGGTAGGGTCTAGTGGTAGACTAGTTCTATAGGTTCTACCCCTGTAGACTTACCTTGAAGCTTTCCTAAGTGTTCCAATGCTTCATAAACATGATATAGTGTGCTCAAACATCCTCCTAAGAATATATACACTCATTTTACTAGGATACCATGATCCTCCACACATAAGACTAGCCATCCTATGTATAAGCCTTCTCAGGTCACCTCATGAATAACCTTTGACATCATTGACAAAATCAATGTCAAGTCTTAATCAATAAAAGAAAATATTAATAGTAGAACACTTGCATTGACATAGGCATCTGACTGGGACACAAGTATCTATATAGCTAAAAGTTGGCATGGGTCCATAACTTGTAGAGATATATTAAAAGCAGGTTTATAACACTATGAACATGATATAAGGTCTAATTAATTATAATAGCATTAGTAAGACTAAGAGATAATAAATTTGGCATAGAGAGACACTGTATGTGAGCCTTTCAATAGTGGTAAAGGTATAAAATTTGAATATATAACCATGATATTTATTTTTCTAGTATATAAGATTGAGGTGTTTTATAATTCATAAATAATGTATATTACATATAGTTACTTTTAATACTTCATGAAGATGGAAAAACTCTCTTAAAAATTACTTTGTAAGAATGGGAACATCATCCTTGAGATTTATGTTGGCCAATTTTGGCCCACATACAAAAGTTTTCATAGATAGATGAATTTATTAAAGTTATAGGATGGAGTGACAAGCTAAATAGAGTTATTGATTGAGTGGGTGACTAAATAATGAAGAAGAAGATTAAATGTCACTTACAAATATTTTGAAACACTTTAAGAAAGCTTAAAGTGTGTTTTATTGATCTTTGAGAAGCAAGTCTTGAAACATGTCTAAGATTTCAAGGTGAAAAGGACAAATAGGATCTCATGACATTTCAAGTATTTTTGGGCATAAACCAGGTTATACAAATTCTTATAAGTTCATTGTAATCCTTTTAAAGAGACAACAATTTCTTGTGCAAGTCTAGAGAGACTAGACCATCATGACACATCATGTAGAAATGAATGGGTCAGCTTGATTATGCATTTAATTAGTATGTTTAAAAATGATCTTATGCCAAAATATTACATGGACATGAATTTATTCATTCCTAAATAATACTCTAAAAAATTCATGTCTTGATGAGTTATCTATCTCAAGATATAACCTTCTAAAGTTAGACTTATAGAGTGAAACATGTAGGTAGATGTCAAGTTTAAGCTTCATGAAATAACTATTTGAATTGAAAGTTCCCAAAGATGAATGCATGGATAACAAGTGTTAAAATATTAGAATATGGGATCAAATATAATGGTGAGTGGGTGTTCAATGATGTCAGTGGGTCTGGAAGATCAAATGGTTCATGCTTAATCATGCATTAAAGATCAATGGTGAGCTTGCAGTCAAAAAGTCAACAGATCCCACATGTAAATGAGAAGCTGCCAAGTGGAAAGATCTTGGGTTCTCATCAAATATCTAATGGCATGTGTCAATTGACAAGGATAGTGGTCCCAAATAGATCAATGGTACATGATCCATCATATAAAATTAGATAGATGATGAACAAGAGGTCAACAAGTCAATGAATCTAGAAGATAAATGAGAATCTACTGTCTCAACTGTGTTAGACTGGTAAAATATTTATGGCTAGTTTTCATTTGTACAAAGGGATATCTACAGTACACATGAGGTCAAGGAGTCAGAGAGATAATAGTAGGATCCTAAGAATAAATGAAGAGCTGATAGATTGCACAATTTGAGAAGGCCAACATCAAGATTGATGGATGTTGTTAGAAGTAAAAAACCAAGGACTTCAAATAGAGGTCAAATATGGTTTAGATCAAACCAAGAGAAATGTTTCAAAGGATACCATTGAATCTCATTTGAGACCTCTGTTGGAGGATCCACAACATGTGGAGTTAGTTTTATTGTGTTTTCAACATCATGTGTAATAATTCATTGGTCGCCATAAGTTTCATAAGTAGAATATGTCTATTTATACCTAATATGGTCCAAAATGAAGCTATTCAATATATGGGTCTTCATTGATATAAGGGCTATATTAAAACCAATAATTTGGATTGGTTTTCAATCTATAGTAAAATTCCATGTCTAGGTTGGGGAAAATGCTGACATAAATAAAAACTAGCATAGTGTCTCATCCTTTGACACAGTCATAACTCTAACAAATAGCTACCTAAAGTAGTCATAACATGGCTCTGTCAGTTTCACTATATGAATATTTTTTCTTCACAAGTAAGACAAATGGAAAATAGCGTAAAGCCCTATATTGAGATCTAGAAGTTGGAGAAAGTAGCTAGAACATTTAATAAATTTTTAGGGTGTCTAAGGGTTTGTCTTCACAAATAAGATCATGCCTCATCACATTCAGTAGATTCTTATCCTTTAGTGTTTTTCTCAATCAATGAATTGATTCAGAGGCTATTGGGAAAAAATAAAGATCATTCATCAATAGAGAACTAGTGTTGATTTGATGAAAATGTAGTGGTAGCTCATTTAATAATCTTTGATGGTGTGCTCCTTTTATCTCTCCCCTTTATCCTATATCTCTTATTCTTTTCCATTTTAAAATCTCTAAGAATTTTGATAAAAAATTATCTCTCAATTATAAAGAGTAGAGACTCTCATTTGATAAGGCTAGACCCTGTCAAAATTTGTATGAAAGACCTCTTAAATCAATAGAGACTTTCTTTGCCTATCTCTCCCCTCTGAATTGTGTGTAGCTAAGCCTATGCATGATGACATTGTAAAGGAGAATCTTCCATGCCCATTGTCCTTAATTCTTTCTCATTTCTAAGGTGTATTCAATTTAATTATAGGTCTAAGTTAGTTTTATTTTTTTCATTGATGTAAGATCTTAGTGAGTCTTATAACTCCTCTTTGCCTTCATTCATTGCTTCCTGAACCTAATGTTGACCAATTTTGACTTTTAAGTCAAATTGGGGTACCCCTATAAAAAATTGGATTTTTAGGTCTATAACATGGTATCATATCATGTCATGAGGTGTTTCATAGGTCATTTTATGTCAAATAAAGTTATATTATCTTTTTTTGATTATTTTTTATGTCCTTATATCTTTTTTAGGTCATTTGAGGGGTCAAAATAGTGCATTTAATGCTTTATACAAGATTATTGGGAAATGTAAACGTGTAAAAATGTTATTTAATGTCCCATGTATCATTGTAATCCTTATATAATTGACACTACTAAAAATATGGTAGGTTTTTCATAGAAAATATAGTTTTCTTAAAGAAAAGGAAGAAAATGGTACTTGTACAACCTCCTTGGGAAGTGTGCCACTTGGAAAAGGTGTAATTGTGACTATTTATATTCCCCACACTCTTATTAATGATTGAATTTATCTATAAGCTCCATTTTTATGATAATTTTTTTTCTCTTTTCTTGGCTTTCTTGACACACTAAAGTGACTTGCAAGTTTTTTCTTGGTACGATCAACACAAGTAGTTTCAAGACAAACGCTTTTAGGGGTTTATTATAAAATAAAAGACATCCATTTTAATATAAATAAGTTTTATACTGATAAATTTTGATTTATGAATCATCCATTTTAATTTGACTATTCAAAATGGCCTACTAATCCCTACACCCTCTAGGTTTTACTTTGGTTTGGGAGATTCTATATGATCTAGTTGTTGAGCTTGTTTCTAGAGCATATTGAATTTATACTCTAATAATTTCCATGGTTGGTTTTATATTTCAAGTTATTTTGATAATCCAACTAACTCACTTTGCATATGGGTGTCACCATAAATAATTTCAATCAATTTTCCACTTGCAAAAGTTTGAATTCTATACGAAGGACCTGTATAACATATTCATTAGTGTGTTTAAGGTTTTAAAGTCTTTATTAATCATTGGTTAGCATGTTGTGGTGTTTGACATTTTCATATGATCCCATGGAGGATATTGTGGTAGTCATGTTGAACATTTTCACACATTTGGTCATGTTAACACACTTATAGGTGCATTTAGGAGTTGAATTCACATTGAAAGGGAGGTATTAGTACTTGTTTCATACCCTTGTGGTGTGAGGATGTTTTTTGAATTTTTAAGATAGGCTCTAAACTCATTTGGAACCTTGAAACCATGTATACTACCTAAATTCATAGTTTTTGCTTTCATACACACATCCTAATGCATACCTATAGAGTCTTGTTGACATCATGATGATGCATAGAGAGATGAACATATGTCTCAAATTATTAGAATTATTATAAGTGTATTATGTATGTTGGATGAAAGCATCAAGGTTGATGTTCATGGAAGGTAATCATAGTGTTCATGTTCAACTCACTATTGGGCACCAAATACTCACCTATAGGTGGCCTAAATAGGGGGCTGAGATGTTTAATAGAGTGATAAAGCATGTAATGAGACCTTATTTGGAGAATTATAGGTTTAAAATACCATTATTGATCTATAAAAAGTTTTATATAATTAAAAATGAAGTTAATATCATTTCAAGAGCTCACATAGCCTTATTTTGGTCTCCTATCCCTAAAAGAAAAAAATAGAGACCTAGGAGGTCTTTTAGGTATCTTACAACATGCCTACAAAGTACCCAAAGGAATAAAAATATATGAATCATGTAGTCTCCACCTAATAAAATGAATTCAACAAGTTTGGAAATAAAATGACAAGGGAGAGACATTGTTTGAGAGCCTCAAAGTTTCTTCTAAAACCACTGAAAGCATGCAGTAGTGTCTACAGGTTAAGAGCTCCAAGACATGGTTTCCTTCTCAAGTTACAATACAAACCATACCACATGTTTGAATTACCTTACATGTCCTAAATTAGTATGAATGAAATATTGATAATTAAAGAGAGCACATATACCATTTTTACACCCTCACAAACACCTACAGTCCATACAAGGCCTGATATGCACCTACAGTAGGGTCAAATAGCAGTCAACAGGGAAATGACCTTAGATTGTTCCTAAAGTGATGCTTGAAGGTTTTAAAAGAATATTATTTTTCCAATGATTTAATTGTGACCTATATTAATTCATTTATGATTTCTCAAGCATCATGATCAACCTCAATTGAGGCAAAAAAGCCGCTATAGTCAGAGATCTTGAAATAAGGTAATGACCTAAAGATTGGGGTTAAGGTGATGGTGAAGGTTTCCAAAGAGGGTTTATAAATTAAGAACATTTTTTAACCACAAATTTTATTAAAGAGTATTATTTATCATCAATACAATCCAAGTTAAAGCCACATGAACACTCACAACCACCTATAGGCATAGAACATCAGTCAAGGTAATGGACTCTTTTATTGAAGATAAAGAGCATGGGCATTATTGATAGGAGTTCACACATGATGAGGAATTGATTAACCATATAAATGGGATGTGTGTGATATCAAAAATATATTTCAAGATGAATTAATCTTTTCTTAGACCCCTAAAACCCTATTAGACACCTATAACCAAGGCAAATGACTATGACAATAGGCAAGGTATAAAAGCACACAATCTCAGTAAATTGAAGAGTTAGAGGGTCATATGAGATGAAAAAAGGCTGAAATTTTGTCCAAAGTTTCAATGATATATATAAAATATCATCCAATACTTAGTTTTCTTAGACAAATAGGGTAAGTATCCTTATTTTATCACAGATAGGGGGCACTCCCCTCAATGCATAAATAGGTAGTTTTGAAGAAAGAGGGGTGATAGGGTGAATTTGAGATGGATTGGACCTTGGATAAATATTTGTGAGATTTAAAATGTATATTCCAACAAAAAAACCAATCATAGAGGAGGAAACTCAAACAAGATGAGAAAAACTCCTAGGTTTGCAGTTAGACCTACTTGAGCAGGCTTAAGCCATAAGACCAAATGGAAGAACAATGTCACCTTTGGCATTAGATATAAATTTAAAATTGCTGTAAGATTTTTATGAGGTATATGTAGAGGTTTTCAAATCATTTAGAGACATTTTAAACCATCAAAAGACATGTTTGAAGCTAAAAGTCAACTCAAGCCTACTAGGCATGACTAGGCCTAATGTCTAAATAGGATGTCATTCATACTTTTGGAATTATAAATGATTTAAAAGATATTGGGATAAATTAATTAGGCCAATAAAAGTGTTTTTAATCTTCCACATTATATAGGAAACCTTGGAGATGTCATTTTTGGTTCAAAAACCAACTCAGACTTGCAAGAAGAATAATAACAAGCCTGAGAGGCTAAGTTCAAGAGCTCACATCTCTCATGAGGACATAAATGGGAACTATAGGATTTAAGAGATTTTGGGAGGGTTATTTAATTCCTATTTTTTATTTTTTTTAGGTTGGATGCCCCAAGCTTATCAACGATCCTTAAGAGTCAAAATTGGCCTAAAACCCTTGTAAACCCTTGCTAGAGACCTAATGGAGAAGGTTGAGTTGGAAACCTAGTATATGGGAATATTTTTAACATGAAACGTTTTGTAACATTTATAGGACTCACTTAGTATATTCCACACTCTTTTGGTTGTATGGACTTGTAAGGATGGGGGAAAAAATAAGGTTTTTCTCACTATTTTATGTGTTGTGCAAGCTACAATAATATTTAAGATATAATTGTTTTTTTGGATGGAATATTAAGAATTTATATAACTCATAATTTTAATTTAATTCCATAAAAAAACTTCTAAGTTCCCCAACTAGGTGATTCAACTCAACCAGTCAAATTTGGCATATTGGACAAACTAGTGAAGAAGATGAAAAACTTCAAGTGTGATGAATTTAAGGTGTCCATAATTCTTATAAGGCCATGGAGGGAATTAAAAATTTTCATTAACTCCATCTCATGTATTTTCATGGACAAATTATTCCAATTTTGAGGTCAAGTGTGCAAGGTGCATGGAAGAGTAGTTTTCTGGACAACATATGTTGATGGCTCACTTTTAGAGGCTTATACAGGACCAGGCATGCAACCAATGCATGAAGAGGAATTTTTGAGATACTTACCCTAAATTAAAATAATTTTTAATACTCCTCATTAGTTATATGACATTAAAATATCTCCACTCATGAAGGCAATTTTTCTATACAAAATGGAGAGTTTTATGCCACTTTTCATGTAGTTTGTGACTTGGATTGACACTTTCAGATCTTAACCTTACATGGTTCATCAAATAGCCTCTAAAAATTCATAATTAACTCTTTTTATCATATTTATAAGTGTCCTTGAGACCCTTGGACTTCTCTTCTTCTCTTTCTCTCTCAAGTTCTATAAGAATTAGCCATTTTGGCATTGTATAGGACACTCCACTTGAGTATGTTAAATCCTTGCTCATTTGTATACATTTTTATAAATAAAATTAATAAGTTTTAATTCTTATATTACTGTTCATAGTGTTATTTACTTGAATGTTTAATTTTCTTAGTGAAAACTATGGATTCCTTAGCAAGTTATCACATTCTCTCACCTATTTGCAGCTTCTTCTTATAGGGCATGTGATGTGTTCTAGGAAATGTCAAAGTTTAAGTGAGTTAGTCTCTTAATCAGTGCCACTCAAGGTATTTTATCTACTCCTCATATCTTTTCACGTTCATCCATAACCCCACAATGTAACATTGATACAAGAAGACATAGATTGGATAGTGTATGTTTAGTTATCCTTTGATTTCAAGTGTAATATGCATATGGTCAGATGCCATTAATAATGAAAAATGGTACATCAAGGGAAATATCTATATCTAAAGACTCACCTTATTCCTTAGGCTACCCACAAGCCTAGAGGTGATTACATTGTGCCACTTGGATGAGGAGATATTTTTCATCTCCTCAAAGGGTACAAATCCAAGTTACAACACCTAGTTTATGAAATACTTATGCAACTAGCTATGTTTTGTGAGATTATGTGAGCTAGGATTGTCTTATGCTTCCTTAGTATTTAATTCATGCTTATGTAAGTTCTCATTTAATTTTTTTTAATCACTTGGTTAACTTTATTATGAGCCCTTTCCCCCTTTCTAACCCTTTTCTCAGTGTAAACATTAGTATAGGTGATCTATCAAGAGGAATCCAACCTTCTCTAGAGGTCCAAGCCCACCATAGGTAACTAATAGTTTGGGGTTATTCCCATAGTATATCTCAATTTGAGATAGATTTAATAACCATCTATAAGGGTGAATATTGATGCTATAACATTTTTTGTCACACCTAGTGGGACACAGTTCAAAGAAGATTAGTTATATTTTGATGCTAGTTTGATCAATTTGTAGCAGTTATAAGCTTCCAAACAATACTTTTTGGCATACCTAGTGGGACATAGTTCAAAGAAGATTGGTCAATGTTTGATTTTTTTTGATCAATTTACAGTAATTATAATCTTCCAAATAATAGCATCTTGTGACTCCAAAAGAAGATTCAAATTTTTGGTAGTAGAAAAGTGACTACATCTCATGCCAAAGGTGACTATAAATTCATCTTATAGATGTATTCTCTTTCAATTCATTGAAATACCTTTAAACTTAGTAAATAGATTACAATTTTCTAACGCACACCCTTATAAAGGCAAATTTGTTCCTAAATCACTTTTAAGGCCTACCCTTGCTATAAGATCTTTTTAAAACCCTTTCATTGCCATGGTAACCCCTAGAGACTTTCCCTTTAAGGGCTCTAATGGTCAAAGTCATCTAAACCTCCCCCAATATGATCCTATTCTAGTAGTATCTCTTAAAAGTGTCCCTTATTTTAATAGAGACCAAGATACAACCCCTTCTGAGTACCTCATGAATATGGCCAACTTTTGAAATATTCATAATGTCAATGAGGAAAATGTAGAAATTAGGTTATTAGCCATCCCTTTCAAAGGTAAAGCCTTAGACTGGTATATAAGCCTTTCTACTAACTCTATTACATCATGGGATCAATTAGGGGATGTATTGTGTAAGATATTAGAAGATAATAGTGACCATTTGTCACTTGTATAGTTATTAACCATAATTCAAAGAGCCCCTCATGAAGTCATGCAATACTTCAATACAAGGTTCCAACAAACATGGGATAAAATCCTAGTCTCTATTAGGCCTACCCCTACCTTTTCCTTTCTTTACTATTTGAAGGCCTTAAATAGTGAAATTATATTAATGATCTAGTATATGGGAGGAAAAACATTGCCAAATGCATATGAGGTGGCAATCAGGGTATAAAATTATCTGGTGTAAGATGGAAAGCATACACCTAGACCACAAATGCCTTTGTTCTATGAGATTAGACAACCCCCTTTTTCTATCCTTCCCTTTGGTTTCATTCCTCCTATTCCTAAAATTGCTAATATACCCTCACCTAATCAATAAAAGGATTCTACTAGTCAATCTCATCATTCCCAAAAACAAAAGAACTTTCAAGAGCTTAAGAGCATGTTCCAATATTTGGGAAATGAAATAGTGAATGTTAAGAGGAACTAAAATTTTAATATGCCTTACCAAGCCTCATATCAACCTCAATATTAATCTTATAAATCAAATAGGCCACCCTACAAAGGAAATTTATAAGGTCAATGCCAAGGTTAAAGCCAAAGACAAGGGAAATCTAATGATGTTAAGCGAAACAACTTTAACCCAAATGTTGCAATCACTTCCAACACTTTGGTCCCCATATAGAATAATTTTGTTCAAGAAGTTGAGGGTACCATGCCTTAAAATTAGTATTTTTGACAATCTATTATTCCAACCATTGATTTCACTCAAGCTTTCAATGATCAATGGTAACATGATGCTAATTATGGGTATAATCAAGATATTATGGCTTAGAACATAAAGCTACCCATGATGACAAAACTAGAGGAGCCTCAACAAGGTCTAAGCCCTGATCAAGGACCAAGCCAATTGGGTTATACAATGGTGAATTATGAGCAAGAAGAGTGTTTTACACTCAATCAATAATCTAGTTCTAACTAGGCATACATTCTAGTGGTAGCAAATATAAGGTTTAAAAGAAGAAACATGGATAGTAGTCAGGAAGTATCTAAGGAACATTCTACTACTACTCCACTATTGTCAAATCTAAATAAACATGTTATAGATCCAAAGGTTCCAATTTCTCCAAGAAATTAGGGGAATGCCTTTATCCCTCAAAACTTACAAACTCAAAGTGTAGTTATGGCTCCCAAATCATAGATAAAGGTTGGTGGTTCACTCATAAACATTATGGAACAAATGAAAAGGTCTAATGTGAGTGTGCCAATTTGGGATATTCTCTCCATGCTTGGTCAGATAGACATCCTCCAAGAAGGGTTGTCAAGAATCAATGTTTCTAAGAAACCACCATTTAAAGAGAATGTAGTTCTCACTAATGCAACTAAAGGACAAAATGAAAGGAAACCAAGGTAGTAAAACCTCCTCCATTCTACATTTTATTAATAATTGGTGACTCTTTAGTGCATAATTTATTAGTATACAGTGGGACTAACACCTCAATAATGATAAAGTCTATAGCTGATTAGCTTGGTATAAAACATGAGCCCCAAAATAAGGGAGTATTTTAACTAGATAGATCTTCCACCAGACCATCTAGTATCATAAATGATCTCAACTTAACCCTACATGATTATATTAGTGTCTCAATGGTTCAATATGTATTGATCCTTGATGTACCTCCTCATTTTACCCTATTCTTATCTATAGAATTTATAACAAAGATTGGATGTTATCTGGTAGTATATTGTTCATACATAGAATTTAGAACAAAATATGGGACCAAAGTATCAATCAAGTCTGAACCCATTACATAATTCCACTTTGAACCTTATGGACCAAATATTATAAACCTCAATTGCACTATCCTTGATGAGAATGAATTCATAATTGGTCAAGAATTAAACACTCATCTTGAGGAGATACTAGGGATGTTCTTTGATGAGCTATGGAATGAACATCAGTAAATTGACCCATTTAAAGGTGTTGAAGAATGGGACTTGGGTGTCTACTACTTACATTAATAAAATTAGTCCATGTCATCTCTCATTAGCCCTCAAGAAGATCCTAGTGGCTTATGGAAATTATTCTTTGATGGTTCAAGGAGAAAACATGGAGTGAGTGAAGGTGCAATGCTAGTATCCTCCTAAAATGAAAATTATTTATCTTCTTATAGTTTCTAATTTAGTTTTTATTATAATGCATCAGAATATGAGGGTCTTATCTATGGCATTCAAATGAATAACAAGAGAGGAATCAAATAATTACAAGTTTATGAGGATAGTGAGCTGATAGTACACCAGGTTAAAGGCTAGTATATCACCAAGAATCCTTTGATTAAGTATTAAAAACATATAGTGTAGGACCTAATTGAGGAATTTAAGGCCTTTAACATATAAGCAATACCAAGAAACTAGAATCAAATTGATGATAGGTTGGCAACTATGGGAGCTCAATTTGATATCCCAAATGAGTTAAAAAAGACCAAGGTGTAGCCACATGTCAAAGTGGTGGTGAAACCATAAGTGTCAGATAATGAATCTCATTGGCAGGTCTTTGATAATGATAATAAAATTACCTATTTCTTGTAGTAGGAAGTAGAGTTCTCCTTCATAAACTAGGAAAATTTTCAACATCAGTATGAGGATAAAATTGTTCAATTGATATCTAACAAGTTTTTCAAAGGGCTAGTCACCCTTGAAGGTCTCTTTCATGAAGTAGATCATATGATAAAATATAAGATAGTGATGTCAACCAATGAATATAACTATGAAAGAGTCTTTATCTTCAAAGACAAGCTCTTCAAGTTTGGAAAGGTAAGCACTAAAGCTGAAAGGCATGCTTTCATAGAACATTGTAAATAATATGCAAACATATTTGCTTGGGAATATAGTGACCTAAGAGGCTTTGATCCCAATCTGGCCCAACATATTATATAACTAGAGGCTAATGCCAAGCTTATCAAGTAGAATCAAAGGCCTATAAAACACAACATTGAAGCACTTATGAAGAAAGAATTGACCAAATTAATTGAATCTAAGATCATCTTTCCCATTAAACACTCCTCATGGGTACCTGTGAGGAAGAAGAGTGGAGAAATCAGATTGTGTGTTGACTTTAGGGATATAAATAGGGTTTATTTGAAGGATAAATATACTTTAACATCCATGAAACAACTCCTTTAGATAGTTTTTGGTTCAGAAAATTTTTCCCTTTTGTCTGGGTATTTAGGTTACAACCAAGTGCCAATAAGAGAGGAAGATAAGACTACCTTCTCAATAAAGTGGGGCACATATGCTTACCAAAATAGGCCTTTTAGATTATCAAATGACGGGCCACTGAATAAGATGGTACTGGTATACTTAGATGACATCATAGTTTTCTCTAAGAAGGATAATGAGCACATGGAACATATAAGGTTGATCTTCCAAAGATGTAAAGAGTATGGGGTCTATTTAAATCCTAAGAAATTTGTATTTGTTATTCATGAAGGAAAATTTTTGGGTCACATTATTTCAAAATAAGGATTATCCATTAAACCTAATAGAATAAGGTCCATCCTAGCCTTATCTCTACCCAAACATAAGAAAGGAATCCAGAGCTTCCTTAGGAAGATAAACTTTGTGAGAATTTTTATACCTAGTTTTGCAAACTTGGTCAAACCCATAACTACCATGATGAAGAAGAACCAAGTTTTTACTTGGTCAAATGAAGGTAAATAAAAATTTGAGCCCATCAAGAAAGTCATTACCCAAGCACCCTAGCTCATGAGTTCTAATTTCTCAAAGGATTTCATATTTTACACCTTTTATAATGTTTACAATATATCGGCTATGCTGATGCAGAAGAATGGTAAAGGATTTGAGTAGCCAATTGCCTTTTTTAGTCAAGGGATAGAAGGATATGAGGCAAGGTACACTTTTATATAAAATCAAGTTCTTCCAGCTTTAAGAAGCCTAAAAAATTTAAAGTCAATGCTTTCCAATGGAAAGGTTTATCTTATGGTGTCTCATCTTGGAGTTAGGGACTTCTTCCTTAACAAGGATTTGAATGAGGAAAAAGTAGGCTAGATTACCAAGGTCATGGAGTATGATGTGGAGATAAAAGTCACCAAGCTGATAAGAGGAAAAGGATTGTGTGAGCATATGGTGGATGACCTTTAAGAAGACAAACAATTTTTTTTAGTGACACATGAAAACTCAAAAATAGATGCACCTCCACTTCATAATAGATGGCTACAAGATATGACACATTTCTTGATGATAGGAGAATGCCCTCAATGTTTGGATAGAGCAAAAATAAGGTATTTTAGGCCTCAATCCATACCTTATATATTGGATAATAAGGTTTTATTTAAAAGATACGTTAATGGAGTACTCCTTAGGTGCATAGATGATGATTAAGTGAAAATTTTTTTGGATCAGTTTCATGATGGACCTATATGAGTCCATTTTTCTCCAAGAACAATAACATTAAAGGTAATGAGACCTAGTTATTACTGGTCCAACATTTTCAAGGATGCCTATGCATGGGTCAATAAATTTTAGAAGTGTGCTCTATTTACAAGCAAATAAAGATTAGAAGCTTTTCCACTCAACCCAATCTAGGTGGAGTAACCCTTCATGAAATAGGGGTTAGACTTAATAGAAATGATAAATCCACCTTTAAGTGTAGGACATAAATGGGTGCTCACTACAACTGACTACTTCATTAGGTGGGCAGAAGCAATTGTCCTAAAAGAAGATAATGAAATAACAATGTTAGACTTCTATGATAACATAGTGACTAAGTTTGGTATCCCAACTAATATAATTTTATATAATTCCTTAGAATTTATGGGCATGAAGACAAGTTAATGGGTACTTAAGATGAGCATCTATCTCAGTACATCCTCAAAATACTACCCCCAAGGCAATGGATTGGTAGAGTCCACAAACATGAACTTGCTAAGGATTATAAAAAGGACCATGGGATAGAATCAAAGAGTGTGGCATATAAAGTTAAGTACAACCTTATGGGCTAATAGAGTGACTCCCAAAGTTTCCATTAGAAATTATCCATATGTCCTTGTATATATAAGGGAAGCCAAATTTCCCATTTCTCTTAAATTATCTACCTTGGAGTTAACCCATCAACTTGAGTTGATGGAGATTGAGCCTATAAATGTGAGGATGATAGAGCTCATGGATCTTGAGTAAACTATGGACCTTGCCATGAAGACATTAGAATCACATCAATCTCAAGTCAAGAAATATTTTGACAAGAGAGCCACAACAAAGGACTTCAAGTAAGGGGACGTAGCCTTTAAATAAGACTCAAATAAGAACAAGATAGGAAACCATACCAAGTTTTATAGATTATGGAGTTGTCCTTATTTTATAAATGGATGTAAATAGCATAATTATTTTCACCTTTCCCAATAAATGGAGAGGTATTACCCATTCCAGTCAATAACATTCATTTAAAGTCTTGTTATTAGAAGAGTTTGTAATTGTTGTATGATATTGTAACATATTAGAGTAGTTTTATATGATTTGCTCTATGTGCCTTGTGCACATTTTCCTTTTATTTATGTGTTTCCTTTTCAATAAGTGCCTTGGTCATAGTTGTTTATTTTCCTCTTTCATTCCTTTTTTCTTCAAGAGGCGTTTTTTTGGAAAAGGGGTAGCCTTGTATCATTTTCTTGATCAGTTGAGAGAAAAGACTTGAGACTCTAGGTGCCCATTTTATTAGTCTAAGGACACTATTTTTTTCATATTAGGCATGCAATCCTAGGATGTCACCATAAATGTTAGCTAATTTTAGCCCACATATAGAAATTTGCCTAGATAAATCAATTTTTGGAAATTTTAGGATGGAGTGACAAGTTAAACAGAGTTACTAATTGAGTGGATGACCAAATAATGAATAAGAAGCTCAAATGTCACTTAAAAATATTTTAAAAAACCTTAAGAAATATTAAAGTGCATTTTATTGATCTTTGAGAAGCAAGTCTTGAAACAGGTCTAAGATTGCAAGGTGAAAAGGACCAACATGTTCTCATGGAATTCAAGCATTCAAGGGCATGAATCAAGTTGAAAAAAGTCATATAAGTTAATTGGAATCCTTATAAATATAAAATAGTTTTTTGTGAAAGTCTAGAGAGACTAGACCATCATGATACATCATGCATAAATAAATGGGTTAGCTTGATTGTGAATTTAATAAGTATGTTTAAAAAGCCTCTCAGGCCAAAGATCACATGGACATGAATTTATTCATTCCTAAATCATCCTCTATAAAATTAATGTCTTGATGAGATATCTATCTCAAGATATAAGCTTCTAAATTTAGACTTGTAGAGTGAAATGTATATGTGGATGTCAAGTTTAAGCTTTGTGAAATAGCCATTTGAATTCAAAGTTCCCATTGATGAATGCATGGCTGATAAGTGTCCAAATATTAGAATCTAAGATCAAATATAATGGAAATTATGTGATAAATAATGTTAGTGGGTCCCAAATATCTAATGGTGCATATTTGATCATGCATTGTAGATCAACAGTGAGCTCACAGTCAAAAAGTTAGCAAACCCCACAAGTAAATGAGAAGCTACCAAGTGGCAAGATCTTGGGTAACCATCAAAGATATAACAATGTGTGTTCATTGAAAAGGCTAGTGGGCCCAAATATATCAATGGTGCATGATCCATCATACAAAATCATATCGATGGTGAGTGAAAGGTTAACAAGTTAGTGAATCTCAAAGACAAATGAGAATATACCAAGTATATCAACCATGTTAGACTGGTAGAGGATCTATGGCTCATATTCATTCATACAAATGGAGATATATGGTGCACATAAGGTCAATTAATCAAAGAACTAATAATAGGATCCTAATAATGAATGAAGAGATAATATATGGCACAATTTGAGAAGGCCTAGATCAAGGTCGACATTTGTTATTAGAAGTTGAAAACCAAGGACTTCAAAAAGAAGTTAAATATGATTTAGTTCAAACCAATAGAAATATTTCAAATGATGATATTAAATCTCATTTGAGGCCTCTATTGGAGGATCTATAGCATGTGGACTTAGGTTTTTTGTGTTTTCAACATCATGGGAAATATTTCCTTGGCTTTCATAAGATTCAAAAGAAAAATATGTCTATTTATACCTAATATGGTCCAGAATGAAGCTATGCAATCTATGGATCTTCATCAATTTAATGACTATATGAAAACTAATAACTTGGATTGGTTTTTAATCTATAGTAAAGGTCCAAGTCTAGGCTAGGGTAGATGTAGACATAAATAAAGAATGGTGGAGTGTCTCATCCTTTGATAGAGTTATAACTTCAGAAATAGGTACCCAAAGTAGTCATAGCATGGCTTTATCAATTTTAATATATGAATATTTTGTCTTCACAAATAGGCCAAGTGGAAGATAGCATAAATCCCCAAGATGGAGATCTAGAAGTTAGAGAAAGTAGCTGGAACATTTAATAGATTTTTAGGGTGCCTAAGGGTTTATCTTCATAATAAAGATCATGAATCATCACCTTTAATAAACTCTTGTCCTCTAGTGTGTTAATTAATGAATTGATTCAAAGGCTATTAGGATAAAAGAAAGATCGCTCATCACTAGAGAACTAGTGTTGATTTGATGAAAAGGTGGTGGTCGATCATTTAATAATTTTGGATGGCATGTTCATTCTCTCTCTCCCATTTATCATATTTCTCTTATTATTTTCCATTTAAAAAGTTCGTAGACATTTGATGAGAAATTATCTCTCAATTCTAAAGAGTAGAGACTCTCATTTGATAAGGCTAGACGCTATCAAAATTTGTATGAAACACCTCTTGAATCAATAAAGACTTTCTTTGACTATCTCTCCCCTTTTAATTTTGTGTATCTAAGCCTATGCATGATGGAATTTTGAAGGATAATCTTCCATGCCCATTGTACTTCTTTCTTGCTCATTTCTAGGGTGTCTTCAAGTTAGTTGTAGTTCTAAGTTAGTGTTCTTTCTATCGTTTATGCAAGCTATTAGTGAGTCTTAGAAATACACTTTTCCTTCATTCATTGCTTATTAAACCTATTTTATGAAATATCTATGCAACTAGCTATATTTTGTGAGATTATGTGAGCTAGCATTGTCTTATGATTCCTTAGTGTTTACTTCATGCTTATGTGAGTTTTCATTTGAATTTGGTGCATCACTTGGTTAACTTTCTTAGGAGCCCTTTATGAATTTATAAACCTTTTCTCAATGAAAACATTAGTATAGGTGATCCATAAATATAAATTTAGCCTTCTCTGAAGGTCCAACCCCACCATAGGTGATCCATATCCTAGGGTTGCTCCCATAGTGTAGTTCAATTGGAGAGAACCTAAAGAACCCTCTCTAAGGGTGAAAATTGGTGCTAAAATAATTTTATATAATAAAGTGGG